>VYXB01005848.1:60296-93486 GCA_013397135.1 Pachyramphus minor | reverse complement strand
CACACACCCCTTATACACACCCCTTATACACCCCCCCCTTATACACACACATATAGACACGCACAGAGGGCAGCGGCGTGTGACCTCGCAGTTGTGGGCCCTTTGTCTCCTCGGAGCGCCGGGGTGGGAGCTGCGCTGGACTGGGAGCGCGGCGGCTTCTCCGGCGGCAAAAGAACCGGTGTTCCTGGTTTTCTTGCCGTTTCCCACTGGTGGGTTTTTTTGGATAAGAAGCACGGGATTGGTTAGGTTGGAAAGGACCTCTAAAGTGACAGAAGTCCAACACCACCGTGTCAACTCAGTGTCACCCAGTGCCAGCAGCAAAAGAACCAGAGTTCATCGTTTTCTTGCCGTTTCCCACTGGTGGGTTTTTTTGGATAAGAAGCACGGGATTGGTTTCTTGCCGTAGGACCTCTAAAGTCACAGGAGTCCAACCCATGACCCAACACCACCTTGTCAATTCAATGTCACCCAGTGCCAGCAGCAAAAGAACCAGAGTTCCTCCTTTTTTTTTCTCACTGGTGGTTTTTTTTCTTTATGGATTAGAATCGCAGGATTGGTTAGGTTGGAAAAGACCTCTAAAGTCACAGGAGTCCAAACCATGACCCAACACCACTGTGTCAACCCAATGTCACCCAGTGCCAGCAGCAAAAGAACCAGAGTTCCCAGTTTTCTTGTCGTTTTTCACTGATGTTTTTTTTGGTAAGAATCACGGGATCAGTTAGGCTGAAAAGGCCTCTAAAGTCACAGGGGTCCAACCCATGACCCAACACCACCATGGCACTCAGTGCCACATCCAGTCTTGCCTCAAATGCCTCCAGGGACGGCGACTCGGGCAGCCCATTCCAAAGGGACACATCCCTGCGGAGCACAGGCGGTTCTGTGCACCCTCACAGAAGTTAAAATATCACAAATGCTTTGAATTGCGAGATCACCTTGAAATGCTGTTTTAGTAGCAGCTCCTCCTTGCAACTTAAATTGCATGTTTTCACTGAAAAAACAAAATCCTTGTCAGCTACATAAGTTTTATGCAACTGTAATGAGTGACATTTTCTAGAGAAATGGTGAAAGAAAGCATTTTTGGGGCATGAGGAAAAGTCTGGCTTGGTTTTCAAGAAGGAATCCAAGGAAAAGGGTTCAGTTTTGTAATCCATATAATCCTCTTGGATAAGAAGTGACAGGACACACAACCCCATGCTCTCCTCCCATGTCTCAAGTTTATGGCTGCAGCACTTGTCAAAGTGTTATTATTGGGGCTGAAGGCACTCGGTTCAATTACAGCATCCCAGAGTCCAATTTTCTCCTCTGCTTTCAGATACAATCCTGGGCCCATCAAAGTGACTGTCAGATTCCTTTTCGGTGATGGAAGGACTTCATTAGTTTCCTGCTTAGTCTTGGTCCAAAGGTTAATTACTTTGGAAAGTCAGAAGGAAAATTACTTGGCACCCACAAGTTATCTTAAGCTGCAAACACCAATTCAGCTCCATCAGTTATTGTCATCTCTCTCTTTCTTCTTTTCAAGATGAAACTTGTTTTTTCCCCTGATCTTCTCCATAGCTATTTTCCCAGTTTCTGCCTGGGCCGTTCCCAGTGTTCTTGCTGAGGCCTTGTGAGTGCTGATTCACGGCAGAATTACTTGTTTTCAACACTCCTATACATGTATCTGTATATCACACTCTGTTTGTAGAGGTGTGCTGTCGACACCTGTTCATTTGTCTACTGCTCTACCTCCCTCAATCTCCTCACCTCTCAGCCCATGTTGTCACAGCTCGTGCCTCCTACTTCAGCGAGGTGCACCCAGCTCTCTTCATACTGCTCCTTCAATCAGGCCAGTTCAAATTCCAGTCATCACGGCTGAAGTGCTTGCAATCCTTCTCAACTGGTGTTTTTGGACTGTGCACTCTCCATCTCAATAGCACAATTCCACACTGTGTAGTGACAGAGGTGAAGTATCACCCTCTGCTCTCACAGAGCTCTTTCCTGGATACACCACAGGCTTCACCTTTGGAAGAAGCCTCTCTGCAGGCAGCTGGGGCTGCAAGGACGATTTGTTCCAGTCTTTTGCAGCTGCTTCACTACAGAGCATTTCAGACTCCAAAACTCTTCTCTAGCACTAAGTTTACTTAACATCAACAGCAGTTCAAGGAAGTGGAACAAGCTCTTTGTCAAAGATGCCACTTGCCAAACAGGGAGGGCTGGCTCTGCTCCCCCTGTGAGCAGCGATGCCCCAAGAAGCTGCTCCCAGCAGATGGCACAAGAGCTTGAGCTGCTTCCATCGCTGCTCTCAGCAGCACGTACCTGCCCTCAGGTGTGCAGCTCCTGGCGCAGGGAAAGCGAACCCGAGATTTGTACTAAAATACTGGATCTCAACTGATAAACCTTCATTCAGAAATACAGTCCTGATGAGCTGCTCAATTTTTGTGATTTTTAGGGGCATTTTTTTGTTGAAAGCAAAGTCTCTGCTGCTGTGGGTACCAGAAGCAAACAGTTGATGGCACTGCACGATCGCTGTCCCTGCAGCTGATGTCTCCCTGCAGCCTGTCTCTCAATGAAAAGGGAAGGTGTTACACGTCCATGCTGTAGGAACGACACTCTCAAAATGTGACCATCACCTTTTAATATATTTTATTTCTTGAATCTCCTGGTACTCATTTTCTCCATGCTCTGCTCTACGTATGAGAGTGCACAGAGGGCGTTTCAGTTGTTCCAGAGCTGGATCTCATGGATAACTAAATAATGGATTAGGAGATGGATCCCAAATGGAAGTGGTGTAGTGGTTACGGCAGCTGTCACGGCTGCCCTGCTGGAGCTGAGGGCTGGGATGGATGTCTACCACAAGTCTCATCAGTATATTAGAACTCCATCATTTTTCAGTGCTGGTTGTGGTGTACTTTGAACTGTACATGGTGGAGATAAGAAGGAGACTTGTAAGGAAGCAACAAGGAACACAAAAAAGGAAAACTAATTTTTATCCCCGTTAATATTTCTGCAATAGGAAATAATAATAATAATAAAAAAGATCCAAGAGAAAAATCTCTGCATTTCTTGTCTGTCTTGTATTTTCTCAGTACATAAGCTGCTTGTGGCATTACAGACTGCTGTGATGAAGTGAAAACTCAAATTAGCTTAGTTAGAATTAAATTTACAACCAAACTGGGATCAGGGATAAACATCTTGCATAGGATAGAACTATTATTAACTTTAATTAAAGCAACATTTAAAGCAAAGAGCAGCAGGTTTTCCTCATGGTCCCTGCCAGCTAAATGCTAGACTAAATAATACTTTGTTTGGGCATCTTTCAATTCTTCCTTCTGTCCAAGGAATGCAAGTGGTTTAGGGAAGCTTCTCCATTAAATGCAATTTGGATCGAAGTCAAATGGCTGTTTTAATGTGAAGGTGTTTAAAGGTCTGAAGGTGACTTTAGAGAGCACAGTTAAGAGCATAATTGCAAGGGAACTTATAAGAAGTAACTGTGGGAGCGTGAAAATATGAATGACCTAAATAGTATAAAATAGTATGATGGGAAATATGCTTGGAACAAATGTCTTGGATGGGATAGGAATTCATCTCCAGGAATGCAATTTTGGCAGTAGTGTCCAAAACAGAGAATGCTATTTCTGTGGAAAGCCACTGAACTCTGGGTCATGAATGAGACTCAGGTAATTTATGTTCTGCTCATAAAAAGTGGCAGTGCAAAAAAAGAAAACCCAAGCAGAAACGGAACAGAATATATTGCTGTAAATTTTGTAGCTGCTGAGACCTGTAGAGCTGTCGTGTACATCTGATGCCAGGTAATGCCTAAGAAAAATTCAAGCCAAGGAACACAGAGCAAACCCTTCAAAGCTGCCAACTCAGTGACCTGAAGGAAATCCAGTTTCAAAGCAGCATGTGAAGAGAGGTTGGAAGAGGTGGCTTCCCGGACCCAGAACTTTATTTATTAGCTGTTTCTGACAAGCCCAAAAGAAAGGCAAATGTCTTGAAATGGCAAATTTTGAAACTGCATGGCAAGCATTCGTTTTATAGGAAACTCTGATCTTTAGGAAATACCAAAACTGTTCCATTTCCTGCTTTCTCCTTCTTTTCTCTCGTGGTGTTTAATACCAGTCTGCTGTGAGAGCTTCCCAGCCGGTGTCAGTTCCAAGGCTTGGCTGCCTGGGACCTGCAGAGCTCCAGCTTTCTCACAACCAGCTATCTTCCAGGTGCCTTTGAAGTGGGATTTCTGCTAGAAAAGGAGCTATGGAAGAAATAATCCTCCCTGTGGTAATCACAGTTGGGTCTGCTAAAATTTTGGTTATGTTTCACCCCTCGGTGGGTGCAGGTCAGCTGGAATTCCTCATGGGGAGGCACAGCCAGAGGAGAACCCTCCATTTGGAAGAAGGATGGATCCCTTTGGGGTTTGGTGAGATCAACTCAGACAAGTCCAGGCCCTTTATGGCAAATGTGGGAGAAATCTCTCCTTAATATACAGAGTGGTGGAGATCCTTCTTTGGTATAACACAAAGGGGAGCCTGGCATGACATTTTCTCTGGATGTCTCCAGGGAAAGGCAGCTCCTCTCACTGCCACGTGTATCTGTTTCAGGGCATGCTTCAAAGTCCAGCCTGGGTTTTTAGTGTTTGCTTTTCTCCTTTTAAACAGGAACCGTCCAAAGGGCTAAGATCTGAAGCTTAAAGAACTGTACAAGCTGCCTGGAGCTCCAGAGAGTTTCTTTATAATTAGTATAAATGCATGAAATATTTAACCTTCATCCTGTGGAAACCCTGACTTTTAAAAAAGAATTGACAGCATAGGGTGGAGTTTTATCTGCTCCTAAATAGGACAATGATTTCTGCCCCAAATCTCAGATTCCAGCGTGCAATGAATCAATTGCAGAGGAGGAGATGACTGTTCCTCCATCTCCTCATGTAATTGACTCTCAAAAACTTGATTTTTCTCAGATGAGTCAGGGTGAGAGCTCTGAAGTAGCACGGCTCCAGCTGGATATCTGTTCTTATTCTGGTTTGGGGTTCAAGGTGTCTTTTCTTAATAAGCACCTACCACTAGACCATTAATAGTTTGACAGTCCACAGCTTCCAAGGAAATGCTTACCAGCATTCAGAGCTGGAAAATAACTCAGAGAACGGCACAGGCCTGATAAAAGGATTAATAAATCACAGCTCCGAGAGCTCTGAGTTCAGTTTTGTCTGACACTGGCTCTAAGGATTATTTTGTACATCCACTGCTCTTAATTGCTTTTTCTCCCTGGAAGTTTCTGTGCAGCTCTGGGATAGACTTTGGAGAGCTTTCCCAAAGAAGCTGAACTAGGTTTCTTCCTAATGTATGTTTAAACTCTGGTCCTTACAGCAGGCATTTGTATCTGAGCTGTACTGAGGCAACTGATAAACACAGAGGGTGAGGGGTGACACCTTCTCTCACTTCCATCTCAGCAAAAGGAGAATATTTTTGCTAAGCATTCCAACCTAACTCTGCTATTCCATTTTTGCTGGAATTGTTCCGTCTGTTTCTCTGAAAATGAAAGTCTGTTTTTACTCCTGCCACCTGCTATTTCCATATGAAAAAGCTGTTTTGCTATAATGAAGGTACCATTTCTCCCAAGGGCAAAGTAAGGACATTTCATCACACTGCTCTTCCTGAAATCTCAGTAACCAGATTCAACAGAATCTGTTACTAGATTTGATCTACTTTTTCACAAAGCTTAAAGCCTTTCAGGGAAACCTTGAGTTCTCTGTCTGTGGGTATTAACAAAACAAAATGTCATTTCCCTGCTGAGCCATAAAACAGCCTGATCTGGCAAAACAAGAAAGAGAATATAAACCCAAGATTCACTTTAGATTTCAGGCTTATCCAGTGACGAGCACTGGGAAACCACAATATGATTTCCAAGCACAGACCATATTTTTATTCTGGGTACAAGTGAACAACACTGTATCCAAAAAGTTCCTTCATGCTGACCTCTTGATGTGAGCAATGGTGGGCAGCTGAGATGGGCAGAGATGGCAAGTCAGCTTTCTGCAGACTCACTTGTGTTTTTCAGAAGCTGTCTAAACTGTCCCTTGACTCCAGGAGAAACTCTCCAAACGAGTCACTTTTGACACCCACTTTGAACAAACCCCTTGCCATCCTCATCCCCTTTCTCCCAGTAGTGCCAGTGAGCTGATCATGGGCCACCTGAGTTTCTTCAGCAGGATTCCTAGAGAAGAATCAGGGAAAACTGATCCTCCTCTTAGCATTTGTGTAGATGAAATGAAATAAAACCTATCAGAGAATGTCCTCTGGAGAGTACAGGACACAAAGGAGTTTATAACGCAGTTAGTTTGATGTTGCAGGCCTGGATTCACTGCAGGAGATTCCCAGCTGGCTGCCCAAAGCCTTTGGTTTGTGCCATTTGCTGGACTGTCAGCTGTGCCTCAGGTCACCTTTTCAGAGCAGCACAGACACAAACATGAGTCAGAAAAGATTTCCACAGTTACAAAGCTCCTTTCAGCTCCCTGTCCTCTCTCCTGGCAGCCTGGCAAGCCCCTGGGCTGAGATACACTCCCTCCTCTGCCCAGGGTTAATAGGTACCATCAGGGATGGAAAGGACCAGGCTGAATTGAAGGCTGAATAGAAGACATAGATGATTTTTTTTGCTCCAATTCCCAGAAAGCCATCAACTGTCACCAGATCACTGGCCAGGATACACAGCTCATTGGAGACTATCCAGGTTCAGAAAACCACACTGGGAGTGTTGCTTCTTCTTTGACTCCTCTAGGTTCTTGCCTAAGGTGAATCCCATAGGAATAAAGATTGGGGCCCATTAAAGCCTGAGGCTTTCTTGGAAATCACAACTGACAGTTCCTTATTCGTATTAAAGATCTATCTGGTTCTGCAAATCAACTTTATTTCAGGCCTGATTCATTTATTGAATACTCACAGATCAGCCAAGGGCCAGGGCAGTAAATGGGAACACGTTAACACGTTCACTCTTGGATTGCCAAAACGTTATCCAATTATCTGTGCTAATGCCAGCTGCCTTGGAACACAGAAAGCCCTTAATAAAGAAGCAACTGTGGTAAAGAAATGATAAAATGACAATAGCAGAAGATGTCTCCCCAGGCTGGGGGAGGTGGAGATGCAAAGGAATAACAAAACCATCACAAATGCATCCCTAATCATTTTGCAAATATAAATATATCAGGGAATGAGGTCGTTTCAGCCCCAGGAACAGAGACAGAGTGTGCCTTTTTGTTTCACATCAGTCTGGCAGATTTCTTGGAAGAAGAACCACAGTACTGCTGCAAGCCCTGAACTACAAGTGCTAGCAGCCACTAGATGTCCCAGAGCTGCACCCAGACTGCACCCACCAGCTGCAGACACAGGGCAGGCAAACTTGGTGGTGCAGGAGAGAGGACACCCTTCAGCAGGGTAACTGATGTGGCTGCAAGGAGCATTTATGTGCCCTTCTTTAGGCCTCGTGTTGCAGCTGGGACAGTGGGAGCAAATAAGGAATCTGGAGAGATGAACCCAGGGAAGAGCTTCTACAGCCCAAAGCTGGTCTTGCTTTTTTTTTGTTGTTACCTTACAGCAGGGGACAGCAACACTGCTCAGGGAAGCGAGGTGAGATGGAAAAGCCAACACTTCAGTGTTAATAAGCTCCTCAGGGCAACAATATGGACGAGCAGAAGACAAGTATTTCTGCTCTCCTCAAACCAGTGTAATCGTGGGATCTGCACCTGCAGATAAAGGTGCAATGTCAAGTTACTTTTCTTTTCTTTTCCTGCTCCTGATTTGTGGTTTAGTGTCTTTTCTCAGCAAGCTGCAATGATGCAAGTTTCTACACACACCTCTCCTGTTCTGTGCCCACTGTTTCTCCCTTCCTTCAATTGCTTTGCTGTGATATTCAGGAATGTTCTGATTCTGCAGCCAACACAGGAAAGTTGTGAACAGCTCACTAAGAGTAAAGACAGAAAATGGCTCAAGCGTGGCTCGTGCTCCTTCCACATAAAAGTGTTTTAGAAACAAAACCTGTGATATTCCCAAACCTGCCTCTTTCCTTCTGCACTCACTTGCCACTCAGTTGCTTTTCCTTCACTGTCAGAGCAGTAATTTAATAACACATACCAGGAACCAGCCAGCATGTCCAATAAAGCAGCAGAAGCAATTTAATGTGATTCATGATCAGTCACAACTAAGCAACGGCACTAATTTTTTGGCATTCATTCCTGGGAGTAAGGATTCAAGGAAAAAAGATATTCTTGATTAGATTCAAAGGACGTAGAGGAGTCTGAAACCCCCTCACAGGCAGAAAGGAAGGGAAATGAATCCAGCACATAATTTTTGTGTGACCTGCTGCGCTGCTGGATGAGGAGGGAGAAAGGGTTGTGTCGGAGAGCTGTGGTGTTGCCACTTGCCTCCTCCAAACTATTCCTGCCAGAAGGTATAAAAAAATTCAGAAGACAAGGCTGGATGTGATAGTATAAGGTTTCTTGAAGTACTGTGATCTCTTGCTTCCTTCCCATTGAATATATCAGCTACCAAGCAGGGTGAGGTAGAAAGGGGGTTTTGGAGGCAGGAAGGTGGCGTGGGGGCATCTGCCCTCCATTCTGGTGCAGAATGGTGGTGTCATTTGTGCTTGGCAGGTCCTGAGGATGAATGAGAGAGAACTAATGAGAACATCAAGAAGAATCCATTTATTAATGCTTCCCTTGGTAGGAGATTCCATTCTGTCCTTCTCCTGCTCCTTCTACCTTACAACATAGTGATACTGGGTGACATTTTTGGCTTAGTCATTTTATCAAGGCTGTGAGATAAATCACTGCCTGATGAGGGAAATGAGCTCAGCAACATTTATAACAGTGTGGGGTCTCATGAAATCTTAATTTAATGACCTTTCAGTAAGAATAGAGGCAAATCTACACCCCTGTCAGGGGCCATATCCTGGACTCCATCAAATCCTGTCATCTACTTGTCTGGCTGTTCTGTACTGCAAATGGGCCCAGGTCTCAGATGATCCTCTACTTTAGTCTAATGGGAGTGCTCAAAGAGTTCATTTCTGCAGCCAGAGCTGCAGGCAGAGGGATAAAGCCTTTTCCCAGGATGCAGCAGAGCTGTCAGTAGTCAGGACTGCCAGGCACGGGCTTTAGCTGATGCTTAATGCCATCTAAAAGCAGGCAGGGAGGGGAGAAGGACAGGCTGCAGTGTTGCTCTTCTGAAGCTTGTCTGTGACCGTAGGAGCTGAAATCAGGACCTGTTACAGCCTTATCAAACCACAGTAATCCAACAAAGCTGTCAGTTTGTACCTCAGTCCTGGGGAAGCCCCAGGGTAGGCAGGGAGCAGCCAAGCCTCGATCTGTGCATGATCAAAGCCTCACTCACAGTGCCCATGACTGGCATTAACCCAGGCAACAACTGTAACAGAGCAGGGCAATGTCCTGGGAACTGCACCCCAAAAGCCCAGTGGTGACCAGTTCCCACTGTGGCTGCACAGAACTTGTGACCAGCAGGCAACCAGACAAAGCACAGTGTGGGCTCCTGAGCAGGTGAGCTCACACTGCCCAGGCTGTTACACTCTTCTAGTTGTCAGAGGACTGCTGTTACTATCCTTCATAATAAAGCCTTTTGATGCCCCTTTATCTGCCCACTTCTCTTTCTATGGCCAAACCTCTGTGGTCTTCTCTGCACACGTATCTCAATAATGGAAGAAATCAGAAGAAGCACTGAAGCAGCAGTGAAGCCACTATTCCCATGATCATAATTATTTGTCATATCTACCATCAGTTATGGTTTGCTTGTGCTGGGTTGTATCCAAAAAACATGGGAGTAAGATATTTCTCGCCAGAGGGAACAGAGAGTTCAGTTTAAGATGTGATGCAGCAGATGGGGGTGATCCAGACTGGCAGGGACCAGTGCTCCCTGTTCAGCTGTGTGTCAGATCTCTCTGGTCCTGGGCAGGAGGAGCCCTGCCAGCCAAGGAGCCTCCTGCCTGGGAGGAAGCAAAGATAAAGTGTTTGGTGTTGGCTCTGCCCAGACACAGGGAGAGGAGCACTCCTCAGCAGGGGAGAGCTGGCTTTGCCAGGGAGCTGAACTCCTGGGTGGTGGGACGCGGCTGTCAGGAAGCCTGGCCAAATGTCTCAGAGAGCTCGTGACGTGGCACTGCCTCTCCACCACACACACACCATCTGCCACCAGCCGTCCCCAGGCACAGCCTGTGGTGGAGCTGCTCTGCAGAACAAGGCTCCAAATCCAGGAGAAGGAGGCCGGGAGCAAACACCACCCCACGCAGGGGCTGTGACACGGGGCGGGTGGGCTGCACAGCCTCCTGCAGGCCCCTGGCACCCAGTGTGTCCCAGGGCTGAGGCTGCCAGAACCCAGCACCCAGCAATCACACAACCACCACAGAGCAAAACGTCTTCAGTGGCTTCCTCACAGTCAAAAGTCTGAAGAAACCTCCACCAAGAGAAGGAGGAGGCAGCTCATGGTGACACGACTGACTCTGTGCTGTGCTGGTGGGGTGGAGCACGTGCAGGTGTGAGCCCTCACACCTTGGTTTGCTGCAGCAGGTTTGCAGCCCGAGTCTTCTGCTGGCACAGGGTCTGTCAAACTGCCAGTTCCTCTGCTGACCTTGTTCCTCTTCTGCAGCTCAGACACCTCTGGTTTCTCCATGGGAGGCTGCAGGACTGTGGCTGCCTTCCATCCACAGCATGGCTAGGGAATGCACATTGATCCCTCCCACAGATGCACAAGAAAACCTGGAATTGGTGTTTGCTTTCTATAGGGCCTGTCTACCACATATGGCCCACTGCCTTCTTTCCTGATACAACTTCCATGGAACTAGAGGAATTTGCCATTTTATGAGGAAACAATTATTGATGAACTCTAAGGGTGTCAAAGATTTTACTCTTCCCCACCCTCTCCCTTTCCTCTCCCAGAATTCTTGCTGTTGGAGACAGCCATCTGCTCTGCCTGCCCCGGGACTCAGCCCTTGGCATAATAATATCTCCAAGCAATTCTGAGTACAGGAAAGCCATGAGCCAGCGGAGTCTGCGAGCACCAGAATGAGGAAGGCTCGTGGGAACTGAGTGAGAAAACAGCAGGCCCAGCCTAATCATCCTCTTGGAGCACTCGAATCACTCGGGAAGCTGAGACCGGCGGTGGAGAGAAGCTGCTCTGAGTTATCACTGCTGCACACAGAGCAAACCTGTGCCAGGCATCTTTCTCAGTTCCCAGGCTGCTTGGCACCTGTCTGCCACCCAGCTCAAATCCAGAGACTTTGCATAAAAAAGAATGCCAATCTTCTTGGAGTGCTTACTAGTTTTCCCAGGGAGGAAAACGTGGCTTTCTAATGCAGCTCCCACTCTCTGGAATTCCACAGTAACCAGTTGCAGCCTGGCAGCACCGTGACAGCTCCAGCAAAGCCCAGAGCTGTGCCACAGTCAGCAGAAGCTGGGCAGAAGGAGCTGGCAGCTGTAGGATCACCCTTGTCTGACCCTCTGCAAACTGGGGCTCCAGTGCAGCTGCACGGGGTTGATAACCTGCTGCACTGCTCCGTGTGCACACAACAAAGCAGAAGGGGATGAGCCTCAGGGCTCCTGGTATCAAGAGGTCAGAATGTCAAGCCCAGCCTGGACAGCAAAATGGATTCCTTCCTGCTCAAGGGCAGGGTGAGCTTAGCAGGCTGTGCAGCAGTCAGGTAGCACTGGAAAAGGTGCTTCTTGGAGAGTAGGGTTGAGTTCCACCATCCAGGGCATTTTCCCTCCACTCTCAGGGAACAGAACTCTGCTCCACTTTTTCCTCTGAGAACTTTCTTCTTTCTCCCTGCAGCTTTTAGCTAACGAGACATCCCTGCTCTAGAAACTCTAAAGAAAAAAACTAAACTGTTGCCAACTTTCTTCGAGGTTCCTTTACAGAGAGTCCAATAAAGCACAGGAATAGACCTGATCTGCTAGAAAGTAGGACTTTTTCCTCCCTAGAGCTTGGTCCTATTGCCATGGAAAAAGCTGCAGCATGGTGATCCACACGCATCTGGAAGTGTGGTGGGAACAAGCCCAGAGGCAGGTGGAGAAACTCCAGCCCTGCCTTGCGGTGCTGGCAAAGGGCTCCTGGTGGGTTTTAAAGTAGGGCAGATGTACATCAACCCCATTTCTCTCACCCTCCTGCCAGGTGGGTACCCAGCCTGCCAGGCTGTGCATGCTGGAGATCACGTCTGTCAGTGGCTGATGTGAACAGAAAGGAAAGTTTATAGCAAACAAGAGGTGACATGGTGTGAGCCACAGAGCCTTTTGAAGGGAGCCTGGGTGACTGTGAGGTTTCTCAGCTAATTTTCCAAGCTGAATTTTGTTCTACCAAGGTGGGGATGGGGACACTGCCAGAGCTCCACACCTGTACAGGGCACTGTGTCTGGCCCAGGAGGTCCTACAGCCCAGCTGGCCTTGCTGGGGAGGGCATCTACATAATCCCATGTTTACAAAATGCCCACTTAGTGCTGGAGCTGGACACCCTGGGGTGACTGCCTTTGCCAGGGAAACAGGCTCACCCAGGGTGACAGGCTGCCTGCAGCACTGCACAGGCATGGAGGACAGGAAACCAGGAGAACAAATATCCTGTGCAAATAGCAGAGGACAGCGTGTAATTACCTGAGCTGGGAGCTGGCCAGGACTCCAGGAGTGAGAGTGCTGCCAGAGCAAAAGAGATGAGAAACGTGAGGGAGTCAGGGGTGGGGGAGGTGGGTACTGAAGAACCAGGTGCAGAATTTGACTTTTTAGGAAGGCAATAGCACAGCATCTCTGCACTGTGCCCGTTGCTGGGGCTTTGATCCAGCATGGATGGAGAGAGAGATATAGTCCCCAGTGTGCCTGCTGCACCCTTCCCAGCCCCTCCATTGCCCTGTGGAGCTGGGAACACTTGCACTTCACATCATCCCTCACTGCTGTGGCCCAGCTCACACAGAGCCCGCAGCAGCTCCTCTGGCTTTGGCTGAGACGTGGGACCAGGGCTGGCAGTGCCTGGGCAGGGGGGCACTGGGCTGGCTGTAGGGAATGTGCGTTAGGATCCAGGACTTACTGTCAGCCCTGAAATTCTGTGTCTCCCAGGGGATCTCACAGCTGCTGTTGAACTGATTCAAAGACCAAGCTGGTCCTGTGAGCTGCATTTCAGTGTCCTCTGGAGCACCGGGCTGTGCAGCTCCCTCTGCAGACGAGCGAGCAGCCACCACCATCTCCTCCTTCCCATCCACGTCGCCGCGGATCCCATCACACTTTTCAAGAACAATTTTTCTCCTTAATCACCAGCCCCAAGTTTCAAAGTTAATTGGGGCTGGTGAGGTATAAATAGATGCTGGACCAGATGGAAACTCTGTCGTGATTTATAGCTCGCTGAGCCATCACATGTTCCGCTTGTACTCTGAGCAAGGGCACTATTAATTATGGCACTGCCCAGGCAGATCGCAGGGGAGGTTACCACAATGATATTCAAGCTGAGGACTTAAATATAACCAGGCAGTGACGTTTTGCTGAGTGAGCGAGGTGCAGGCAGGACCTGCCTGTTGCAGTGGCACAGTTTTCAGGGCATTTCTCCAGCGAGCCCCAGGGATGCAGGTGAAGCAGGTATTTTGGAGACCTTTGCATGGACAGAACCAACACAGCCAGTTCTTTGCAGAATCCTGCTTTTGTCCAGGCAAAGCAAAAGAAAGCTGAGGGATATTTTATAAGCCCTGGGAAGGGAGCACTGTGCATTCCTGGCCTAAGGAAGCCCCCTAAAATAGGCAGTGTGGGCATCCCACCCCACAAGCCCTGCGTTCTTGGCTCCACAGCTCCAGCTGGGTGTGGACCATCACCCCGAGCACATGCGTCACCCTGAGGGCTGCAGTCCAGGATGGTGAGAGCAGGGGAGAGGGACAGCTCCTTATTGTTGTTTCCAGGGGGATATAAGGATCAAAGGACTTGCTGGAGGTCATCTGGAGGGGGCTGGTGCTGCACCAGGTCTCCTGAGTTTCAGGCCTCTTTTTATCACTGCCGGTTTCTTCTTGTAGCCCACGCTTAAAACTCCAGTTCAGTTATCCATTGTGAATTGGGATTTTGCTAATTACCAGAAGAAAAGGAAGCTCAGGGCAAAGGGGGTGACTAGTCCTGCCTTTCCCCAAGCCCTTTCTGCCTCAGGAACACATTCCCCACCATTTATGAAGCACTCAGTTCAACAAGACTTTGCAGTTGTCCTGATTTTTCTGGGACCTGCTGCTCAGTGGCAAAATGAGAACACAAACCACAGGTCTCCTCTTGCTTTTCAGAAACATCCACCCCTTGTGTTCCCGGCACTGCAGCTTCAACATACGGACACGTGTCACGCCCTACTGCCAGACATGAAGAAATCTTTACAAAAGCTTCCTTGGGAAGTCTTTGCATGACAAACTGAATAAGATGTGCAATTACAGAGCCATGATTTAAGAACTTAAAACCCAGCTAAGCTTGATAGAAGGTATCAGACTTAAAAACAATACGTAGGGAGAATTTAATCTTGCAGAGACTGCAGTTATTTGAGGGGAGAGATTGTGTTTGGGATTAAGAGTCAAATTACTCCACAAGTTTTTATTAAACCTCTATATTTTCAGTCCTACCTTCTTATAGCTGTTTTGGGACTGGAGGTTGGTTTTATGATGGGCATAAATCCCCAAAAAATAGTTCAGATTCTCTGAAACAGGCAAAAGATGAGCAAAACATGCAAAACATGAACAAAATGGATTTGGACCTTATCCAGGCTGTTGATGGCTTAGAGCTCACACACTGGCATTTCATTAAGGCATGCAATTTTTCAGACAGTACCAAAAGCATAAAAAAAAAAAAGAAAAAAAAAAGAAAAAAAAAATCTAATTTCTCTAGTATTCTTAAAACCCCAAAGAAGCCCTGAGCACCCCCCCTCCCCTCCCTGGGAGCCCTCAAAGTCTGCATACACACTCACTGTACTGAACTGATCCCAGCATTGACACACCACAGAAACATTCAGTTGAGGAAGCAAGTTCCTGGTTATCTTGGAGCTTGTGGGACCACAGCCCAGCTCTTCCAGTGGGATGCTGGGTGGGCATTAATGCTCTGTACAGGCCCTGGTGGCTTTGGAGGGGGCAGGAACAGGGACAAATGCTTTTCCCCATTGATGTCTCCAATTAAGTGGCTTTTTGCAGCTGGCAGCCAACTCTGGGACCATGAGCTGAGCTTGGAGATGGATGGAGCTGGCTGTCCCCAGCAGCAGCGTGGCATCCCTCTCCAGCAGTGTGATGGGCAATGTCATGTTACTGAAACAACACTCCCTGCCACTGCAGATTGATCCAGGAAAAGGCCCCTTTCTGTCTAACAGCTTCACAAATGCTGTCTGCTACCCCTGGGCCAGCTGGGCTGGCCTGCAGCATCCTCCCAGGGCAGCACCATCCTCCCTGCCCATGCCTGCTGCTCTGCCAGGCAGCAGGAAGGCAACGGGCAGGGAAATATTCAGCTGGTTCAGGGCTGGCTTCCTTTTTGGGGAGAAGTCTGGTAATCTTGGCAGGATGAGCACTTCTAATTTATGGTGACAGAGGGAAGTAATGTGATGTTTCCTGGTGGCTGCAGTCCTCTCTCAGCCCTAACCTGCTCCCCGTGGTGGGCAGCACTGGCTCTGTGTGGAGGGAGCCAGCTGATGAGGCTCCCCAGAGGGAAATGGTCCCACTGAGGCTGCAGCCAGGCTCTCCATCAGGACACTGCAGGCTCCATGCTGGCTCCCATGTACCTGCTGCTGTTTCCCTGGCACTGCAGTGCTACCTTGCACACCTCCTGACGCTCCCCATGCTCTCCTGTGCACACTGCTGTGGCCTCTCTGCTCTGCACACACCGACACAGCACATGCCTTCCACCAGCACAAGGACCCCCAAGGGTCAGCAGCAGACAAGGAAAAGCGAAGGCTCTTTCCTCCAGCACCTTTGCCCAGGCAGCACCATCCCTGCCATGGGGCTGCTTCCCCCTCCTGAGCCACCAGCTCCTTCCCAGTGACCCTGGCTCACTCCCACTGCGGTTGCTGCCGTTCTGGGTGATTAATTCACTGTGAGTAATTTTGGAGCAGATGATCTCATTCACGTGGTTCCTGCTATTTCTCCGGCGGAGAGGAGAGGTAAAGAGAGAGGGAGGAAGGGAGATGGAGAGGGAGAGGGAGAGGAGACGATCACAATGTCCATAAGATTTGTCTCTCTGTACATTCTCGGGAAGCTCAGCACCAGCCTGACGACCACTTAGAGGCACAGAGCTACAGGCAGAGCAGAAGAAAATTTGCTGGCAAATTGGTTTCTCTCAATAGAGGGCAATTAAATCATTCACAATGATAAGAGTTCAATTATGGCTTTGTGACAAGGTCAGAGTTTGGGGCAGCAAGTGGCTGCTGTGGCTGAGGAGCACTGTTGCTTGCTGGGCTCCTGGGAGGCTGAGGAGGTCCCCTGATGTGGGATGTGGCACTGGAAGGCTGGGAAATTGGGAACTACCAAGCTCTGCCCCTACCAGCAGTTCGGGAGGTTTTGTGAGGGACTTGCTGAAGTCCCCAGTTGCCAGGGGGAAAACCCACTGGATTTAGCAGCTTCCAGCTGCCTGCTAAGAGGGCCAGAGACATTAAAGAAGTCTGTGGGCCCGTGTTTGGAGGGACAGGAACTGCACAGAGGTGGCTGCCCCTCTCTCTGGTGATGGGAGAGCTGCCAGCCAGGAGAGCGAGGGCAGCAGCAGTGCCCTGTCCTGGGCTGCACCATGAGGAAACTGGAATGAACTCTAGAAAATGGGATGAGATTAACAAAGCAGCTGAATTATTCTAAGCTAATAAAGTACCAGGTCCAGATGGCTCCCACTATGAATACCATTAAAGAGAAGAACTCAGGGTAAATTAGGAGATTTGAGGCTGACTCTTTCCATGTACAGAAGCAGCTCTGTGGGGTGGGCAGCAGTCCCCTCTCCCTGGCTGCCTCCAGGGGTAGAGATTTGGTGCTTCCTTACACCCCTGAAAAGAGGAGTATGTGCTCCTTCTCACCTGATTCCTGCTGTCTTTCCCTTGGAAACCCATGCTGGCCACTCTTGTTGTCTCCTGGTAGTGGAGCCATGGAGGCATTTTCCTGCCCACACAAACCCCAGCTGCTTGGGATCCATGTGCAGAATTATTTCCCATCCCTGGGAGTGGTGTGAGCCCCCAGCCACCCCTGTGCTGTCCCCCTCCCACTCTCTGATGGGATCCCACACAAAGACTACTCAGGGAGCAGGCAACATGAGTTTGCTCCTGAATTTTGTTGCCTGCAATAAAGCTGAGAGCAGCACCAGACCTGCTCTGTGTCTGCTTTGTGAAGGGCTGAGCTGCAGCCCAGAATGCAGAGGGGCTCAGCAGGAGGCTGCTCTCAAGGGCCAGCCCCAAACCATAGCATGCCAGGGACTGTTTATCCCTCCCTCAGCCCGGGGAAATGGATGCCAGAGGCAGTAAGAGGCTGCAGAGCTGGGGTAGCTGCAGCCCTGAGCTGCTGGAGGGAGTGGGGCAGTGCTCACCAGGGTTCAGAGCACCTGGGACACCCCTGCCATGCAGAGGAGAGTGACAGCTCGTGACAGGGGCTTGACACCAGCAGAGCAGGCAGGACACAGCTTAGAGGCACAGCATTTCCTACCCAGCACAGTGTCTGGCTGAGGATGGACATTTAAAGCACATCCTTATTCCGACAGGGAGAGGGAGAAACTGTGGCAGAGAGGAAAGAGTTGATTTTGCTCCATCTGCAGTGACTGGGTCAGATAGGATGGCTGATGTGTTTAGTTTCTGAATTACCCTGATGAGATGTATAAGCTTGTTATTTGTTTTAATTAATGTGAAGGAAACTGTTAGAGTGCCAGAAAGTGTGAAGCGAGGGGGAGCAGGGAGGGGAGATGGGGACATTTGGAATTGAAGCATCCTATTAATATCTCTGCTGTTGAATGAAAGGTCATTAACGAACCAAAGAAAAATGAGTGGGGAGGGAAACAAGAGAACTGAATCCCTCTCTGCCTCCTCTTGCCCATGGTATTACCAGGACACCTACCAAGCCCTGCTGCAGCCCTGTTGCTCCTTGTCCTGTGCCTTCCTCTCCTGTTTTTAATCTGCCAGAGGGAGATGCTCCTGTTGGTGCTGGATGGGCTGGGGGGGGTCAGGGAAGATGAGAGTTGGTGCCTCATAACACTGACACGAAGCTGCTCAAAACTGCACCCATCTGCTGACACCCAGAGCACTGTCCTTTGTCCCAGGACCTCACCTGGACACAGGAAGTCTTGGCCTCTGCTGAAGGCATTGAAACCACAGCCCTGGACTGATGTTTGATGGGGAGAGATGCTGCAACAGGCAGTAAAACATCACTTGGTTTCTTTCTCTCATTTTTTCCTGCTCTTTTGGAGGTTACCATGACCAGTGTGTGTGTTCCCAGCCCTGTGCTGAAGCTGTGCTTGCCCAGGAATGGATTTGCCATGCTTGAGATGGAAGCAAACACAGATTAAATTTAAGCTATTTGTTCAGTATCTCAGTTATGCAATTGGACATTGTAGATTAGGGAAGGTGACCTCCTGTAGCACAGGGGGGATTTACTGACATGTACAAACAAATATTACACTTCCTAGGATCCAGCAGAGCTCAGGATAAAGGAGAAAAGGGTACTGGCCAGCTGCCTCCCTGCACAGGCACCTAAACCCCAGTGTGATCTCTGTCTTCTCTCAGAGCCTCAGGCTGGAGGACCCAAGATCAAAGCAGGGACCAGCCTTGCTTCCTCCTGCAAGGAGGAAAGGAAGAAAAGGAAAGGAAGATAAATGGGAGGGGAAGGGGTGAAATGAGTCTTCAAAGGGTCTCAACCACCTACTAAACATGACCAGCCCAGGAGATGGAGGATTTTTTTCCAATCACCATGGCCCACATTCCTGGCTCCTGAGAGCTTCATGGTGTTGGTGGAGCTAAAGCTCTGTGCTCTTGCTTGCTGCAAGGAGGCTCCTGGGGTCAGGGCTGGTCCTGAGGGCTGTGGCAGCAGGCAGAGAGCAGGCAGAGGAGAGGACACAGCACTAGGGACCATGGGAAGGTTCATTTTGCTCAGGAGGCCAGTAATGGATCAGCAATTTAAAATTTAAATCCATGTGCTTAAAAAAGAAAAGAAGGGAAAGAAGCCAGCGAGGAGTGGTGGTTGCACTGCAAACTGTCACTGTCTGTTTGTGGAAAGGCTTTTGACTGACAGCAAAGTTGTCAGAGGCGTCTGACGTCAGAGCTCTGCACCGAGGTGTTGAGGGGACAGCTTGCCAACAGCAACAGCAGCAGCAGCCTCCTCTGGGCAGCTCTGAGCTCTCCTTCTCCTCCTCCTCCTCCTCCTCACCTGGGTTTTGGAGCAGAGGAGCAGGCTGTCCCAGCACTGACCTGCCTGCTGCCTGTGGAACTCCCAGGTGGTGGAGGAAAGGGAAGATGCTTCCTGGATGCCACACGGCTCCAGGGCTGCTGCAGCCCGTGATGGAGACATCCTGACACAGGCAGGGCAGTGCAGCCCGTGCCTCCCCCTCTCCCTGAGCCCTGGTCTCCACGGGCCAGGACAGGCTCAGTCTGCAGCTGGGAAGGGAGCTGGGATGTTCAGAGCAGCACTGAGCCAAAGCAGGGTCCAGCCTTGCACTTCCCAAACCCCTTGCACCCTTCCAAACCTCACCCAGGGCTTTAGCTACTGAAGTGCTCCACACTCCTTCCCCAGCTTCAGGGAATTCATGACTGTGCCAAGTAACTGCGACACTAACCAGCCCCTGGGCCTCCCCACTCTGCTTGGTGGGTTCTGTGCCACCTCCAACACCACCTGGACAACTCCAGGGCTCTGCCTGAACACACCAGGGAAACCAGACAGAGACTAAACCTGTTCTCTCATGCTTTGGCACTGAAACACTGCAGTAGCTCTGGCCGTGGTAAGGGCAGGGCAGAGCTGAGGACGGGGTGGGAGGCAGCACGAATGGCTCATGTTTGCTCTCTTGATGTGAGGTCTTGCAAATGGAAATGATTCTCCAGGAGCATCTGTTCCTCAGGCAGGGGCTGTACCACTGCAGGCATCCTCCAGAGACACCACTGGCACTTGGTGCAAATAAATAAATCAATAAAAGCAGTGGCTACAGCAAGGAATTTGGCCTCCTGGTCTTGGAAACACCTGAGCTATCCAGGATAATCATCCTGTGGGCACAGATGGATGGGTTTTCTGAGCCTTGAGACACCTGCTTGCTGCTGAAGTGGTTTAGCCCAACTGTTTAATGCTGTGCTAGCTGCAAAATTGTTTCTTTGCTTTGGTTTTAAATGATGAATTTTTGCCTGAAAGATTATCCTTTGTTCATCTCTGTTCCAGTGACCCCTTTGCTGCCCCTCCTGTCCCCTCTGCTTGGGCGCTGCAGGAGGGAGAGCAGAGGGAGCAGGAGATGTGAGCCCTGAATATCAGGCTGCTGACCTTTCCTCCAAGCCATCCCATTCCCAGCTAAAATCCTGCCTCTTGTCCAGCTCATGGCTTCTCCAAAACACAGAGCAGGGTCTGGCACTCCCAAGGCTAGAAAGGAGCACGAGAAATATGTAATAGTTGGAATGAGAAAGGTGGGGAGGAGAAGGACCAACCCCCACATCTCACTCCCCGTCCCTTCATCTCCTGCCTTCAATCTCCACTTCCCTGGGAAGAGCTTGGGGTGTTCCCTGTGCTTGCACAGGAGGGTCTGTGTGTGGTTGGGGATGGGGCTGTGGAGGCCCCACACTCCACTGAGGGTCAGGGGGTGACCTGGGATAGAGGGACACACAGATGCTCCACCTTGGCTTGGCTCAGGAAGACTCTGGTGGGACTGAACCAGGCTTTTGACACACTTGTTTGCTGCTGGTGGGGCTGGGCACAGGGTGAGAAGAGCTGGGCTTGGAACTGGCTGCAAGACTCTGTGTGGGCGCTCCCTGAGTCACTCCAGCACCCTGAGACCCAGCGCTGTGGGCACCTGAGTGCCCCCAGGGTGAGGCCACCTCTGTGGCCCTGCTCAAATGATTTCCCTGTGTCCAACAGAACGGTCTCTAGAGCAGGAACTTGCCAGCTTGATTGGTGATTTAGATAATTTCCCTTAGAAAAATCCTTGGGCCATAACTCTCTTAGGAGGGCCAAATATTTTCTCTCAGCATTTGTGGTGACTTGCTGCTCCTCAATGCAGGTGTGAAACTGTTAAACATCACCAGCCAGCTGGGTCTCTGACTCTACATCAACAGGGCAACAACCCCAAGCCCCAAAACCACTGGGTTTTGGTCCCATTTCATTTCCCATTTCATTTGGGTGCTTCTGAGAACTGGTGCCTGAACTCCTCTCTGTTTCCTGACAGCCTGGACCAACCACTTGGGGATCAGGTTTTCATGCAAGTGAATTCATGAAGGAAACGAAGGCATTACAAAAACGAGCTGAATCTCACTGAGGGAGCTTCGTGCAAGAATAAAGCAATGAAGTGACAGGGGGTGTTAGTTTGTAATTTGGTTAAAGCTGGGGTGGGAAATCTGCAGAAGGTCACAGTGACACTAAACAAGTGTCTTGTATTAAACCCAGCTCAAGTTTTCATGTCTCGGTAAAGGAGCTGGAGCATCTATAACTAGTAACAGGTTATTTTTGGCATCCCAACCTATTTTGTAGCTCCCAGGAGGGCAAAATTGCTTCTCTTTGACTTTGCAAAGCCTGGATTTCTTTTTGTGTCGACAGAACACTGGGATGTGCATTTAAATTCTTCTGCCAGTGCCTGTCTCAACAAAAATTCACAGGTCCAGCAAATTACTGCTCTTGCTTGCTTTGCACAGAGCAAAGAGCCCACAGCCTAGATGAGGGTTGTGGTGTTCAAAATAACAACACAAAAGTTATGTTGAGTCACCATCCCTGGAGGGAGGCAAAAGACATGCAGATGTGGCACTTGGGGACATGGTTTAGTGGTGGGGTTGGCAGTGCTGGGTTAAAGGTTGGGCTCAGTGATCTTAGAGGGGGTTTGCAGCCCTAAGAAGGGTGTTGCAACCCTATAAAGCCTAAATCCTCAGTAGACACAGTGGTCCAAGGGATCACTCTGTTATTGCCTCCTTTACAGGTCACAGGGCCACAGACATTTGCTTGAGGTCCCTTGGAAATCAGTAGCAGAGGTTGGCACCAGAGCCAGGCCACCAGTGGTTTACATGGCCCTGTCATCAGAGAGGTTTCCATGGCTCTCCCTCTTCCTTAGCTTGTCCCTTGCCGAGCCCCAGCTGCACCCACACCATGCTCCCACTCTTCCTGAGGCTGTTTGTCAGATGGGTGCCAGCTCTCCAGCTCTGCAAAGCATGATGTGACATCTGCTCTGCCTTCCCTCCCGCTTCTCCCAAATGGAGATGGCCAGAAAAATATTTAAGCCAGCAGAGACGGGCCCATGGAAATCAAAGTGCTTCACAGAACTGACTGCGTTTCACTGGAATTTTGTTTTGAAACAAAACAAACAAACAAGAAATCTGGCAGGATCAAAACATCTTGTTTCAGCGCTTTCAGAAGAAAGGAAATCTTCCTGTTCTATTCTGAAAGGGCTTTTCACTGCTGAGATTGTTTCAGAAAATAGCTAAATCAAGCAGAAAGCAAATTAAAAAATCAAAGTCTCTGGAAGATGGATCCGGTTTCCGGATTTTCCTGACTGGCAGCCAAGAGGAGCAGTGCCCCTCGGGCATCCCACCACTGCTGTCCTCTGGCTCCTTGTGTGTGCATGGAGTGGACAGGGCAGAGCAGGGAGGTGACCCAGGGATAGATAAAACATGGGTAAACAAGGCAAAATCAGGGAACCCCCACCATCAGTGAGGAGCTGCTCCTCCTCTCAGCAAGGACCACCCTCCAGGATAAAGTTGTGCACTGAAGAGGGACAAAGAGAACCCAAGATGTGACAAGAGCAGATGCCTTAGAGGTGTTCAGACATCCTCTGCCTGTGTCTCCTGCTTGAGGAAGAGCTGGGCCAGTTCTTCCATTGGCTCAGTGACCACAACACTCATGGCAGGCACTGGGGACAGGAGAGCTCCCACACTGGCTGTGCCAGGATCCCATCCCAGCAGGGTGGGGACAGCAGGGCTGAGTGCTGCAGCCCCCTGTGACTCCCCAGCAGCCGGGTGAAGGGAGCAAACCCCTCGGAGCTGGGGCACAGCTCACAGGGGGCACAGGTTTCTGCTGCAAAATCCACTGTAGGAGGGGTTTGCAGAGAATTCAAGGCTCTGGCCTTAAGCCTGGTCTTGAGTTACCCAAATTTCCCATTTCCTTCAACCACTTATATGTTCAGCCCACTCTAACACTTGCTGGCATTATGGAAAAATGCCTTTGTTAGGAAGTAGAGCCCCTGGCACTGGGAAGCTGGGCAGGTGCCTGCAGAGCCATCAGCTGGGACTGGGGGAACTGTGTGCAGGGGGAGCAATTCCTCCAGAGTCTGTCCAGGGCTACAGCATCACGTGTAGTTTGCTGTGAAAAGCAAGAATCAGCATCTGCTCCAATAAGTGATGTGCCCCAGGGCAGCAATGCATCTGCTGGAGAAAGAGCACATCTGTGCTCAAGGTAAAAGTGGAGCAGTCAGTGGTGCTGGGATGATGCACGGGAACTGAGCACAGGCCCAACCAACTGCCCTGGGAAACAGGAGGTCTCCTGGGGCTATGTGACTGGGGTACATCTCTGCCAGAGCTGAAACATATGAACACAACACATACAAATTAAATTTAGCCCTTTGTTCATGAAAAAATGGAAGTGGATTCGACCCACTGGACTCCCCAGTGAGCTGGTGCAAATGCTGAGGAGAGTGTCATCAGAACACTAAGACCTTGGGCAGGGGCTGCTGGAGAAACAAAATCCCTGCCTCCTTTAGTGCTGGGAATTTTAGAGAGACAGGATTGAAAGAAACCAACATGGTGTTTACCAAAGTGAACAAACCCTAAACCTGAACCTCCAGGCTGGGGCTTGCACTGTCCCCCCAGTCCCTCAGGGATCCCACGAGGAGCTGGTACAGCCTGTGCCGATCCATTATCAGCAGCGAATGCCTCCTGACCATATTTCTACAGCCCCCACAATTTCAGTGGAATACACTGAAAGCAATCTTGGACCTTGTAAGACAAGGTAGTTATCTCTCCAGCCAGCCAGCAGCAGATTTATTGACCCCTGAGATGCATTCAAACAATATTTCCTTTCATATGACAAGTGTCCTGCTTTATTGAAGCAGTTTTTCAGCAGTCCTGAGTCGCTGCTGCAGCTCCATTTTGTCAGAGGCAAACTGAAGATGTTTTACACTGGAGCCAAGGCAACTGAGCACAGTGCCTTTGTGAGATCAAGCCCTTAATGATAAGAATGGAAGTAAAAAAGGGCAGGTTTTTGGGCAATAATGATAAACACTTTAATAGCTGAACTCTAAAGTGAGGGAGTCCTTTTGGCAGCAAAAGTAAAATATGGTAAACTGGTTTTTACTAAGTATTTGAACGAGTGGGCCTAATATTTTGAAGATTGAAAGCAATCTGGGCAAACTTGAAGAATTCTCCTTGGCAAAAAACATGAAACCCAGCCCAAATTGCAGTGGGAATGCTGGCAACCATGGCCTCAGACTGACAAAGGTGAACGATTTCATGAGGCTGCAAATGTAAAAAAAAAAGAGTTGAAATTAAATGTGAAGAGGGGAATAAAAACAAGTGAGATAAGAAATACAGTGATATATTCCAGTACTTGGTGTGAAATATAGTGTCTGTAAACACATGAAAACATTATCTGGATTTTCACTGGTACTTCCAGTATATCTTTATAGACAGATGATAAGAAATATAATAACTCTGAGAGTACTAAACCAATCAATATAAAAATATATTTCCAAGACATGCTTGTAGTGAATTTTATCATATGCTGCTTTAATTTTAAACTTTCAGAAGACACACATTCTTCCCAGTACAGAATCCCCTTCATTTCCTCCTATAGTTTTCTATACTTAGAGATTGAAGAGAGGAGTTACAACACTTGAAGGAGCAGTCTGTTGATAGCATATATAGATAAGGCATTTTGAAAGGTAGAGCACATTATTTTTGGTCTGGGGACTGGTTATGTCAGCAGACAGAATGGAGTTGTGAAGCTAAATGTGAGCTTGCTGGTGATAACCACAGCAGGTTATTGAGAGCTCTGTTTATTTTCAAGCTGATGCAACGTTTAGGGTATTATGATAAAACTTGTGTTATCACTTGGTTGATAAAAACTGGTCTTGCCTTCAGTTTGTAGTTACACAGTTTGAGTCACAGCTTCCAATTATTTGTCTTGTGTAGTGTTCTTAGACAATCTGTTCGGGGCTTCTTATGTAACATTATTCCTCTCAAGTTCAGCAAAAAATGCTGCATCGTGAAGAGTGTGCATAATGTATAACAAATTTAGCCCTTCTGCTAACTGCAGACAACTGAACCTTCCCTTCATTTTGGGACACGGTTATTGCATCCTGGAGGAGGGAGGGAGGGAAAAGGCAAGGCAAACCAAGGGAAAGGGTGAAAGTGGCGTTTGTGGCAGCACCATAAACACACAAACACGTTTTGCCAAACTGTTGTTGGCTTTTGAGATGAAGAAAAAGCATTTTTCCCCTTGTCCATCGGCTTCCAGTGCAGGAAGCCAATTCTGGAGGACACAAGAGCCCTTTTGGCTGAGCCCAGCCTCAGCACAGGCACAGGATGGCAACACACCTCAAGTACCTGCAAGAGCCTGCAGGGATTTCTCCCCCCAGGCTGCAGTTGTGCTGCAGCCACATCACCTCCTCCTATAAATCTGTCAATGTCTATCCGAGGCCGGAGCAAATCCATTTGCTACAACTTCTACAAGTGCTAAAGCCCATCTGTGGGAAGCCGCAGACAGGATTATTTCTGTCCTCTTCTTATTACAGACTCAGCAGACTCATTTAAAAGAGATATTTCACAAACCTGTTGCCTCCCAGGCTGAGAGTGTGTGTGCAAAGGGGCCATTAGTCTGAAAGCCACTGACTTTGGCCCTGCTGGGCCACTCCTGCAGGGGAGCAGGAATGCTGGGATGGGGCATTTCCAGTGAGGAATATTTTCTCCACACAATTATATATGTCCTGGCAACTGAAGGACCCAGTCTTAACACTAAAACTAAACCAAATTGCCATTTACTGAGCTGCTGAGAGGTCTCTGCTCTCAGGGAGGTTTATGCCACAGACTGCAGCAAAACCAGCAGGTTCAAGGGAGGTTATCCCCCTCTGCTCTGCTCTTTGAGACTCCACCTCCAGTGCTGCACCCAGCTCTGAGGACACAAAAAGAACGTGGACCTGTTGGAGTGAGTCCAGAGAAGGCCATGAAGATGCTCAAGGGCTGGAGCTCTGCACCCAGGCTGGGAGAGCTGGGGGGGTTCACCTAGAGAAGAGAAGGGTCCAGGGAGACCTTGGAGCCCCTTCCAGGGCCTAAAGGGGCTCCAGGAGAGCTGGAGAGGGACTTTGATCAAAGGCCTGGAGGGACAGGACAAGTGGGAATGGCTTCAAACTGAGAGAAGGCTGGGTTAGATGGAATTTCAGGAAGGAATTCTTCCCTGTGAGGGTGGGGAGGCCCTGGTACAGGTTGCCCAGAGAAGCTGCCCCATCCCTGGAAGTGTTCAATGCCAAGTTGGGCAGGGCTTGGAGCAACCTGGGCTAGTGGAAGGTGTCCCTGCCCATGGCAGGGAGGTGGAACTGGATGAGCTAAAAAACTAACTTTACATTTTCAAACTCAGAATATCAGAAAGATGAGCAGCCTCTGATTCTATTTTCTGTATTCCTTCCAGGAACTGCTCCAGTCGCACAGGTAGCAGAACTTCCCAGTCTTGGCACTGAATATTGACATTACAACAGGATTTAAACATTTCCTCTCCTTTCCCAGACACAAACATGTCTGTGTGAGTGCACAGGGGAATCAGATGGAGACACAGCCCTTTGAGTGTCAGTGAGAGAAGTGAGCCTGAGTCTCTCTAAGCATGGCCTGGGATGGCTGCCATACTATTAATATGTAATTTGGCTGGATAGTTCTGAGCCATCTTAATTCTCCAGCCATCATTACTTTGCTTGGTTATCATTCATACATTTCTATATGCTAGTCTGCTTGGAGCAAAGAGATTGGACATTTAGAGCTGGAATGGATGAGTCTGTATTTTTGGAACTGGAGCTAAATTACCCACCAGTTGACGCATTATTGTGTTTTACAATAATTGCTGATTAAAATTCAAATGCACTAAATTCCACCTGTCATTCCCAGCATTGCCTCTGTTGTGACAATGCCAATGCCATGAGTGGGTGTGAATGAAAAGACTGAAGGGATTGGTTTGTCTGCACAGTTCCATCCTTTCATTCTGCCACAATCTGCTGGACCCTGCTCCCAAACCCTTGGGATATTTGCCACAAAATGCCTGCTCCACTGAGTGTTTTGTAGAATGAAGGAACCATGGTGCAGGTTGCCAAAGCAGCCTCTGTTTTCTCACCCGTGCAGGACACTCACCCACCTGCCTGAGCTGCACCCCTCTGTCATGGGTGGCCTGTCAGCCTGGTGCTGTAATATATTGATGCTCATGACTCTTGATAGAGTTTCCAGGTGGGTTTTTCTCTTATGAATCCTTTCAGAGGAGCTGGATGGGCTGTTCATGTACATGAGCTCCTACTTGGTGTCTCTTTTTCCTCCAGGCCATAGGATGTGCCCAAGTCCATTTCTGCAGCTCTCTTAAACTTGCCTCTGGCTGCAAAACTTCTTTTGACTGGTTAAACTCCCCAGTCCTTTCCCGCTCCTACTGTGCCTCCCACACTTCAGCAGTTTTGGCCTTCTTCTTTCTTTTGATCTTCCATTCTCTTTTTCCCAGACCTCTCAAGCTTTTCCTCACTGTGCCTAGCATTTCCCAGCCTGGAGAGCTGGGGAATAGCACAGCCCCCAGGGATCTGCTGTGTTTATGATAAATCAGGGAAGTGGATAAGCAAGTACTTGCTCTTAACAGCACCTTCTATATGCAGGTGACAATACTGCAGCAGACAACATGTCTGCAAATCACCACTACCTGCACTTCATCAGTCTGGGTTCACGCTTTAGTCATCAGAAAAGAATCAGCCTGATTTAACATCCATTTACCCATCCTGGCTGGCTGAAACAGAAAGAGCCTGACCCCAAAACCAACATTTGGGAGGACACAGTGGAAGATGGTCTGTTGGGTTATACCCCATGGCAGTACCCAGCCCATTCCCACACTCCTGCTCCCAGAGGCTGGAAGCCACTGAATATGGGCTGAACCCATCCAGTTTTAGTAGATGCCAACAGTAAAACCAGAGTGCAGCATGTGCTGTGAAGCCTGGAGTTCTCTCAGCTCAGGAAAATGCTGGCTACACAAATGTGAGAAGCAGCAGGGCTAGCAAGGGACCCAGGGCTGACAGCTCAGCGTCTCATTACTCATCCTCTCAGCTCTGTCTCACTAGTCCTTTAGCACCTTTGTGGGCTAGTTTTGATAGCTAAAGAGGGAGTAGGAGAGATGTGACTTAAAACAACAGGATACCAGCTTCTAGATGGGGTTCCAGGTTTGAGTAAGTGCAGAGCATTGTGACCTGACGCTGCACACAGTGTAGCTCCAGGGCATGGACGTGGTTGGGCTGTGCACAGACCAGAGCACTCCAGGCTTGCCTGGATCCCAGCCAACAAAGGATGTTGTAAAAGTCTGTCTGCCTTAAAATTTAATTCTGTTAAGGTTAGAATATTGCTTCTATTAGTGAAAAGCAGAAGGTAGTCTTGGGATTAAGGCAGGAACTCTGCATTCAGTTCCTAACTCCAAAGGAGGTTTTCCTTATGCAGTGTTGGACAAGCCAAGCAAAACTCCTGTGCTTCATAGCCTGAACTTGTATAAGAAAAACTGTACTGCCTTCTGTTCTTTGTCTTGGCTACTTAGACAGTGAGGACTTGGGGAAGAGAAAGGCTTTCAGTCTATGTTTATACTGTGCCTGGTTCTTCAGGGTTTCAGCCTGCAATATTCCCTCAACACAAACAGCAAGAAATATTAAATAAGTTAAAATGTGTATTGTTATGTAAGTTTACAACAACCAAGCCCGGTGAAGCTGTGGTTCTTGGTGTGGTTGGGCAGGTGAGCCAGTATCTCTGAGCATCAGCCCATGTTGATGCAATGCCACCAGACCACATTGTGGTGTTTATTCACTGGTTCTGTGTATCCACGCTCAGCACATCACACCTCCTGCCCTCCAGCCTGCACACAGCCACTTAGAGGAACTTGTAAGGCAATCAATTAGAGCCCTGGAGAACAGGGATGGTCAACAGGATGCATTTGCTTTTGGGAGCTGGAGAACAGCATGTGCTGCCAGCTATGAACTGAAGGCTTTGCTCAGGGAAGGGGTAGAATGAGACAGGGAGGAGCTCAACTCTCCTCACCCTTGCTGGATTTACTCTGAGCAGATGTTATGCACGAGATGTGTTCTCACTAGCAGGGCTTGTTCCCCCGCTGCATCTGAGCTCCCAGCACGTGGACTCTGTTTTGAGCAAGCAATGGGCAAACAGAGCAGAAAGAGAAACATAACACAAATCAGGTAGTTTGGTTTTATTTCCAAACAGGAACACACAGAACCTTAGGGAGTACAAGAGGGAGAGGGCACCATATCCTCTTGCTTTAGTATATAAAAGCTGACTTTCTAGGCTGACCCAGACACCTAAGAGTGAAGGCAAAAATATAAGCTACGTGACTAGTGGGAAGAGAAAGAGCCAGCAGGAAAAATCTATGAGAGCTTTCCATGGTTCAATCAGTCAGAGCCTGCTTCACTGGGGAAACAATCAATTAACCACTTCCACTAGAGCAGCCACAGACATGCTGTTCTGGAGGTACCAAATCTTTGAGTTTATTTGTTCCCATTTGCACTCCCAGCTTATTTACATCATCACAGGAACCTTCCTTCCTTTTCTTCACTTATCTAAGTCCCTCCCAAGGATCTTTCTGTCCATGTTGATCAGTGAAGAAGAACACTTACAGACTAACAATTTCCAGCTTCACTGCAAATCCGTATTTCCCTTAAACAGGCAGCTAAAATAAATAGTTTCCTCCAGGCATCTGGAGGGCATTATGCCTTTAACTGTCCCTCTGATTTCCAGCTGTCAATGTATATTGTCTCACTTTAAGGCAGATGGTTTTAGTTTAGGATGTTTTGGCCCAACCAATAGTCAGAGAACCCTGCAGGACACAGATCTGTCCCTGCCCTGAGGAGCAAAATGTAGCAGGCAAATGAGAGGCAGATGACACCAAAGGCAAGGGATGATGCTGAGAGTACTCAGCCCAAGACCCTCTGTGGCAGACAGGAGCAGGGAAGGACTTGAGCATGGTTGATCCCACAGGTATAGTAAAGAGGGAGGTGGGAGCCAGCCTGGAAAAAGCTGCACAAAAGGAGCCTTGGGAGGATGTGACCCCCAAGTGGTGCCGAGCTGTGCAGGTATAAGGGGTTCACACTGTGTCTGCAGAGCAAGCCAGAACATGGGTGAGCATGGAGAAAGGTGCACAAAGGCCATGTGGGGATGATGATGGTCTTCCTCAGCACCTCAGAGGTAGATCTCAAAGCACTAAAAGCAGAAGGGTCTCCAGTCGCAGTGCGCTGGTGACAAAAACAAAGGGCAGAGAAGAGCGCTGTGGAAACGGATCCGCTCTCCAAACCACATTGTCTGCCACCACTGTGCTTTCAAGATGTAGTGAAACAAGAGACATTTAGATGACCACAGCACAAAGTTGAGGTTAAATTTCTATTCCCCATTTAAGTTTTTCCTTGCATTCTTCAAATGACAAGAAAGCAGCTCTCAGCACTTTAAGGTAGCTCCCGTGCCTGGCAACCTGGAAGCAGATTTTGATTCACGGATGCCTCTTGCTCCTCTGATCAAATGTGCTGGCAGGACTGGTAGACAGGAGCTGACTTAACAGCTTTAATGCACTTAGATTTGTCCCTATAGCTGTTGCTAATGCCTTGATTGGTGCTATTGAAATCTCATCTTAAACATATGGTAATACATTCCTCACTGATTCCCCTGCCTTTCAAAACTCAGACCTGAAGTCATCATTGTCTGTAATAAGTTCATTCTGTTCCTTCTGCTTTACTGCCTGCCTGGCCTAGCTTTGATGAAGTAATTCATATAACTCACTAACTCCAGAGTAAATTTTGATTAGATTTTGAATTAAATACCATATTTTCTATTGGGAAGCCCTGCAAACTCAGCTTGGCATATGATATTCATATGACCTCTGCTATTCTGGAGGCATCACTGGTAATGAAGACTCTGGATGCCAGGGCTGGGGGTACACTAATTGGCCTTAATTGCCCCAACAAGCCTCATCTGGGGCTCACACTCAGACCTTAGGCCAGGAGCTCAATTAAACCTCCAACCCCAGGGGCCTTCAGTTTGTGCCTGGGCTGTGCTGTGGGTGAGTCTGTCTTAGACCTGCTCTTAAACTGGTGTTTGGCTTTCCATGGGTGGCCTTGCAGTTGGTGTGTTTGCTGGACCTGTTGCTATTCCCCCATGCCTTGCTCTACCTCCCCTGGCATGGGCTCATTCCAGGTTGTTCCTGGCACCCCTTCCCTGCCTTTGCTTCCTGATACTGGCAGCCACAAAAATTATACAGCTCTGGTAAGTTTTTTAGTAGATAGAAGACTTTTAATGTATTGATTTATTAACTGTTTGAGAGAAGAGTACAGGTAATATTATGGGCTATAATTCTTATGTTGCTTGCTGTGCATGGAAATAAAAACAAAAGCAGTATTTGGAGGTTGGAGGTCTCTGGGCCTATTACAGCTTTGAAGCTCAACTGGGGTTGAGCAGAGCACTGGGAATGACTGACCCAGGAGGCCCAGTCTGCTTGTCTTCTGGTTGTCTGTAGCTGGGCCCAAGTACTAGAGAGGGAAAACACTTTTTCACTTCAGGCTCTTGTTCTGCAGCACTCAATGTTATAGTAGTTTTAGCCACAGTTTTTCTTACAGAGATGCTGGGCTGTAATCTGCATTTCTGGAATAGCACAAATAGGTCTGTTGCTTCATATGTTCTGTGGGATGGCATTTGGTTATCATGATGGGTGGACAGACCAAGCACATTAGGAACATCTTCTTTTTGTGCCCTGAGGGGACAGTAACCTTGCTGGGCAGACCAAGCTGCTGTTGGAAAACACGTCCCACCTCACCCCACCCCAGGTTTTGTTGCACTGTGTTGCAGACTGCGCTGGATGCTGAGCCACAACAAGCAGCTGCCTTCCCATTTAATGTAACCCACCAAGGAAAACATCCTGGTTTATATGCTTTCTCCCTGGGAGCTTGTATACATCCAACCACTGGCTTTTATATTTTGGGGAGGGGTTTCTTTGGCTGTCTGAGAGAGGTACCTTGGAAATGACTGTTCTGTTGGTGGCTGATGACAATGACTTTGGGGATATGAGTGGAGGAAAGGAGAGAAAGTGTAATGCATGGTTGTGACCTGGTTGGGAACAGCTTACCCGTGATATGGGCAATGACTGAAATATCCCTTTAGGAATGGGAGGGCTGGATCTCCCTGTTGCTGCAGCTCTGCTCTCTGGGGCCATCCTTGTGCTGGCATAAGTGTCTGTGGGGCTGCACCTTCAATCCCATTGGTGTCACTTATCTTCCCCCTGTTTTGCAAGAAACCTCTTTAATGCCTCAAGGTTTATTGGTGTTTGAGAAGGTAGCCTTGAGATTAAGGCAGGAACTCTGCATTCAGTTCCTAGCTCCAAAGGAGGTTTTCCTTATGCAGTGTTGGACATGCCAAGCCAAACTCCTGTGCTTCATACCCTGAACTTGTATAAGAAAAACCATACTGCCTTCTGTTCTTTGTCTTGGCTACTTAGACAGTGAGGACTTGGGGAAGAGAAAGGCTTTCAGTCTATGTTTATAGTGTGCCTGGTTCTTCAGGGTTTCAGCCTGCAATACTCCATCAATACAAAGAGCGAGAAATAACGAATGGAGTGAGATCAAACGCAGGGCCACGCTCCGTCTGTCAAGTTCACGGTCACTTTCAGATCAACCCGCAGGCAGACCGACATCCGCGCTGCCTCCGACAGGGCCGGTCCGGGCACGGCGAGCCCAAGCCCCGCAGCTCGCCCAGGCCGCGCTCCGTGAGGGGGAGGCTCGGCCCGTTCCCCCCGGGGCGGGCGGGGAGCGCGGCGGGCCCGCCCCTCCCTCAGCATTGGCGGCGGCGCTGCCGGGGCGGGC
>VYXB01005848.1:0-59088 GCA_013397135.1 Pachyramphus minor | reverse complement strand
AAGGGGGGGAAAGAAAACCCCACCGGTGGAGGGATTTTTTTTTTTTTTTTTTTTTCCCCCCTCCAGAAAGACCTTTCTGGCCTCAAAGAGTTGGCAGTAGTCATACAATGAGACCAGGCTTCGAAAAGAGGGGCACTGGTAGGGCATCATAGAAAGGAATTGGGTTGAATGGGAGAGGAAGGGCAGTGGGTGCTGGAGAAGGTGCCGGCAGTGGAGGCAGCACAGCTGTGGTGTGGGTAGGGAGGGCGTACGCGGGAGTGGATGGAGAGTGCTCAGTGAGCACTTTGTCCATTCCCAGTGGCTCACTGGGCATTGAGGGGTGTTTTTCCCAACACACACTGTACCAGAGATTGAACCTATAAGTGAATCTTGTGAGGGGTAAATAATGAAAGTTGATAACTAAGGTGTATTTTGATGCTGACTGTCATGGTTGCATCCTTCAAAATGCCGGCGTGCTCCTTTGTCTAGTGGCTCATCCCAAGAAGTGCAGGTGCCAGCAGGAATACATCAGCCCCCTGGCTGCTACACCTGTAACGTTGTTGTTCTTAAAGCAGTTGACGTAAGAATGAATTCATCATCTGTGTGATTAACCTAGACTTGTCATCAGCATCGTGCAGGGGTGTCAGGCAGAACACTGCATCCTCCAACACATGTAGCTTTTAAATCTTTTGTCTCAAAATTCTGCTGGTGAGTTGTTTGCACTTCATATTTGGTTTGAATGCTGGGGAGTGTAGAAGACAATAACGGGAGCTTTGGGAAGTCTCGGCGCTGTTGCTTCAGAAATGATTGATAGTGAGACATGCTTGAGTGCGAGAACCCGACACAATGCCTGGAACAGCGTTTTATTCCCTGGTGTCCGGCCCCTCTGGCTCAGAGCAGGGTGATGGTTTAGATGAATACTTCCTCTAGCAGCGCTTAGAAAAGCGCTTTTGCGCTGAATTGTATTTATTCACACTTAATGAATGCTCATGCATGAATGTTAATAGGCTGCTCTTAGTACAACACAAGCGCTTGTCTCTGAATTAAATAAATCTACAATTAACATCTCATCTGCCAGCAGCTTATTAGCGGATCTCGCCTGCGAGTTGTCTCTGTGAAGCTGCTCGGGGTGGGTTCGGTGCAACGGGGACGTTGCGGTGTTGCTCCTGTATTTTGTGCCTGTGAGAGTGTGTTCAGACACGTCTGAGCACCCAGCGAGGGAGAACGTGCGCCGCTTTCTATTTCTGGTGTTAAAACTACAAGCGTATAATTTTCTCTTTCACGGCGTCTTTTTTTCTTGAGAAATTGTGAAAGAAATGCTGAAATTTTGCCAGATGAGATAGATAAGATTCTGTATTATTCATACCCGCGTGCGGTCCTGAAATTGCGAGAGATTCTGACCAGTTTGGGTTGCAGCATGATTTCTGTCAAAAAAAAAAGGATCTCAATAGCTCATTCAGGGAGATGAATACTGCACTTGGCAAGATGTTCTCCATAGGAGATGGTGGGGAAAAAATGAAATTGATCCCAGGAGCACTGACAAAATAAACAATCCTGTTTCAAACAGACACATCATCCATTTTGTCTCAGGCTGAGGACCACATCTTTAAGGGAATAGTCATCCTACAGAAAAAGGAGAGGAGCTGATAAATGGTAAGCTTAAAGGAAACTTGATGTTTTCCTCTGAAACAGGAGAACAGCCTAATGAGAGCTTAAATCTACAAACAATAACAATTCTTGAGGTGTTTCGCTGAAGTTACTGTGGGAGGGTTGTATCAAAGGAGGGTAAGAGGAAATTTACAGAAGTGCTGAGAGCCCTGGCAGTGTGGAAGGATGTCTGGCCATATCTGAGAAGTGCCAATGATACCTCTGGGTTCCAGTATTTCCCCCTTTAAGTCTGGAAAAATGGCTCTGCTTTTGAGAAATATAGAATCTGTTGTTACTTGGACTTACGGGGTATTTCATTTCCTACCAAAGTCCTTTTGTTTTTCTTTGCTGTCTACGTTCTGGACATTAGGTGAGAAGACTCTTCTCATCTGCCTCAACTCTTCCTCCAGTGTGTCTGGACTGAGTTCTGGGCAGTGAACTGGGTGCAGATGATGTCTCAGTGTGCAGAAGCAGGCAGACAGTGTAGACAGGAAAGCAACGGGACTTTGAGCAAGAAACAGGATCCCATTTCAATATTTCCTGAGCATGAGGGTGATGGAGATTCAGATGTGTCCTGTGGCACATGGGCCTGTCTCTCTAGAGATGGAGGTGGACTTGCACTCTAGTATTCTAATACCCTTTTTGTTCCTCAGCTATGCAAACACTGAGCTCTGTTCACCAGGAAGTTGCAGTGGGGCTTTGAAATCGCTGAAATTACCATCTGCACTCAGCAGTGTGAGGACTCTGGATTAATGACTCTCTTGATCTCGCCATGGTAGTGTTGCTGGCCTTCCTGCTGGCTCACTGCCACTGTCTGCTCCACTGAGGTCCCCTGGCCATGAAGTTAAGGTTTTTTAAGCTGCAGTTATTATCAGAATAATTGTTGGTTTTACTTCTGTAAATGTCTATCCTCCATTTCAGTTATGGAGTAGCAGACTGAGGAGGTAAAAATCAATCATGCACTGTTTGTGGGCACATTTCTAGAATGCCTGTTCTAACAATGTGAACAAAATCTTAGCTGTCCTGTGGGCCTGCCATACTCTTGGTCTTGGCAGGAATCAGCCATTCAGGATGCTGGGAACATGTTGGAAGGGACCAGACTGCTGAGGACTGAACTGCCAAGGGCATGTGGTTAATAACAGGTTGCTGAGGATCCATGGTGACTGTAGGCAACTGGTGAGTCCTGGGTGCAGCTCACAATTAAAACTGAGGGGCTGGGGTGTATGAAATCCCTCTTTGCTGGCACAGCCCAGTCCAAGGTGAAGGACATCCTTAAGGTTGATGGGAATGTGTTTGCTGGTGTGGAGAACCAGCTTGCTCCTTGTGCAGAACATGAAGGTTGGAAATGGCTAAAGCGGGACAGAAAATGAGCAACACTGACTGACTTGGGGCTGCACTTGAAAAAGGAGCAAGCTTTGGGCAGGGGAGAGGAGGTGGTTTGAGTGGCAGGACAGTCGGTTTAATGGTGCTGGACCTGCTGGAACTTGGGAAGCCAGAAGCAATTCTCAGCTCTGAGGAGGTGAGAGGGTCCAGACAAGGACCCTGTGTACTACAGAGGACAGGGACTACACCTAAAGAAGCAGAGGTAGGGAAATGCCAAAAATCACTGGAGGGAATGGGGTTTCCTTAAGCCTCTGTGCTTAAACTGCAGGATCCAGGAGCTCTTCTCAGGTCTGGATGTGTCTCCAGCTGTGCTGTGGCTTAAGTAAGCAGGACACAGTAATGCAGCAGCACCTTCGATCCTGCATCTTGGTTTTCCCGGGAAGGACACCTATTTGCACTGGCAAAAGGCACCTGCCACGTGCCTTGACAGGGATGCAGATTTGGATGTTTGGGGCTGTAGCCATGGGTCACGTTGCAGATGCAGCTACCTGGAATCCAGATCCAGTTTCAGCATCTGCACAAGAGGAATCTCCTGTTCCTTATGCACCCAGGTGTGAAGGGCAGGGCTGCTTGGGTCGGGAAGCAGGAGAAGGTACAGAACAGCTGTGAGGGACGTGTGAGGGTCCCCTGGATCACGACCCCAGCACAAGGACTGTCCAGCTGGGCAGACCAATGCCCTGGCAGCAAGACAGCAGAATCAAATCATGTCTCAGCCAGCTGGAACCAAGAGTCTGGCAGAGAGAAAATGGTTTCCAAAGTCAAAATGTCTCCTAGATACTGACAGTAAGCCTTCCTTGTGTCAGCTGCTAATTCAGGAAAGAGTTGAATTAGAGAGAAAATTCAGCCCAGGCTGCTGCTTCCACACACTATCGAGTACTGGCAGAGCCCCTGTGTTACAATCAATTCTTTGAAGAGAAAGTGTGAAATACTAATTGAGTGGATTGATAAAAACCTTTAAAACATTGGGCTGGGAGAGCGTGCTGTGGACACTCAGATTAGTTTAGAGTACTCTTTTGTTTGGGTTTTATCTGTTGAACTTCTCTATAATTTTAAACACTGACCTTCTCTATAATTTAAAACACTAAGGTGTCACAAAGTTATTAAATAGAGCTCCTGTATGTGTTTTCATGTTGCCATGGATATTTCTCAGTGGCAGCAGTGTATTGGGGTGCATGTTTTTAAAGAAAATGATGATTCAAGTCTTTACCAGTCCGTTTGCATGGGTTTTTTGAAATGCAGATCAAGCATGTTAAGTCCTTTGGGTGTTTAGCCTGGTTTTGCTTCATCCAGAGGTACCTTTGAAGCTCTGTCAGCCTCTAACTGGGTTTGTTAGTTGTTTGTTAGGTAGGTAACCAGGCTCACGTGGCAAACATATAGGGAACAAGGGGAATTAGCTGTACACCTGCAATGTTAGCTGTTTTTCTTATTGATCTTTTACAAGTGAAATGAGAGTTCAGCTCTGTAACCCTGCAAAGATACAGGCCCTGGAGCTCACCTGGCCATGCATTACCCCAGGGGTGCCAGCTCTCTGGGCTGGTGCAGGAGGCAGCAAAATCCAGGGCTCTTCCCCCCTCTTGCACAGTCAGGAGTGCATCCTTGGCCGTGGGTTATCCTCGTGATTGAAGGAAATGCCTGTCTCCCTGCTGGGCACTTGCTAGCTCTAGGTAAACATGTTTGTTTCATGAATGGATTAAGTTGAAATGAGAAATGAGAACAATTTTAGAAGAGCTGCTGTCAAATCAGTCTTTCATCAGAGGGAGGTGTATGAAAGGAACCAGCGGCCTGGAAGAAGATGCTGCTGATAATACCTGCAGAGGTTGGTGGTCTCAGACCCAGTTACAAGTTAATCCAGATCCTAAATACAGCGAGTGATTCTCACACCATGGATGCACCTGGTCAGGGCAGAGCTGAACAAGCTGTGCTGTCCCTGTCCTGCCCTGTGCCCTGGAGGCAGCTGCTGCTGTGTGTGATCAGGGACTGCAGGCACACATGGTGGGTTTTGTCTTCTCCTGTGGCTGTGTGAGACCGGGGCAGGGCAGGAGCCCCGTGCATGAGTCAGCACTAGAGTGGAGGGCTTTGAAACCTTCTCCTTGCTCGTGTTGCTCGTGGTGTTGTGGCAGCACGTGAGGGCTGCAGGCCCCAGCCAAGTTCATGCTGTGCCTGTAGGAAAGCGAAGCAAAATGTCAGTGTGAGTCCCAGGGCACTGGCGGTCCATGGCAGAACCCAACAGATGGGGAGGGTTGGACAGATGGGAGAGCGCAGGGGAGGGTGACGTGGCATGGGTCAGCACTCAGCGTGGCAGGCAGCCTTCCCAGGCCACCAGCTGCTTCCCACTCCTGTCTCCCGTGGGATGTCCCACAGTGTGCCCCAGCCTGGAACCTCCACCTGTGCCTCGTGCGGGATGTTGGCTGAGGAATTGTTTTAAACAATGATGTAATGTGGGGAGAACAGAGGGCAGAGCTGGTCCTGGGATCTCAAGCACTGTGCCACAAAGTAAGTGTTTCCTTGGTGGTCGTGTGGGTGTGGATTTACAGGGGAGAGGGGACGTGGATGAGGTCATGGGCTGTGATGGTGGCTCTGTGCTGTCCCCTCAGCCTGTTTTGCAGCACACTTGCTGTCATGGAAAGCACAGTGTTGTCTCCTTCCCTGGAAGGTGACTGTGCCCGGCCTGACTGGCATTAGAGCTGTTCAGGGATGGTGCTGAGTTCCATGTGGGCAGGAGCTGTTGAGGGCAGGTTGTACGTGACCACTGCCAGCCCCAGGGAAAGGGTATCGCTCTCATTTTGCTGTCAACTGATTTCTGAATAGAAGAGTCTGTCCCTGGAAAGCTTTCTGTCTAGGAGACACTGTTTCCTTACTGCTTCTATTTCATATGCAGTTAATTCTAATGCAACATTTATTAATTCAAAAGCACTCTGTTCTCCAGACTAAAAAAACCTATCTTTACTCTGTCAGATTCCTACATCAGGACAAGTTGTGAAACGCTGTAGCTACTTTGCTTCAACATTTCTGTTTGACAGAAAGTGTATCTGCTTTGTGTAGGGAAGAATTAAGTTTGATTGGAGTAGTTGTTTTGAGGAATAATTTATCTGTGCAATTATTTTCTGAAGCACTATCAGCTCGTATTTGATTGCCTTCAGTTAGATTAGAAATGTGAACAATTTAATTTAGGATGCAGTCTTCAAGTTGCTGTTTGTATTTTATTGGGGCAGTGAGACCTGGCTCCTACAAGACTTCTCAGCCCTGTTGTCTCCTCCTCTTCCCCACAGACATCTGTCGTGAAGCACCATTAACATATTTGAATAAGGATTTCTGCTCCTCTCAGGAAGTGCTCAACACATTTTGAATATCCATCTATCCAAAAAACGTTCCCCTGAGGGCTGGTTTTATTTTCTGGGAGAATGCTGCACTGTATGGCAACATGTGTCACGATAGGGATTCTGCAACACAATGATCCATCAGTTGTGCCACTGCTTAAATCATCTGCTGATGACACACACAAATTAGGCATTCTCTGCTTTAGCTGCCAAACCATTCTTGCCTCGAAATCTGCATTTAAGTTATATTTTTGGCTTTGCTTTTGCAAAATAGCACGCCTATAAAGACTGGGAAGCCCTGGTACAACCTAACTTCCCATAGGAATACAGCAAATCTCTGCACTCCTATTTTTTAGCCAAATCCAGACAGTTAAATCACTGAGATGGATACTGTTCCAGCTTCATGCCATCAGGGTATTGTATCACCTTTGTCCAATACACAAAGAACTCATACAGCCTCACAGAAACCAGTCTAAAGTGTTTGAGTGCTCAACAATTTGCAGAGTACAGTGTGTACAGAGGTAGATGTCACACTTTTTTCAAAACTTTTTTATGACTAAGAGGAATTTGTGCTATTGTCTGTGTCCTTACTCTTACAAATGTAGACGTAGAAGGGATTCTAAAGAGTCATCTGTATCTGTTCCCCAAGTAACTAGTCTGTTTCTAATTAGAAGGACAGTTTACCCTAAAATCATCTTAAATCTGTGTGGAAATGAGGCAGATTGCTATTGTATTGTTCCCAGCAACATGGGAAGCAAGTGATCACTGCTGTCTTCAGAGCAGCTCTTCACATCACCCAACTGTTCTGCCCCGTGCCGATAATCCCAAGCCAGGGAGTGACTGTAATGACAACCATCACCCCCTCTCCCTCCTTTTGCTTTTGGACTGAAGAAACCTGACTGATATTTTCTCCTTGCAGGGAGCAGTTTCCCAAGCACTGTGTTGGCCTGGCTGGTGTCCTCGGGGTCGTGCGGGAGGAGCAGTGTGGACGGTGTGGCTGCTCTCTGGCCCCTAGCAGGGAGGAGGAACTGTCTCCTACACTTTGTGTGCAGTCTTCCTGTAAATACACCATTCCTAACTCACACTTGGGATATGATCCCTGCCTCTTTCCAGATCATTCTCTGCACAGCTGCTCCCTGGCTACTCAGTTCCTTTCTGGCATTTGTGGCTTGATTTTTTTTAGTGCTCTGAAGTTACCTGTGCCTTTAGTGAATTTTCTTGCATTGATTTAGAGGGTTGAGCTGTTTGATGCCATTGGTATAGGTCTGAATTCTGTGTCTGTTGTTTAGCAAGACCCGTGATGCTGGGATGTTTGTGGGATTGGGAAGTGGGATAAATAGGTGCTTTATCTCTTGGACTCCAGGAATAGTGCGCTGTTTGTGGATTACTTTGGCAGCTGGAGGAGATCCTCTGTATCTGAGGATCCGTGGGCAAAGTGCAGCATCCCTGAAAACCTTTGCTTTCAGTGCAGCTGGAGTGCCCTGTTTTCTCAGGCACCTTCTCATCTCCTCATTCTGCAACGCTTGAGTCAAGGCACTGCCGAGGTGTCATTCACCCTTAGTAGCTGCAATGAAGATAATTGTGGTTAATGGTACTTCACACTGGTGACAGATCAGATTTAAGAGGTGATAGTCTCCCTCCTCAGGGAACACATGGTTGTGTCCCTGTCTGGAGCTGACCAACCTCTTGGGTGCAGCAGCTCAGCTGTTGGGGGGATCAGACCTGCAGAATGACCCCCCCTTGGTGAGGGAGCAGCAGCGTCACCAAGAGACAGCAGTGTGGGCACAGCCTGCCCCTCACTCAGCTCCCTGGGCACTCTGGATGAGGCTGACATTTCCCAGTGGTGTGGGACTTTTGCCAGCTGCCCACCAGCAGTATGCATATTTACAGTTAGCAGGGAATGTATCCTGCCATGTGGATGGAAAACATGTAAATTGTGTTGCAGCCAAGATGTCTAAGAAGATTAAGATATTTTTTTGTTGTTGTTGTAAGTCCAGCTCCTTGTTTAGCACTTCTCAGCATCCTGGGAGGATTGTGTGGGTGGGTGGGTTTTTTTGTTTGTTTGTTTTTGTTTTATTTTTACTATTTACCTTTCCTTTCTTGTACTTAATGCGTGACATCACAGCACTAGTGAAAACTTAGGAGAACTTGATTCAAGATTTTTAAGGTGGCTGCTTTATATCCATATTTGGGTTTTAATCAGATTGCAGAACTGCTGCAGAGCAGTTCCTCAAAAGCTTTTTTTCTGACAAAGCCCTTCCACCTTTATAGTGACTTGAATTAAATTTACCATAAAGGTAGACAGTGCTCCAGACTGACTTTTGAGGCTTGTCAGTATTCTCCTTTCCCCCAGTTCCCCCAAACCATAAGGAATTACAGGAGTTGCTGTCACAGCCCAGTGTTACATTTCAGTTTGTTATTTGGTGTGTTTGTCAAAAACCCAGACATTTGTGTGTGGGTTTATCCCCACGCATCTGCCTCTGTGGATCACACAGTCCACAGTTGCACCCCCTCCAGATCTGAGATTTTTGTTTCAGTGTGAGGAAAGAGGAAAGACAGCATTACCTGATGTGCCTTGAGATAAAGCCAAGCTTTGTGCCACGAGCATAGTTTTTACAAGAACCAGTGCTTTTTTTAAATATTAAATGTGCAAAGTAAGGCTCTTTCAAAAGTGCCTGTGAGGTTTGATCTCTGCCATTTGTTGGAAGTGAGTGGGATTTGGGGCTGTACCTGCTTTCAACCGTTCAGAAAGTCACCCCACAGCCCTGCAAGTGTGGGACTGGGACTCTGCTGCTCTGGCCATGCAAAGCCACCTGGAGCAGAGGAGCAGACTGCCCCTGGCACTCTGCAGCTCAGGGAGCTGGTGAGGGAACGCTGAACACCCTGGTGTGGAAAGTGGGCGTGCAGGGCAGCGCTCAGCCTGGCAGACAGTGCCTGCTAAATCGGGGTGATTTATGGAACAGTCTCTGTTAAAAGCTTCCTCGTGCACTTCAGGAAGCGGAGCTGCCAGATTGGTCAAACTCCAGTGCCCAGACAGTTTGAGTTGGCTGCCGGGTGCAGGAGCAACCGCGGCAAAACCCCAACAGCCGTTTGACAGAGGCCTTGCAGGCTGCCCTGCTGGTGCTGCTGCTCACAAAACAGACAGTGTCAAAATGTTATGTGGCATGAGGACATTGCCATGGCAACGTTAGCATCCCATGACACCCGTTCCCATACTCCTTGTCAGCACATGCTGCCGGCCGGGTACTTTCTTTCTCCATCTGGGGCCTTTAGGAACATTCTGGTACTGATTGTCTGGGTTTCTTTAGGGGCTGCTCGTAGTTTTGGGGCTGAAGGTGGAAGAAATGCTCTTTCTAGGCTTTTGGGTGTCTGAAGTAAGGCACATATTCCTTCCTTTAGCATAGCAACTCTCCCATAATTCAGCTCCAAAGCACCTGGGTTTGCATTCTGCTCCACAGGGAGAGCATCTTTCCCTCTCAGATGGTCGTACCTGGCCTCAGAGGTACCTGCACTCTTATCAAGCAAATCTTTGGACAACTCTGAGATGGCTCAGTTTGGGAAGGCACTCCTGTCTTGTTCTGGGTCTGATCTTTTGAGTGTGTTGCTGATGTCCATCTGCTCCCTCCTCCCCTTCCTTTGTAGGAGCCATTGGCTGCTCTGGGCACTGCTGGGCGTGGGGCTGGGTTTGGACAGCAGTCTGATGCTCTTTTGGGTAGAGTTTCATCCATGGCTCTCCTCCTGGTTTCATCATGTCTCCATCAATGGTTTGGGCCTGCCTGAAAATGTTTCAGTTTCTGCTGCTACCTCTGCAGTAACCATGTCCTGACATGATTTTCAGTATTCTCCCTATGTTTTTTTCCCTTTTCTTGTATTTCTGTATTTCCACCAGGTGTTGTATTCAAAAATTAGCATAATGGGGTTTTTTTTCCACTATGCTGACAACACATGTTTATTGGCTCTTTCCCCTTGACATAGAGAAAGCTGTTCTCAGTACAAGCCTTGGCAAGAAATAACAAAGGTGGAGATGTTTCCTGTGTGGCAGCCTGTGGACCTTCCACCAGTGCATGTCTTTCACTTCTGCTTGGTACTTTGTGAGAGCAGGAGCGAGATCTTTGGTTTAGTTCCTGTGCACGTGTAGGTTCTGAAAACTGCATGGGCAAAGAGACTTTAACATTTAACTAAGGATTTGCCTGCCCAGTGTGCACAACCTGTGGAGGTGCAGTTGAGGTATGTGGGTGCAGTGTTGCTGTAGCATGAAGGGATCATGTATGATGAAACTCAGAGCTTGTGATCTTCACACCTGGTCTAAAGTATTTCACATGCAGGCCTGAGAGGGTAAATGTGAGACTTGAGAACGTCCAGGTTGAGGCTCAGGGAAGGAGCAGAACTTGTTTTTTCAATCATATCTGCTCCTCAGGATCCTCTTCTGCACTGTTTCAAAACAATAATTCTCAACTCTCCTATTTTGCCCAGGGCTCTGCTTTGAGTCATGCCAGAATCCCAAGTTATCTTTCTATAAACTTGTTTTTCATCTGTTTCCACTGAATTCCTGGCTTCTGCCTAGTAACAGGAGTAGGTCTGTTCCTGTGACCTGGCTGCTCTGTCTCTGCAGAAACACTTTTACTGCTCCTGCACAGGAGACACTTCTATGTCCTAAGCTCAGTTTTTCCCAAGACCCAGTCCAAGCCAAGTGCCCCTAAACCTGGCACTGTGTCGGCCCTACTTCAATGTTTTTCTATTTCTGTCTCAGTACTGCCTGGCTTACCTACTTGAGCACTCTATGAAATATTGAGTTGAGGCAAAATCTGGCTTGCTGCTCTAGGAATAATACCAGGCAAATTATCCACAGTCCATTTTAGTTGGTGACTGTGACTGTTTTCACAGCCTGTTCACTGCAGCCGTCTGCTGCGGAGAGGCAACAAGCTTGTAGGACAGATTGGCTGTAAAAACCAGGAAGTCTTATTTCAGGCCATAATTTCATTTAATTTCCTGAAATCTAGAAAGCTGGTTATTTCCTTTAACACCTTTCCCTGCATCCCTAAGGCTGGGTTTCCAAAGATCACCTGCACAAGGTGCTACCTGCATGAAATGTATTGGTGGGGGATTGAATCCTGAAGCAGTGACACCATGATGGTCTGAAAACGTTTTGCTGACCAAAATATTCATTAGTAACTTCCCAGATTCGTCAGATTTGTCCAAAATGTGCTTTTATACACAAGTAGACCAATACAGACGTGTTCTGTGAGTGTCAATAATGCAGGTTAAAGCAGTGTTTGGCCTCTGATGCCCAGTAAATGGTTTGGAAACTGGATTTGGCCTTTTTTATGCTAAATTACTGTGTCAGGAAAAATTCTCAGCCTTTTATTTCAGTTTGCAACGAGGGTGGAAAAAAGCTTGATATGAGTACAAGGTTTAGACACTGTAAAAGGCTTAGTGACCTGCTCTCTTAAGCTCTTGTATTCATCAGATTTGAGAGGAAATTGCAGTCAAAAGTGAACATTTTAAAACTTGCTGATCCTAGTGGTCTAATAGTCCACCTGTTTTTTTTCCCCCCTTGATATTCCTGTGCTTATTTCTTCAGACCTGCAGGTGTTCAGTCCACTAAGGCTGCAGTGCAGAAAGGGGGAAAGAGCTGCAAAACTAGGACAGACTTGGAGTATATTTAACAATGCTCTATTTCGATGTGACAACAGCTATCGAACACCTACAAGTTTGCGACTGTGATTCACTCAGAAGTTGATATAACTGATGTCACGTTGTATTAATAGCTACAGAATTGTAGCTGCTTTTAGCAGTGAGATTCATTAACAACCTCTACAAACACTCTTGACAATCAGTTGAAAACCTGAAAATATTAGGTGTGTATAAAAATGGATTGTGCCATAAAGGAACCTCCCTGTGCTGCCAAATGTTTACAGCAAGTTCTTGCGGGTGTTGTGCATAATGATTCCTCTTCATCACTTTCAGCAGGTCTTACTGATAGCAAAAGGTGTTTGAGGACTTATCACGCTCTAAATTAATTAGGAGCTGCTGGTCTAGTGGGGTTATACAATGTGAGTATATCTGGGGATTACAGTGTCCACGACGTCTTTCTTGGCAAGTGGAAGCTGCCCAACCTTCCTGCATAGTGCTGGTTTCTTGGGGGGAGGTATTTGGTCCTTCACTTGTTTTAGTTGAACGTTTTGGCTTCAGTGGGTGTGACAAACCTGGGCAGAACTCTCCAAGGTGCACCAAGTGCATCGAGTTCCACTTCCCTCAGGGTGGGCTGGTACCACATCTGAGGAGATGGGCACAGGAGAGAAGGAAGTGTTCATTGCCTCCTACCATCTTTGAAGATGCTGAATGGTGACATGTAACTAGTCCTCTCAACCTCTGTTAACTGGGGTGAATGAGTTGGTTGCTCTTTCAGGCTCCTAGTCATCTCCTCATTATATATGAGAATTTAAGGTTTGCATCCCTGGTTTAAGGGGTTTAAGGTTTGCACCCCCAGCATGAACTGGCTGGGACGTGGTCATGGAAGTGCAATGGAAACTGAGATTCAAGAGAGGAAGTGTTCAGGATGGTGTTGGCTCCATGCCAAGTTGTGGAGTCAAGCTTGTTGCTGGCAGTGATTCTGTGGACGTGTTCATTTGGGCTGAGATTTCCAATGCTCTGGGTACCTCTGAGACCTGGTCCATCATGGTCAGCCATCTACTTCCTGTGGTTCCTTCCTTCCCACATACATCACAGTGCCTCTTCTCTTCCTTTTGGCCATTAATAATTTCATTGTCCTAAAGTTTTCAGGTTATCTCTGCTCTCTCATTTATCTGTTATGGGGTTTTGGCATCTGTTATTTGGATGTGACCTTGCTTTTGCTGACCTGTGACTCTTGGGCTGGCCTTATGTGCTGACTTTGGGAGGCAGAGACTCTCCTGACACTGGTAGGAATGGTTGGCTCAGGATGCAACAAAATTGCAAATAATAGTCCTTTGAAAATAGTACTATCTGCCAAGGAAGAAAAATTCCTTATTTTGAGAAGATGGAAACCCTAGGCATTTCCCTCCCTTTTCATTGTCCTTTTTTACAAGGTTAGAAACCTTGTTTCTTGAGTACATCATTACATGGTCATTCACCCTTCCTTCCTAGAGTTACAAGCAGCTGTCCAGGTAATTAAACACACCACTGTTTATATTTTAGATGTCGCAATAGTAAACGATTCATTGGCCACATTCACAGCAAGTGATCAAACCCCGTCTGGCTCAACGTGTCTGTTGAAACAGCCTACGACAGTCAAGGAGTGTAATTAGCAAGACACATAGAACGGGGTTGAAAAAAGATGTGGAAATAAGCACAAGGATTTGAAAAGGATTAGGAGAGGAAATGACAAACCAGTAGTTAAATGGTGCATGATTAATGACTGTAGAAGGAAAAGGTTGACTAAATATTGTGACTCTGTAATGGCTGCCCCAAATAGTTTGTTTGAAAGACTCTAGAACTGGATTTATATCTACACATATGCTGACTCTGGGTTTAGACCTGATTCTTAGACTTGGCTTAGGTCAAGGTGAGCATCCCCTGAGATGCTTTCCTGATTGCCTTGATGACCTGAGATCTGTCTTCAATCTTAAGTATTAATGATCAGCATCCAAATAGCAGGTACCCCACTGAAACACTGTGAGAATTTCCACCTGAACTGTGGTCTAGGTGGACTGGACTGTCTGTCTGCAGCGTGCCAGCAAAGCTGTTCTGAGGAAAATCAGGCTCTGGATTCAGTGGCTCTGAGCTTATAGAGTTTAGTTTTGTCTCTGAGCACTAAATTGAGTCCAATAATTCATCTCCCTCCAACTGCTTTATTGTCACTTGATTTATTAATGAGTTGACTTGGACACTGTCCTAGTGCTTTATCACAGCACAGTGAAACCAAGGGTTGCACTAAGGCTCCCACAGATTGTGTGGAAAACACACCAGTTCCCTGGAGCTGGTCCTGGAGGGACAGAGTGGTGAGATAGGATGTGCAGGGGCTGGAGCTCCTGAACTTCAACCTCTTTCTGTCCATCAGTATCCCTTCCCAGCTCTTGTCTTTTTGCTGTAGAAGAACTTCAGATCATGCTTTCTTTTTTCCAGGAGTGGATTGTGATGGTTAATTGGATACTGTTTGTAGAGCCGTGTACAAAACCTGCCAAGGGTCACTGTCCTCACTGGTATTATTAGAGCTGGAGGAAGACTGCCAGCAGGTATTGATTACTTGGTAAAAATGAACCCTTCGAACTTCTTGGGGGTTTATTCATTACTGCTTTTTATCTCGGCATCCTGCAAAACATTTCAGAGGGTGGATTTGTTTGCCAAAAGATCAAAACAAGATGTTGACAACAACTGGTGCCAATTTGTAGCCTCCCGTGTGGGCGACATCAGAGGCACTGGTGCAGTGCTCTGGAAAGTCTTTCGAGGCTTTAACTCCCCGTGGATCCTGGGACTGTTGTTTGAGCAAAGCATCCAAGTAGCTGGGTGGGACAGCACATCGAGTATCAAAGATGAGAGAATCTCTCTGGGATTGTGGAACTCTGTTGTGTAGAGAAGGCTGTGTATGCTTCCTAAAGTTGACATTTTGATTTGTTTAGTGAAGTTTGTCAATTAATTGAGTAAAACTGAGTCTTGCAGGGTGTGGGGGTGCTGTTCAGAGGGCTGTGGCTGGCTGGTGGGAAGGGCTTGCTGCCCTCTGTGTTTCTGGTTCATCTCACAGTGGTGGTTTACACTTCTCTTACACCTCACCGTGGAAAACAAAATGTCACACTTTAAATTCATTAAGCAGCTGTGACTATTGAAAAGGAAAGCTGTTCTATACAGTGGTAAAGCACAGGGGGGAAAGTCACATCTGTAGCAAAAAAAGACAAATATTGTGTAAGCCAAATCATGCTTCATAAAGTGGAATTTCTAAGGAGAATGGATACAACAGGAGGACAATGCAATCAGGAATATGGCTTACAGGGTACAAGGAGGATGTTCTAGTCGTTCGTGGATTCAGAGGAGTAAAACTCAGTAGTGACTTCAAAATCAAGTGTGGCCTTACAGTTTCTCTGATTGAAATGTGCAGTCAGAGCAGAAGCAAAATGTAATGTCTTTCTTCAAATCAGGCCAAGGACAAAGCCCAGACCTCCAAACATCTGCACATGACCTAGAAATTGCTTCAGCAGGGAGACTGAACCAGGCTCTGGTGGAGACTGCAAAGTGCTTTCTGTGCGTGTGTCAGACTTGCAAATGGATTCGCTTTGATTATCACAAGTCCCTTTCATGTTCATTTCAAACCATTAAACTCCTCTGAATGAAGTTTTTGGTAAAAGGGAGGTTTTTTGGCTGACTGAGAGTCATTCAGCTGTTTTACAAACTGAGCTGTCGTGGAGCAAAGAGCACATCTCCTCAAAGCCAGCCAGTGGTGCTTGAGGGCCCTGTGCTGTAACCTTCCTTGGTTCCAGAGCACCTGCTGGGTGGGTGCAGTGACCACTGATAGTCTTGGCTAACTGTGAACAAATACCAGCTGCTTTTCTCCTAAAATTCAGGACAATTCATGAGCAAAGGAAGGGCAAGAACCATCGATAGATGATATCAACTCACTCCCTCGGTGCTGGTTGCTCAGATTTCTTCCAGAAGAAACTGAGATGTGAGCAAGTCTTCCAGCTGCATAAAGTATGGGTGAAATAGGTAAATTATGTCATTTGCCTTTTTTAATGTGTAGCTGCATTCTCTGTTGTGGCAAAATGGAAAGAGTAAGAGGTTTTCATATTTGCCAAGGTATTTGGAGACAGTCAGGGAGATGGTGAGAGTCCATGGAGGAAGCTCATGAACGAGGTGAGAGCTGGGACAAGACATCAGCCTGACCTGATCACCAGCAGTGATTTCATGCAGTTGCTTTTTGAGCCCTTTTTATGTCCAGCAGCACCCCAAGTCCTGCAGTAAGGAGACACCCAGCCCTGGGCAGGGGGCAGTGCTACTGCCCCTCTCACCTCATGAGAATATCTGCTGAATTCTTTGCCACAGAGCTGTGGTGGGGCAGACCCTAATTTTAGCACATTATGCTGGTTTAATGACAGTAATAAAAAGTCAATTTATAGGCAAGAGCAAATTGCCTTTTTATATGGGGAGGAGGATAATTCCTCCCATGTGTTACATTATTAAATTTGTAATCTTCATTTCTAATGCTTTTCAAAAGTGAATATTAACAGAATCTAAAATGCAGATCTTAAATTCATAAGCTGCATTTTTTTTTTACCCAAACTCCTCAAGTTCTATAATTTGTCTTCAAAGATGAACTTCATCAAGGTTGAGGTTTTTTGAGGTTTTTTTTTTTTGCTTAATATATGAAAAACCCTTACTTGCTACCTACCTCTGGACAAGCTTAAAGGCTCCAAAGAAAAGATACTTACCCATTATTGCTATTTAAAATGTATCTATTTCCATTCTTGCTGAGTGGAGACTTCTCAGTTCAGACTTATTCCCTAGTGATAAAAGACACGAGAGAGGAAAAAAATGACACGTTTTTCTGTGTGGTTTGCTAGCGAGGAGGCTGTTGTGATGCTCTTTTTTGTTGCCAAGGAAACAGAGCCCTGAACTCCTGTCTCTGCAGGCAGCAGGAGGAGGAGGGGAGGATGTTATTTCACTCCTGAGCTCAGTTTGTAATTTTGACGTGGGATCAGGGACTGTGAATGGGTTGGGGCTGAGGGTCTCACCCTCAAGCTCATGTTCCAAATTGTGTGTCCTACCTCCTTAGGTTTTTTGCAGGTTGAAATGCCCCTCCCTCGCTGTGGTGAAGTGGGGTGGGTGGCTGTTCACACACCCAGCGCTGGCACAGTTACCCAGAGTGAAATGGAACCCTCAGAGCACAGTCATGATGGAGGGGGATTGTACTTCTCTGACCTTGCCAGTACCATCTTGAGAAATCCCCTGACCTCCTTCCATCAGCCCTGTTGTTAAATGTGAGAACAGAAGTGTGACAGTTACCTGCAGGTATGAGAAGGCAGCAGGTGATGCAGACACAGGTGCTTTGTAAGCACATTGTCCTCTCCTGACCTTGTGTCTTTACTGTTGGGCAGTCGATGCCTGCACATTTTGTAAAGAGATTTTCCCATCAAACATTTTTATTTTTATTTTTGTAGTTACTTTAAAACTATTTCTTCACTCCTAAATACACACACTGCTCTTTAATGCATGTTTGATCTTCCTGAGCTGGCAGAGTTGCCTGCAAGACTCATACTGGCTGTATCACAATTTCTTCTTCATCTGTTCTCTTTTCTGCTCTCATAGTAGAGACAGATCAGCAGGGCTCTCTATCCTTGCTCCTTCTACAGAAATGTATTTAGAAATATTTGGCAGCAGTTCTGGGATTTTGGTGAACTTTCTGCCGTGCCCATCTCACAGGGCAGTGGTGTTACAAGCAGCCATCGCTGTGCTGTTGGCTGTTTTACCCCTTGAGTGATTAACCCAATTCCATTCAATACAACATTGAACACTGGTGTGATTCTTCTACACAGAGGACTGATTCTTCCTGCTTCTAGTGGTTGGTAATTGAGAAAACTGGATTTTGGTATTGTTCTGAAAATGTATTAATCTGCTGTCTTGATGGCTTTTTTTCTCTAATCCTCACTAATCTGCAGCCAGGCATGATATTTCGGTTGGTTTCCCACATTCTGCAATATCTTTCAGCAGGGATGAACACATTATGTCTTTTTTTCAGCTCTGGCCAAAGGGCTCTTTTCTTCCTCTGTTGGAAGCTCAATACTCTGTGTAGACAAACGGTGAGCTGAATTTCCCAATGGACTTCAAATAATCTGTGATGCTTTTATATCTGAGTGCTGCTTTTGTGCATGCAGGAAGCAGATGTGGGAGGCAGATATGTGTCTGCCATGTTCGTCTGTGGGAGAGTGTGTCACTCAGATGAGTTTGCTTGTGTCTCCTCGGGGTTTGGGCTGTGAAAATTTTGTTTGAATGTTTTTTTTTTTTTTTTCTTTCTTAGGTGTCTGCTAGTTAAATTTCAGTGCCTCTCTTTTTGGTATTGGATAGTGTTTTCCATGTGTGACAGCTCGACTTGTCACCAGTTGAAGGTATTTATGATTGGCAGAATTGTCTGCAGTGAGACAAACTTCGATTTCTTAGTCACCATGAACCACTTTACATCGTAAGGAACTGTTGCTCCTGTCCTGCTTCTGGGCACTGAAGCCTGACCCTCTCTAGCAGCTGGCCAGAGATGTTTGCAGCCAAACTACCATGGCCATGAAAGGCAGAGTGCTCCCCTCTCACTCCACTTGATCCAGAACCTTGATGCTGGGAAGGGATCTATGTGAGGGAACCAGTATGAGGGAAGTGGAGCCATGTGCAAAAGCAGAAGCTTTTGTTCGTGGGCTTAAAGAGCTTTTGAGCCAGGCTCTTCCCCAGGCTTTTTGGACATGCAGCCACCCCCTGTGCTCACCCCTGTAGCATCACAGGTGTGCTACAAGCAGATGTTTGTACTGTTCTTTGTACCTCTTGGGAAGAACATGGTCCCTTTAGTGCAGCTGCAGTGGGATGCAGTATTTGCCTGGTACTACAGGCACTTCACAGCCTGTCAAAGGATGTTTCTGGGGAGGCAAAGCAATGTGTAGAATTAGAGGGGAAAGACATGGCTGGCTTGCTTCCTTGAACATTTGCTGCAGCTCCTACATGACAGCACCTTTGGTGAAGCTTGAAACAGGTAGTTGTAGCATCTGGTGAAATTGTCTGGAACTAGGAACTGAATGTCTGAAATTGTTTGACTTCTCTGGAAGCCAGACCATCAGCTCCCCCTCTCTGCTTCCAAAGTGGATGAAATAATTGCTTCCAAATGGACACAAGTTATTAGGCAGTGTGTGTAATTAAAGTCAACTCCTTGTGAATTTGATCATTCATTTCCTTAAGGAAAATATGATGAAGTAATTACAACCCAAGCTAAACACAAATCAAATGCTATTCTAAGCGTGATTCTGCACCATGATTCTAGTTTATGAATGACTCCAGGGTTCTGTGGCTTTGTGCCTGTTAGGGAAATGTGGCTGTATTTTTAATTGTGTTTATAACGAGCGAACAAAAGGTTGCATGACTCATTCACTGTGCCAAGACTGTTGCTCTCTGTGCTCACACACACGTGGTCCCGACAAAACTGCTCACTCCTCAAAGAACATCAGTGGGACAGAAGGAAAGGGAAAAACCTCATTAATAGATATGGCCTTGTCAGTTCCTACCCTCTGAATTTTGTCAGTACCAAAGCTAAATTTTACTTGCCTCAACTGTGAATCTGAGGGAGGCAAATATTTCTTCAATGCTTAAGCCTGTGTCCTGATGCTTTCCCTGTCGTTACTATGTAGCGTGCACTTTTTATTTGAGCCAAATTTGGGAGAGAAGTGCAAGATATGCAGACTCTAAAAATGCTGGAAAAGATGGCTCTGGGTAGAGAGAAAGACACAAAGTAGTGCCTTTGGAAGAAAAGGTCGGATATATAATCTCAGCTTGAAATTAACCTTCTGAGTGGAAGCAAACCAAAGTTATTTTGCCCACTGCTTGCTTCCCAAGAGTTACTGGGTACTTCCCCAGCAGGTACAGTCTGTGAGTAGGTGGGTTTGACAGGCTGGGGAAGGACACAGCCAGGCAATAGCCAAGTGCAGGCAGGGCAGCTCTTTCATCTCATGCCATCCTCCTCTACAGTGGCTCTTTCCAGTTGATTTATTTTTGTGAATTCACCTCATCTTTGTGATCCTTTTCTAAATTGAGAGGTTCTCGGGCTCATTCATATTTCAGAACCTGGACTTAAGCAACACCCTCAGAGTTATTAATAGTGTGAGATGGATGGTAGAATTAGAACATCAGAGAGCTGTGGTTCAACTCACTTGTAATTAAGTAGAGATCCTCACCTGGCCTTCACCCCTTATATTGTTTAGCTGGAGGACTTCCAGCCACAGAGACACAAGTTGGTTCAACCTCTGGTTGACTTTGTGAATTAACAAGAAGAAAGCCCTGGGATGGCCCCAGCAGACAAACCAGTCCCCCACCTTTCTATGGCTGTGTTTTCCTGAAACCTTCATTGCTGGCAGAGTTCTGAGAGTCTGCAGCTGAGAACATGTAAACCACCACTGGTTGTTGGTACTGTGTCTGGCATTTCCCCCTGCTTTCCAGGGAATAAATATTACAGTGTAGTAGTTTAAATAAATAGATTGCCTGTTGCTGTGCCAAGTGTAGCTCTGCTCTGAGTACATCAGCTACACTTGCCTTGGTTTGGTGTGTGTACTCAGGCAGCAGACCCTGGGCCTCACAGGTGGGCACATGGCAGAGTGGAGTTAAACTCTTGGTGAGGCTTAAACCACAAAATCCAAGAAGTAGAAATATTGAATCCACTCCTTGCTGTACAGTCTGAATGTGTGGGTGGATATATATCTCTGTGGTTAATTGCATTATAAATATAATAGTAAGATTATATGTTTAAATTATCCCCAGTGGCCCAGACACAAAAGCAGCAGAAGATGAAGGGCCTGCGATGTAGGAATGTGTCTGTCCCAGACATGTGGCCATTCCAGGGAAATCTGCTGCAGCATCACCAGTTCTGAGCCTGTGTGTCCCTGGAGACCTGGGCTGCAGACAGGCAGTGTTCAGCTTTCATTGCTGGGCTGCTGGAGGAATGTTACAGCAGTGAGTTTTTGGGATGGATGTGGACATTTCACTTAATCAGACTCTCCTGCAAAGCCTGGCAGATTGGGGAAGAGAAAGGGGCAGTGTGTTCCACTTTCTTATAAAAATAAAAATGCAGAGCAGCCATCAGATGAAGCTATTTGGATCCTGCTGCTGCAAACAAAATAGAGACATGGAAAGAATTCTGAAGAGCTGGATCTAGCTGCAAAGTAGTTCCCATGAAATACTTGAAAGAAATGAACATTTTTGTTAGTGTTATGGTACTGTAACTTTTTTATAGTGAAAAGCTAAACAATTTTTTATGGTAGTCAGAAACTGTTTGAAAGTCCCTGACAGTGGAATATTATGTGTTTACCTCTTGGCTGTTTGCTTTCTCTCTTTTTTTTGATGAAGGGAAAAAAAAATTTCAAAGTGATTTTCCTGGCTACATGTCTGTTGCAGAACTTCTTATTTAGACAAAAAAATTTGGCCATTGAATTTTTTTCTTCTATAGATGAATTATCAAAAAGGTCAAAATTAAAAATAGTACCATGGGAACTATTTGGTTTTAACCTCAAAAGAAGGAGAAAAAACTTTCACATTTTCCTCATTTAAAATCTGAAAATGGAGACTGTGGAGGAAGGAAGCAAAACTGATGCTTATACCAGTACCCCACCCAAGCTCTAAGAGGTGATAACAACTACTAGGGGTGGAGATCTGCTTAAATACAGCTGGATTTCAAACCAAACTGCAGCTCAGACCAGTTTGGAGGAGACAGTGCTGGTTTAAAGGGGTTGAGGAGTTGGGGTCTGGGCTGGGTTGTGATGGAAAGAAGGGAAGGCAGCCTTGGAGGCTGCTGCCAGGTGCCTGCATAATAAAAATAACCCTGTCTATGATTTTTGGTCCTCTTCTTGAGACAAAAGAGGAGGGGAAGAACAAAAAATTCTGGGTTCAGGAGGATTGGTTTGACGTCCACACAGGTGTCACCACTGTTGGTGTGGATGAGGACAGGCTGGGTTGACCTCTGGGATGAGGGAATGCTTTTTTGTGGCCCAGGAGCAGTGGGACATGTTGGTGACTGTGCTACAGTGGGAATTCAGTGCTGTCTCCCTGGCATCTTCACAGGCTGCCCGTGCAGACTGGCTGTCCTGGTCCTGCTCTGCATTCAGCTGGGGTCAGTAGCTGTAACACCAATGCAAATAGTTGCTAATTTTACTGTTTTCTGGCTGTCACAAGAAGAGTTGATTGAACTTTCCTAACCCTGTGAATGTACTTAAGCTGCACAGATTAAGAATTGACATGTTCAAACACTTTTTTTTTCTATCCCATGGAAGATTCTGTGCTTAATTTGGAAAGAAAGGGTGTGATTTTATTGGTGTCTGAAACTGGGACAAGGGGAATGAAGCAAACAGCCTGATTAGTGCCCCTGCTTATCCCCAGCCATTTTCTGTCATTCTGGTGGATTACTCAGGCTGTGATGATAGCCTGGCATGTTCTGGAGCACAGTACAAACTGCCTCTCTTTAGGTGCTCATAATTCACACTCCATTAGGATGTTGATGTAGGGAATGCTTGGCAGGATGTCAGAGCTTGCCGGGCATGATGAGATTGAGTTCATCTCATTAAACTGCATTCTGAAGTGACAATCCAGTATTTATATATTTTTTTTTTTTTTTCCTCAGCAGCAGCAGCCCCTCAGGAGAGCAGCAAGGTTTGCTCTGAACAGAGATGCCCCTGTCAAAGGGCCTGTGCTGCCCACCCCAGCAGCTGCTCCGTGTGTGCCAGGCTGGTGCAGGTGTTGGATATTTGTGCAAGGCTATGGGAAGACTTCTCTGGGGTGGTTTTTTCCCCCTGTGAAGCTGAACAATGGAATTCTTTTATTCACCTCAGAATTGATTCATGGCACACAAGTCTTAGCACATGTCATAGGGAGTCAGCATCTGACTAAATAGGAAAAAAAAAAACAACTCAACTTCTTATTTTTAAACCCTTTAGGAACAGTGACAAAGTTTGAAGCCGAGAAGTGGAAGGGTTGGCTCTTTTCTCAGTGTCTTAAAATAAGTAGGAGTTAGAAATGGTCAGTGCTTGAGCAGTCTCACAGGGTGCTGAGCTGAGCCTCCCACTGCTGCTTTTTTGCCCATGGACGTGCCAAAGACCAGCTGTTTGACCTGGGGACCTTCTTCCTAATCTCAGCAGGTGATAAGACCAAGATGGGTGTTGGGTGTTTTTCCCTTCTTCATTTTACAGCCCCAAACTGACCTGGATTGTCTTTTCTCAGGGGCAGATCTTCATGGGGAGGAAAGAAACAATCAACTCTGACTGTAAGAATGAAGTTAGTAGCTGTGGAAAATGGAAGGGTTTGTGAGTCTGTGTTTGAGCCAAGGCTAGAGCAGGCAGGTTCAGCGTGAACCAACCTCAGGGCAAATCTCTGCAGGCAGTCAGGTCCTGTCCTGTCTCTGCTTTTGCTTTCTGTGTGATCTGCAACACGCTCTGAAGGTTGTGTTGACTCTGCCAGGTGGGTTTTTCTGTGTTCCCTTGCTGGGGTTGTCAGTTCTTCGTGTTTCCTAAGTGCAGGTTTGTATTTGGGGGTTTGTCTCTTTTTCCTTGTGCTGAGGAACCCAGGTGTGAAGCCAGAGAGCAGAGTCTGCCCAGGGCAATGCCCTGCAGCACATAGGGATGGGAATCATTGCACATTGCTTGGCTTGGGTAAGAAAAGCAACAGGAATGCAGGAGCTTGGAGTAATCTTTCCTGGAAAACATGAAACGTTATGTTTTCCAAAGCTTTGCAATAGGAACAAATGGAAGTAAACATTCAACTGAATTCCCTTCCTGATTTTCCCCTGATGTCTCACTGTGAAGTTTGGGAAGAGATGAAAGCTAAGCAGGGTGTTTTGCCAGACCCTTGGTGTGTTTTGGGTGGCCTTTGCTGGTGCCACATTGTCCTGTGCTTTGCATGCCACTGTGTTCTGTGCTTGGAAGCAGTTGGGTAATTTAGGAGCAAAGCTGATTGAGTTAAAAATTCAGTCAATTCCTAATCTCAGGGTTAAATCAATATAAATTAATTCTGAAGTACAGGAAGGTCTGTAGCACATTTATCATGCTGGTTTTGTTTTGTTTTGGTTGGATCCAGTGAACTGCACAAAAAAGAAGGAGAAAACTGAAAACAAAGTGGAAAAGGGAAAGATGGGACCAAGTACCTGGGTGGGGAAAAAGAAGTGAGGAGTGGAGATAGCATAAGATAACAGTGAAAAGGGCAAGCTGCCTCTCAGAAATGTCATTAATGAACATCTACCATAGACTAATTCTCTGTAGGAGTAGTAATTATATAAACATGACCTTGTGATGAGCAGTTGCAGAACTGGTGAAGATTTTAAGACCTGGTGGTCTCTGAGCATGGAGAGCCCCATGGTCAGCAGCAGAGAGGAAGGTCTTCCAGGAGTCCTGTGTTGGAGTGAGCAGAAGTGGTGACTCTTCCCTCAGGGGCAGACAAGGGGGCAATGCCACTCTTACATTTCCCACCCCCCTGATTTAAGGCAAATACAGTTCTGGTTGTTGCCACAAGAGTGGCATCATCCTTGAGAAGAGCTGCCTTCAGTGTGCTTGACAGCTGAAAACTTAGTTAAGGAAGGGAGGTGTCCAAAGGATGCTCTGCTCTGCACAGGGCACCTGCACAGTCACCTTGCCCTCCAGACACCCCAGCAGTGAACCAGGAGGAGAACTCGGGGTTAGTTGGTCTGATGACACTCACAGGCAGAATTAGGGGAAACATGATAATGAGATCTAATTAAGAATGAACAAGAGGATGGAATATAATTAATACCAGTCAAAAAGAATTTAGGGAAAATGGGTCTTGTGAGAAATTCTTTTTCTCCCAAGTTTTTGAAGAAGCAGGTATCTGGGTAAATGTGGTAAGTATATAGGGGTTTTGTCCTAGAACAACGTGACCCTAAAAAATGTGAGTATAAGCTGATTTTTACCTTGTGTACATGTTTCTGCACTAAAATGCATACTCCAGTTCTACTGTGCAGGTTCTCAAAAGGACATTTAAAACCTGGAGAGGTCACTAAAAAGGCTCAAGGCCCAGAGAAAAAATAAAAAGCCAGAGCATGAGAGACATAAAGATTTCAGTCTGTTTAACTTGTCAAAATAAGATTGAGAGAGAACTCAACTGCACTGCAGAAAAGTCTCTATAGCAAGAAAAGCACAGAGGAGAAGGGCACTAAAAAAACTGATGGGTGAGAGCTGAAACCAAGTCACATCTCTAAATGTCAGGTAGTAAAATAAACTGTGCAGGCAAATGGCAGATTCTTCATCTCTCCATATCTTCAGGTCCAGAGTGGATAGTGCTGTAGAAGATATTCTCTAGCCAAACATAAATTGTTTGGCTGAACAGAGCAAAATCTAAGCTCCTGTCAACACTGAGAACTTGGCAAAGTGACTGCTCGGCCCTTCTGGCTCCTGGCACCAGGGAGGTGCTGTGTCTCTTCATCCTGGATCTTTGACCAAAAAATTTCTCCTTCCCAAGGTCATCCCGAAGGAAAATCTGCTCTTCAGTGATGTGTTGCACTGCAGGCTTGATTGACTGCTTAACCTTTGTTGTTTACTGCTTAATTGGAAAAGGTGCAGGGAATAAATCTGGTGATGCTGCAGAAAACGTCGATACTACTCTTACTTGTTCAGATGCTGCCAACTAATTAAGACAAATGATTTTGCCAGGCAACACCCACGTAGACGCATCTCATTTACCTCCTGATTTGCAAAGGTGGCAAAGCACAAAGATTTCAGGTGAGGGAGGAGGCACAGCCCCCCTGTGACGTTCCACACTGACCGGAGGGTGCTGGGAGGTGACTGTTGCTTGTGAAATCTTTTGGCCCTGCAGATGCTGCTTGGTCCATGTTTCTTTCCTTTCTGCACTGACTCTTTCCTGCTGTGCCCTTCTCTCCCGGCTGAGGGGTGTAAAAAAATAATGTATTTTTAGTATGTGCTGACTGAGATAAAATTTGACAAAAGGGTTTATGTGGGTAGTTCAGGAATCTGTATCTGATGGCATCTCTGGGGCTTATGTGGATCTCTTGCCATGTTTCAGTCTTGCCTTTGGCTGCAGTGGTTTGGGGGCTTCCCTTTTGGCAAAACAAATTTCTTCCCTTCTGCTCAAGGCAAACTTCTGGCAAGAAGAGACTACAGGGGGAGAAAGGTTTCTTCATCCTTTCTCCAGAATAGTGGGGGATGGTTTGTGAGATGCAGGAGTTGCTGTGCATCTCAGGAAAAAGAGGGAGGAACAAAGGATTCTTGTCATCTCTTCCTGTTGTCTCGTTTTCCAGAGTTTCTCCATTATACTTTTTTTAAAATAAGAATATCCATGTGTCACAGCTGTAAAAGCAATCAGGTGTACTAGAAACCCGCCCACTCACAGACAACCAGCAGTGAAAGCTGAACTTGCCCCATGCAGCTGAATCATCTCTGGCACAATGCTCTGGTGCTGCCCTTCCTTGGTTTTGGACCCTTCTGCTTTAAGCCCCTGGCTTTGAATCTGGAGATGGCTGGTAGAAAGCAGCAAGCACCTTGGGTTGTTCCAAAGCCTTGCTCTGTCCCAAGCCTCTCACTTGTTGCCAGCTGTGGATGAACAGTTTTTAAGTTCCAGTGCCTCCAGGCACATCTCAGTAGACTGGGAAAATAAGATTTTTTTTTTTAAACAGATGTTGCATAGCTGGGCAATGGGGCATCTTTAATTTGTTTCCTACATCAATGTCATTTGCTGGCTGCCAGCAGGACTAACCTGAAGGGGCAGGAGGATGAGTGTTCTAAGTGCACACGTGAAGGGAGGGCACTGGTGCGTGCAGATGACTAAAAGACTGTTTGTGGAGGTGAATGTGAGGCAAATCCAATGGACCATCAAGGCTGCCCGCAAGGCTGTGGGATGCTCCCAGAAAGGAACCTGCAGACCCCATCAAAGGCTCCAGTGAGCTGTACAAGGCTTTAGAGGGTGTGTCAGAGGGAGCTGCTCTGCAGTGCTTGGGGCAATAGGCACAACCATTTCACAGGGCTTTGCTTTTGTTGATGCCCATATTGTTACTCTTGCCTGAAGGTTTGGATTTTGAAAGAACATGAAAAATATGTTTTACGTTTGTGTGACTTCCTGATTTATACAATGTGCTTTGTAATTGCTCAAGGCACACAAACAATACAAACTGTAGTTAATGTTAATCCAGAACATGCACATTCCATCCCCTTAGCCATAGGGACATTCATACACGTGCTGCACCATATGTGGGGACAGAAGCTGGTGCAGAGCCCTGGGGCCAACACATTTACCCAGTTGGAAACCTAAGGATACCAGAGGAGAACGTACTGTATAGCTGTATTTATAGGAGAATTTTTGTCTTTGCATTTCAGTGTAGATATAATTTGAGAAGTAGGATAGGAAGCATTTCTGGTATCTAACTGAAAGTGCCTGTTCACACCAAGATCTAAAGGAAAGTATTTTAGGTCAAGCAGACTGCTGCACAAATAGCAGAGTTCTACATGTTTTAGACAGGTTCTTACAGATACCCTCGTATTTCCAAAGTGGTTTGGAAAGTGATACACAAGAAGTTCTACCTAAATATGAGGAAGAACTTCTTTCCCGTGTGGGTGACCCAGCACTGGATCAGGTTGCCCAGAGCAGTTGTGGAGTCTCCCTCACTGGAGATATTCAGGAACCATCTGGACACGACCCTGTGGTCTAAGACGATCCCGCTTGACCAGGGAGGTTGGACCAGATGACCCACTGTGGTCTCTTCTAACTTTACCCATCCTGTGATTCTGTGAAAGACTTCTTTTCTTTAATATTTGGGGACCATGAGTTCTCTAGACTCAGTAGCTGGGTCATTTCTTCTCCAGGGGTGGTCCTCGAACAGCTGGTGGGTTTCTGAGAGCAGTGTGGGTCAGAGGTTTGTTGCCTGAATCCACATTAATGGCCAGGCATCTTCAGAGGATTTAGATAATTCTGCTTTGTTCAGAAAGCTTGTAGCAGATGTGTTTCAGGATGAGTGCTCTATGTAGGAAGAAATCTGGAGCTTCCTAACACCAGCTACAGCAATTAATAGTAATGGTATTCATTACATAACATGGTTTGTTCTGGGAAACAGACTGCTAGAGATGGAGGATGAAAATAGCAGCTGTTAATTTCAGAGGGCTGAGCCTCTGAAGACTGAATCCAGGAGGAACCAGAACCTACTTAATTCCCTTTATGCTATAGCCGAGGGCATCTACCAAGGGGAATAGTCCTCCCCAGGGTTTTCCACTGCTGGTGGCTTTCTGGTACCACCAGGGAACATTTTGGCTGTGCCCAACTATTCCCCTGCAGCCCATCTGGAAGGGCTGCTGCCTTCACAGCACCTCTGGTGCTGCCTGGCCTTTTCCTTCCCTCTGCTCCTTTGATGAACACCAGGACCTGCCACTCTTTGTGCTCTGCACAACCAGAGGCAGCAAGGAGGGGTTTGGGAAAGACTTTGAGGCGTGGTCAGGCTGTGCACCTCAGCTGTGCCCGTGGTTTCTGCTGCTGTGTCCCCTGGCTGGGTAGCTGTGGCTGTAGCCAGCTGGAGTGCATGCCTGCTCCATGGAGAATTGATTGGTACAAATGGTTGGAGCAGGTAAGGTGGAGTGGGCACTTGGAGTGTCTGCTGGGCCCTGGCTTGGTGGAGCACTGAGCCTGTCCCAGATGTGACTGGGAGCTGCTGAAGGAGCAGGACTGAGTAAGGAAACACTGTCTGCCAGCAGAGTACTGGCTGCCAGATGCCAGGCTGGTCTTCTGAAAGACCTTTTGTGCCTCCCCTTGGCTCTGTCGTTGCAGAAGGCTCTAGGAGTAGAGGCTGACGGCCGTTTCTCCCCTTGTGTTCCAGATGGCGATGGCCGGAGGCTGAAGGGAGCCATCCAGAGGAGCACGGAGACCGGGCTGGCTGTGGAAATGCCCAGCCGCACCGTCCGGCAGGCCAGCCACGAGTCCATCGAGGACAGCATGAACAGCTATGGATCAGAGGGGAAGTAAGTCCTCAAAAGAGAGCTGGGAAATCACTCGTGGGATGCACTGTCCTTATACCCATTAATTTCCCTGCAGCATGATGGATGATGTGTTCTTCTGACTCGCTTATGCTGCAGGTGTACTGCCCATTCAATTAGAGCAGGTCTCTCTGCAGAGCTGGCACGTCCTTTTACCTGTTTATATACTTTCTTTTAGTATCCTCATTATTCTGAGCTGAAGCAGATACCCATTACTTTTAACCACTTTGCCTTTGGAAGAATGATTCCGGGTGAATAGCTGAGGCTCATTACTGGTCATAAATTATAAGCCAGTAGTTTCTCATATTGCACAACAGTTATGCATTTCCTCTGTTTCAAAATAGCCCTTTGGTTTGGGGCAGGGGGAGGTGTCGAGGTGCTGAAAAGGGTGAGAGTAACGATGCATTACAGCACATCGTAAAATCATACCAAAATACATATTTAGAAGCCTGTGTATACTTTGGTAACAAGCTTTATTTTGTTTCATTTCAGTTAGTGCCCTAAAAGAATGTGTTTCAGAAAACGTTTTTGACCCTGTGAAAAGTTAAGACGCAGTTTGTTGCATTTAGGCTTTATACCAGAATGCAAAGCAGGAGTGTTTAGGCCAGAACTTTGGGAGCTGACTTGTCTCCAATTCTGGTTTTTGTATTTGCATTACGTGAAGCCATATATGGAGATTTTAATAATTTTATTAAGATGACCGCTCATGGGAATCTTTGGAAGCAAAAAAACCCACAGTATTTAAAAAAGAAGGCAAAATATACCATCAGATTCTATGCTTCTAGATGTGAGGCCAAAATGTTTGTATACCTAAAACATGCTCTGTTTAGGCCAAGTTTCACACTTGGCATTGGTCTGTGCACTCTCTCTGGTCCTGTGTGGTATTCCAAGTACACTGTACAGCTAAAATGCTGGGATAGTCCAAAGGCACTTGCAATTAATGTGATTCTGGTGTTAAATAAGTAACAGCCTGTAAATTAAGAGAGACTTTCTTTAGCTTCAGAAGTAGGCTAATCCTGGAAAGGCATCATAGATCTGTGCTGAAGGTTCAAAATAGTAATGAGGCACAAGCTGCGATAGCAATCTTGTCACTCCAAGGCTGTGATGTACCTTATCTCTTCTGTGAGCTGCTGTCTCCAGGGAAATATTCCTGCTACACCAGCACAGTGCTGTGGCTTGGAGTTCTGCCTCTGCTACTTGTTGCAGAGGATTAGTGGTTAAGTTCAGTCCCTTGGCAGTGCAGGGCAAGAATTTGCCTTCATGCAGAGCAGAATTCTTTCCTTTTTGTATTTACACAGCTTATCTTCCTGGGAAGGGGTTTAATTCCTTGAATGGTCTGTGTCCTGTCACTGCATGTGCTGGCTGCTTTCAGTGGGCTTTCCTGGGGGGAGAGTATCTCTGCCAACAGAGTATTGCACCCGTGCAAATACTGCCTCCCCCTGAAGGCAGGTGACATGTCGCTCTCAGCTCGGCAGAGGAAGGGAAACCCCGCCTTGCAGTCCAAATGTCTTCATTAGAACAAGCCTCATGTTTGGTATTCCAGCCTCAAACGCTGCCAGAGCATCCTCACCAGCGCCTCTGCCAGGGATGGGATAGTTTCTTCTCTTACTTCTCTGAAAAGTGTGATTAAGTAGTTCCTGGATGCTTTGTTCCTAGGTGGGATAATTAATCTCTTCTGGAAAGCCGGTGGGAATTGCAGCTATCTGTCTGAGCCACAAGTGATAAGCAAATAGGGCTGAGAATACAAAGAGCTAAGAGGGCTTAATTCTCTTGAAACATGGTGGGAGGGGAGTTTCTCTCCTTTCTTTTGCTGCAGTGAAGAATGGAATTGTTTGGGGAATAGCTTTGAGGAACAGAAATGTGTTCTCCTAAATCAGATTTCTCTTGACCTCTCTCATTTGCTGTAGCTGTCTTCCCAGGGAGACAAAAATGAAGATTCATGTATCTGTTAGCTGTGGCGAGTTTACTTTCTCTCTAATAAAAGCTGGGTTTGTGACTGATGCAGATACTCCCAGGTCAGAGACAGTTTTCACCAGTGAGAGTGAAAAATCTGGTTTTCAGCAAGGCAAGCCTGCCCTAGTTCTTCCCACCTGAACATCCCTTCGGTGTGTTGGCACCTGGAATAAGATGGATTCAGTACTTCATCTTCCAAGAGGGTTGTTTCTCAACTTCTGTGTGTTTTTATAACACTTTTCAATTTAAGGACTAAAAGGACAACTTCCAAAGGTGGCACCCTGAAATGATCAAAGATTTGGTGTATCTGTGCTGCAGGAGGCCCAAATACCTGCCCTCAGCCACACAAGCTGCTTTTAGAAAGTGATGCTGACTGGCTGCTTTCATGTTTGTTGCAGCTTCTACAGCTGCTCTGTGCCAGTGCAAGGTATCACAATCAAAGAGTTTTCTGAAATGCATAATTTTGAGCAGTGCTGATTTCATGTGAGCACCAGAGCACATAAAATCCAGGTTGTTTTTTTTTATGGAGAGCATAATTTGGAGGGGGTATACCTTTCAGGTATGCTTGGCCCTCCTTCAACAAAATAATCCCTATATCTGAAGATGAAATATATAGAAGATTAGCTGGTCTAAAAGATGCATCTCCAGGAATTTAAGCTCATACAACATGCCAATAAGTGCTGACGGTGTCAATACACTGCTTCATGTAAGTTTTTGCCTTATTACCCAGGTTTTACACTGCACAGTGGTTCTGGACTAGAATAGGAAATGAATATAATAAAACTCAATGCAGGTTTTTGTAGAAGGGAAGGTAGGTATTTATTCTAAACACAACTGTTCTCATTCACTTGTCTGGGTTTCACTTGCTCACGCTCTCACCGCCCCATGCAGGCACCAAGCCTTGTACATCCAGGGCTGTAGCCAGGATGGATTGTGTGCTGCAGGGAGGACCAGGAACACCATCTGTCAAGCCCTTGCTGTGTCTGCTGAGTTGTTCTTCACAACAGACTGGCTCTTGGACTGTTTTTTTTTCCCTTACACTTTCTAGGACTTACTTGCTATTTTGGAGTGATCTTTCACCTCGGGGTCTTGCTCTTTTTGATCTCAAGCAGTGCTGCCACCTTTTTGTTCCCTTGTTTGGGGGATCTTTATGGCTACAGTCTGCCCTCAGACAGGCTGTGGAAGTGATGTGCTCTCTAACATCGTTGTCCTTCTCCTGTCATTGAAGGACAGATCTGCTGCTGACAGGTTGGTTGTGCTTTCACAGACAGATGTTTCCATTCATGGAACCAATCTTTGCACTGGTTACAGATCTCTACAGCAGTGGGTTTTTTCTTCAGTGAGTATATATCTAAAAATTTGCTTGAGAGAACAGTTAGGCACTGTAGCAAGTGCCTATCGGGTAGTTTGAGGACACCAAGATTACTGCAAGGATACAATTCTGGATGTAGGAAAAACTCACAAACAACCCCCTGAGATTCAGCAGAGATCTCAGCTCCATCCTGGCTCTTGCACAATCTACATGTTGTTTTGGCTGGGTTTTGCTGCAGCTGCACGACACCATGTACAGCATTCAGAAAGCAATAGATTCTGGACTTGTCTGTAACTTGTTCCTGCCAACCACTTCTCTTTCTGAAAATGGAGCAGAAAGACAAAAATGGACCTGGAACAAAAGCCTGCTAGCTGCCATAGTGCCTAGTGAGTTGTACTCATAGCATTTTTGTTCTTGCTGGCTACTGCTGAGATGATTAAGTTATGGAGAGCTCAGGTGATTTTTCCCTTAGAAAAGCACAGCAGGTGCTGACCAGCAAGGCCTTAGAGGATTGTTCTTGTGTTATCCAAGACCAATGTGACTGTCCAGCAAGGAGGCACCTTGTTGTCAGCCATAGCATCTCTCTTTTCCATGGGGAGGGCAGCACCAGCCTGAGCCCTGCCTGAAGGCCCTGTTGTGCCAAAGGCAGGAGGGAGGGGACAGCCTGGCACGTGTGGTGCCAGCATGGGAATGTTGAGCCCCTCGGCTTCGTTCTGTTCTGGCTTGTGCCAGTTCTCCCGCTGGACATGTGGGGCTGCTGTGAACCAAAGCTGGGACCTAGGCTGGGAGAACTGCCTGCCCTTCTCTGCCTCACTGTGGAGCAATAAATTCAGGGAAGCTGGAGGAAATAGTGACCTGGATTGTAACTTCACCAAAAATTATCCATTGCCATCCAAAAATGATCAAAAGACCTGATTCCTAAACACACCATTCAACAAATTCTCATTGCAGCTATTCACTGAATGTTTCTTTTTTGACATCCAAAGCCAGGGGTCTTCTGGACTCTTTTACAGCAGATTATCTTTGGGACTCTTATCCAAGTCCTTTTAAAAAATGTAATGAAAAGTTAATGCAGCTCAGGCTATAAGAAGTCGATGCCTTTTGAGACGGTAACCAGGAAAGGCGTGGAGATTGTTTCTGTAGTACATCAAGAAATTCATCAGCCTGTTGAGCAACAGCACATCCTTTTGTGCTGGTAAAGCCTGACCAGCACAGCTCGGAAAGGATGTGACCTTGAGAGCTGTAGTTACAGCAATAAGTCCTGTGAATCCCACCTTCAGCAACCTCTTGGGAACAGACAGAATTGCTCTCTGAAGACAGGTAGCTATCTTTTATTCAGTGAGTCTGAGATGACTAGTGACTGCTAAAAATGGAGCTCTCCTGGCAAGGTGGGGAAGGGAATGGGGGAGGTCTTTGTACAGAATTCACTGCACAGTTTTTATAGCACTGTTTCGGTGGCAGAATTCATACAGCAGAAGGAATCGGATACGGGAGCGGAGTACAATGTGTTATAGCACATAAGACAGCACGTCACAGTGCTAAAAATGTTACAGAAAGTGGAGTGGCCAGGAGAGGAGCAGAGCTTGTTGAGAGGCAGAGACAGAGATATTGCCTGGCAGAGGAGAGGTGTGCAGTCGGTGGAGTGAGGGTGGGGTTGGGTTCTGCAGGGATAGATGCCTGTGGAAAACCTTCCGAGCCAAAGTGAAGGCTCCTGCAGCATTCCCGTCGGCTTTGACAGGGTGAGGGGCTGTGGTCAGATGTGTGTTCCATTAATAATTCCTCATGTGCATCATAAATATTTTAAAGATCGGGGCAATGGGCACAAACGAGTTCTGCCTTCCTCCTGAGCTGATAGATCTCTGCTTGGCTTCTGGGTGTAAGATGCGATTTAAAAGATGTTAACATGCAATATGGATGAGTGTGGTGGTTATGCAGAACATTACAGCTCCCTGAAATTGGAGTTCTGATGGGGTATTTTTAATGCTCAAATAAAATAACTGTCAAACGTGTTATCAGTCTCAGAGGAGACTTCCCCCTCCCCATTTCTTCTGGCTGAAGGAATGTGTCCCTGGTTTTTAAAGATAGAGCTGCAGAACTTGAGCTTTCTGTTAGATGTAGATGTGTAGTCAATCTGTTAGTTCAGCTCTGCAAGTCAAACCATTCAGGTGCATGGCTGTGTTTAGGCAGCTTGCTTATTAATCGCAACTTTGTGCCTTAAGAGGACAAAAAAAAGTCTTTTGGAAAATATGTATCAGAGCAGAACAATAATTTCTGAACCCAGACACATCCCATGTGTGTACTAGACACAGTGGAGCACCTCTGTAGCTTCTGGACACTTGAGATGATGGCAAATAGGTGCTTGTGTGGATAGTGTGAATGAATGCATGAAAAGAACAAGGCAGAATGTTATCTCCTGAAATAGCTGCTGTCAGGGTGTGCCAGGGGGTGGCTGTGTTGAAACTGTCTGACTTCACCACCACCCCAGCTGGCTGAACCCACAGCAGTGGAGCATTACAGGTTGGTACAATCAAGATCAGCCTCAAAGTCTTGCAAGATGGAATTAAAAAGTACAGTATCGGGAGGAAAAGAAATGGGATATGTTGGTCTGTCTTGTGAAGTGGTAACTCACAAATGGTGTTCAGGACTGATGTGTAAAGAGGAAGGATGAGAAGAAGATTCAAAGGGAAAAAGCAAAAGCAAAGCACAGGAATACACTTTCAGGGAAGGATTTGAAGAACAGGTTAGACAAGCAGCTGTCATGAATGGTGTAAATAAGGCTGCTCTGGCCTTGGGACCTGGATGTGGACTGACTGACCTGGGGAGATAAATTCTTACCATATTTCCCATGAGTTGTACAAGATTTTGATAAGTTGATCCTGCAGTTGCTTGCAACAGCATAATGGATACCTGGCATACAGAGTCCCAGGAGCAATTTAAAAATAGATTTAGAAAAGAGGTCAGACAAACTCCGCACGGACAGGAAAAGAAATTAATGATACATTTTCCTTAAATGTGTCTGTGCTGTTACACACTCCGCATGCTAATGGTGCAGAGCCACACACACCCTGTGAGAGGGAGCAGCACAGCTGCTCTGCGTTTGCTTTATGGCATTCTGCATTGAAATCAGTGTTGTCCATCTGGGCATTCAAATCCCCATCAGTTTACAAGCAAACTCTGACAGGCTGCTCCTCCATTCAGTCACAGACAAAGAGCAGCTGCAGTGCTGGTAAGGAAGAGACTGCACGATGCTTTGCATGAGGAGAGGAAGGACATGGATCCCTTTGCAAGGGGTAGGTCAGGGAATGCTGCTACCTTGAAAGAGCAGAGAAGCAAGCAGCTGGCAAAGAGCCTTTAAGCCACTCTTTAATTACACTACAGAGGACAGGTTCCATACGCCCTGACCTACAGCCTGCAGTGCAGCAGCACAGTCTTCAGAGACTGCTGCACAGACTTCTGAAATGATCAGGATTAGGAATGCTGTGTTTTTAAAGGAGGAGGTCGAGGCAATCTCAGCCCCATCGGAGCACAGGGCTCCTAAGATCCAGTTTTGTTCTGCATATAAACGTGTCACAAAAGGCAGAACTGTTTTATGCCGTGGGCCATCTGTGCCATAAAGCCCCGGTGGTGGTTGGTACCTGCTCTGCCCGGGGGCCTTGGGCTCGGGCAGGAGCTGCTGCCAGCGCTGACTGCGGGGTCTTGTCTCCCTCTCGTGGGTGTGTGCACGGCTGCAGCAGGAGCTGCTGGCCCGAGGTGTGGCCGTGCCTGCAGCGTGATGTGCAGCTGGCTGTGCCCACTGCCTGCTGTGCCCACTGCCTGCTGTGCCACCGACAGCTCAGCCTTAGAAATGGCTCTTTTATCCGTGTGGTGAAATGGGGTTTGCAGCCTGGGCTGAGCCCTGGGGGGGAGCTGCTACCTATGCAAACACTGTTAATGTTCGTGCAGGTTTCTGCTGCATTGGTGGGCTCAGAGATCCCAGGGTTGATGTATCCAGAGTGTTGTCTTTCTGCTGTCCCTGCTCTGCCTCCTTCCCCACGGCCGAGGGACAGGGCCTGAGCATCCTCCAGCCAAATGTCCTTCATTTGTCCTTGACATCCTGGAGGCATCACTGACCTCCCTGTGACCTCTCTGCCTTCTGCTCAATAACAAGTTGCATTTAACTTACAACCAATTCCACAGCAAACCCATAATCTTTAACTTTGTTAAAATCATTCTCGTTCTGCTGTGGCAAAGCAGAGCCCGTGAATCATGATTAGTGAGAGCAAAGGGCCAGAGAAGAGATAATTAATTTCTCTTTGCTGTTCAAAGGCTGTGCTGCCCTGGCTCAGGGGAGGATCTGTGCCCTTTAGACAAAAGGCTGAGCAGTGTCACCTGTTAACCTTCTCTGTGTGCAGCCCTTTGCAGCATGAGATGGTCCTGCTGCAGCCCCCGTCCCCAGGGCCCTGCTGGCTGTGACAGCTGCTATTTGCAAGTCAGCTGAAAAATGCTCCCTCTTTATTCCTTGGTCTATTTTTAGCATTTCTCTAGATTGCAATAAAAAAATGACATCTGGTATCAGTGATAGCCAGGTTATAGCAATTTCTCCCCTTAAGGAAGAGCCATGTTTGGCAATGGGAGGGGAAGGGCTTTCCAAGATTGCTCCAGTGTGTGTGAACACATCTGCTGGCTGTCACCCACAGGGGAGCCACCACTGTCACCTGTGGCAGATCCCTTCAGGAGCATTTCCCCTTGCCACCACAGCCAGTGTGTGGTGATTCAGCTGGAGAGCTGGTTGCTGAATCAAGGGCAGGTCAGAACAGCTCAGTTTCATCAGAGGTCAGGCAAGAAAAATCTGCTGAGTGTGCTGCAGGGTGGTAGGGGAAGGCTCTTGAGAGCACCAGGGCTGCATTTAAAGAGCTAAAAGAAGTCACAGTGGCCTCTGGAGCTCTTTGTCTCCCTGCTTTAGCTTCAGGAAAAGCAAGTGAGTGAATGGGGAAGGTCTGTCCCACCAGTCTTACCACACGCATCCCCCTCACCTCAGCATTCCAGCTTCTCCCCAAGCACTTGACAGATAGAGCTCACTGAGCTGGATTTGAGCATCTTAAATTTAGTTGATGCAGTGAAATGGTTCCTGCTGGCCTTAATTCACATTCATACTAAATTTCTGCAGTTTTATTTTCCTCTTCCCTCTCCTCTCAGGGGAGAAACAATGGCTTTCTTGGAGGTAGCTTATGAGTTTTCCAGACAGAAATTGTTTCCACTCCAGGGTTATTGGCAATATCTAGATATATGTCCAGGAATTGGTCAAAGCCAAGGAGCCTGATTTAGAGCTGCTGCTTCTAATGTCTCATAAAGAAAGCAGCACTGCAAAAGGTCAGCCTCTGTGCAATGAAGCAGCCAGTCCCACCAGCTAATGGGATAATCTATTAAAGAATTAATTCAATACATTTTCCCAGTCAAATATAACAACAGCAGGGAACATTAACTGTCTAACCTAATACTGAGTTTCAAATAGTGCTAATAAACCTATTAACTAGGGCTGTTACCCAGACTGACTGAGTCTTGACCTTGGCCTGTGTTTCCAAGTGGGCTTTGCTGTTCCTCTTGGGATCAGCCTTAGAGTTACAAACCAGCAGCAGCAGCTTCATTCAAGCACAAGGGCTCAGCTCCTTGTGAGGGTCTGTGTCCCTGCAGCAGTGTCCTGCACTGTGCTCTGAGGAGTGCTCATCATTTCGAGGTCACCCACAGCTCTCTGACTTCTGAATCTGTGTGGAAGTAACAGCAACCTTTGCTTTGCTGTAAACACTTCCAGTTGCTGTTGGTTCACCTTTAGCCCAACAGCTCTTGTTCCTGTGCTTTTTAGCATTTTCCTTCATGCTCTCCTGCTGTTTTCCTCTGTGTCATTGATGAAGGCTGCAGCGTAGGCTGCTCTGTTAGCAGGTGCTCTGAGTTGCTCCTGAGCTGCCCAGCTGCTGGGCAGAGCCTTTGCTGGCAGCATTCACAGCATCACAGAATGTCTTGGGGCCTTAAATATCCCCCAGTGCCAGCCCTGCTGCCGTGGGCATGGTCACCTTCCACCAGGAGATAGGAGGGGTGAGCTGGTGTGTGAGAGCACAGGTGGCTGCTCTCCACACTTGTATGAAGTGCAGACAAATACTTGGCATCAGCCTTTGATGTGATTCTCCCCCCCAGCAGGTAAGAAGAAGTGGTTTTCCGTGACAGGTTTAATGAATTATTTTGATGATCCAGGGACCAGAGGGGTTTTTCTTCTTTGTTGTCCTGCAGCATGCCAAGTTTCTGTGGGTGGTCTTCTAGTTTTGTGTCCCCACTGCAGTAATGTGGCTGGAGTTCACCCCAGAGAAAAATTGCTCTGAGATCTGGTTCTGGGTGTGCTGTGCACTCTCACAGCCCTCAGCTTCACTCAGTCTTAGGCTTCCCCTCCTCTGTCCTGGTCCTCGGCATCTTGTTAATTAGCCCGAGCATCTGTTCTGAGCACAGCAGTGAACGTTCCCTGAACAGTTGTGAGCTGTCCTGCCAGCCTGTTATTTATGTGCTTGTTCAGGTCACACACTCCCCAGAGCCAGAGCGAGACCCTGGCCCATTTATCTTCCATGAGCTGAGAAAAATAAAGAAAACATTTACCTTCTGGCTGACAGTCCATTCATCTTCTGCTGAATCTTATGTCTTTCTCTGTCAGGTCCCTTCTCTTGAACTATTTTGAGTTCTCTAGGCACTAGTTTTCATCCTTTTTTGACTCTCTGTGTGCAGCTCCAAACGCCTGAGCCAGCAGGCTTACAGAGTCTTGCTGGTCCTCGTGTGCACCAGGACTCTCTTCTTCCCTCCTTGTATGGGCAAATCATGAGCCTGATAAAGCCTGTCTGGCTCCAGGCTCCTGCTTCCCCCATCCCATGTCCCTGCAGATTTGCCAGCCCTGGGGATGCCTCTCTCCCTGTGCACAGTTTATCCTCAGAGCCACAAAGCACCTTGTGCTGCCGAGGAGTTGGTGACACTGAAAGCTGAGAAAAATGTTAAGCCTTCTCTGCAATTAATGCCAACAATAAATCCTGCTGTTCCTGTTGTATCTCAAAATACCACCCTGAGTGCTTGTGCAAACAGTGAATGCGGGGTGAAAAAACACTGATCTGGGGAAAATGCACCTGTNCTGAGTGCTTGTGCAAACAGTGAAAAAACACTGAACTAGGGAAAATGCACCTGCGGAGAGCCCCTCCCCAGCCTGTCTCTCAGGATGCCAAGACACCTGCCTCCCTCCTCCCTTTTCACAGAGGTGACATTGGTGAAGAGCTCAAGGGCAGTGTTTTCCATGCTGATGGCTCAGCAGCTCGCTGTGTAGCAGCAGTAACCAGGTTTCTCAAAGAGCCAGGTCAGCACAGAGGGAGGTGCAGTGCTCCGTGGAAAAGTCAGACCTTTTAATGCAGTGTCCCTGTCAGAGGGGGCTGAGCCACCCAGTGAACCTGTCATGAGGACACGAGTTAGGGACACACTCTCTTCAGCCCATGCATGGCGAGATGCTGAGGTGTGTGTGCTGCCTTTCTAATTCCTTGTCAGAATAAATAAATATTCCCGTGGGGTTGAGCCGAGGTCTGAAAATAGCTAATGAGAACTGAAATCCTAACCTGAAATTAGGATTCTGCTGGCTGAATGGGATTTAAAAATAATTTCTTTTTTTAATGTCTTTTAAAATGTAAGTGGCTTGCAGGGGGGCATCAGTGAGTGTTTGTGGCTGAGTCAGCTGTGTGAGAGCCTGTGGTCCCCAACCTGCCCCACAGGCAGGGCTCTGTTCTGCTGTCACTTGTACCCAGTGTGCAGCATCCTAACAAATGAATTTGGGGAAGCAGGGAGCTGCATCATTACGTGGGTAATTGCCCCCCTCCAAGGACGTTTGGAAAAGTGGAGGAGGTTTGTAATTGTGCCTGGCTTTGGCACGCAGCAGCTTCCCCAGAGACACAGTGCAACACCCGGCGCGGCAGCGTGGGTACCCCGGCACAGAGCTCCTGACGTGTGTCTCAGCAGCTGTGTCATGGGCTGGCAGATGCCTGCAGGACAAATGTAGGTGTCAAATGCTGGCTTCGAGCCTCCTCCTTACCATTTGCTGCAAGTTCTTCTACAACCTCTAAAACAACTGCGTAAATCAGGGTGAGTAAATCTTGCTTTGTGTCAGAGTGCCTCAGCATTTGATGCTTTTCTGTCACACGTGTCCAAGTGCAGTGCCCAGCACCCGTAGCCACGCCATGGACCAGCCTCAGTGCCTGGTGACTCGACTGGGAGGCTCTGTCCTCCCAGCAGCTCTTGTTTCTCTGTGGTGACTGCAGCAGAGGCATTGCTGGGGTTTGAGGACACTGCCCCTTTAGCCTTGCACAGTGTTCAGGTCCTCTGTGCCTGGTTGTGGAAGCAGGTATGAACACCTGGTGTTGAGCAGGAGGAAATGGGACCCTCTGGTTGAAAAGGAGATGTATTGCTCTCTGTGTATGTGAAAGTAAATGGGGACTTGAGCCCCCAGGGGATTGATGCTCAGCCCCCCTCATCTCACTTTTAACCACTGCTCTAGATCCATTATTTCCTCCCCAGAAAAGAGGATTGGAAAGGGTCAATCAGGGATCAAGAGGATCCCATAAGCTACTCTAGAAATCTGCTACCTGGATCCTCCCCAGAAAAGCATATGAGCCTGAAATAGCAGAGATTTTACCTACAGACAATGAATTATAGTTAAACAAATATTAACCAGTTGGTGACTTCAGACATTACTGGGTTTTTTTGTGCAAGGAAATGGATTTTGAATGGATTCCATGTAACTAAACTGTGTGGAAATCAGTGAGTTTTGCAAGGGAAGAAAGCTTCTCTAGATGTCATTGGTTGCAAAGGTGTATAGATACTGGTACTTTACTTAATGGGTTGCTTTAAAATGCAAATTAACCACTTGCCAAAATAATTTTCTTTTGCAGCTTGAATTTCAGTGGAGTCCATCTGGCATCTGCTGGGCAGTTCAGTGACTTCCTGGGGAGCATGGGCCCTGCACAGTTTGTTGGGCGTCAGACCTTGGCCACCACCTCGATGGGTAAGGAACACAAAGGTGTTGGGTGGCTTTGATTTAGTCTTGAACTGCTCCTACAAGCCACTAATAACGTGTCCAGCGTCCGCTGATCTACCACTGTCCTGCTCCATTTCTCTGTTAAATCAAGTGAGCTTGGCTGAAGGGTTTTGCTGACTGCAGCAAATGTGGCATTCGTAGGAGAGCAGCAGCTTTGTGCTTTCCTCCCTCAGCTCTGAAAGACACAGACTAAGTAAAGCACAGCTAAAGTCCTGAAAATGCATCCTGTGCATCTTGGGGTTTTTCTTTCTCTCTAAGGCTCACCCTGCTCTGTAAGGATTTTGTTATGGTCCAACATAATGACATTTTCCAAAGCAGCCTGCAATCCTAGGTGCTTTTGTTTGGGAGAGATGAGAGTCTTGTTGCCACAAAGAGTAGGAGACAGCCCCCAAAGCCATATTAGAGGGCTGGCCAAGTCAAGTTTGCTTTGGAAAATGTGGGCTGGAATCACTGTGGAGCTGCTCCAGAGTAACACAGGAGGAGATCAGGCACATACAGTTTGTTACAGCTTGTAGCAGGCAGGACATGAGGATTGTTTTTTAAAGATTTTAATAGTCCAAAGTTATATTGTTTTGAAAGTCTTCTGTTTATTTTGACATTTTGGTATATAGGGGACGTGGAAATTGGCTTGCAAGAGCGAAATGGGCAGCTAGAAGTGGATATCATTCAGGCTCGAGGACTGACACCAAAACCCGGCTCCAAAACACTGCCAGGTAGTGTGCTTTGATCTCCTAAAGCAATTCCCTGAGTCCCAGCCTCCCGTGATGCTTGTGAATGGGAGAAATTTTAATTTCACTGGGCTTCAGCAGGACTAAGCAAGCTGCGTGCAGCATCACAAATAAGGCTGCTTGAGCAAATCTTTTCCCTGCTGTAAATGCCTTCTTTAGAAATACCTGAGACCTGGCACTCTGTCTTTTCTAAAGTGAGCATGAAGTTTTGTTTTCATATTTGACCACGTTTATTTCTTCCAGCTGCTTACATCAAAGCTTACCTGCTGGAGAACGGCGTGTGCATCGCGAAAAAGAAGACAAAAGTGGCTCGCAAGTCATTAGACCCTTTGTACAATCAGGTGTTGCTGTTTGCTGAGAGCCCCCAGGGCAAAGTATTACAGGTAAGATGAGCAAATGTCAAGGCTGCCCATCTCTCTTTCACCTCTTAGGGAAGATGATAAGCCTGGCAAGGGATCTGGATAATTAACAGAGATGAGAAAAAGCCAATGTTTTTGTCGAACCAAATGCACTCCATCTGAATGTAACAAATGGAAAGGAAAGCCTTTTTTTTTTTCACACTCAAACTGATGATTATTTCATCCCCTGCCAATTACCATGGATGCCTACCAGGAAGAGGTTGATTTTTATTTTTTTAATTCCTTTTTTTCCCACACAGTTAGGAGATAAGTGGTACCTATAGGTGCTAAACAATGTGCAGCATGGATTATCTTCTGTGTTTACACACATTCAGAGAACACCCTGCTTTGGCCATCACCCAGTCACTGCCCTTTTCTACCTCTTTTATGCCATACATTTTCTATCATACTCATATTTTCAACTCTGCACCTCTGTTTCCAGAACAAAGAGTGATTTGAATTGTTGAGTCATATAAAAATCATTTCCATCTAATGACACCTGACTAAAATCCATTTGTAATACTTAATATAATTCATCCCTGAGTTTCTATCATTTACCTCCATTGACATATGAATTGCCAGGTGACCTGCTGGATCCTTCTCATTAGTGACCTCTTCCTCATTTACCTTGATTAGAAGCATTTTCCCCTGATGCAAAGAGACTGCACATTTTTGACTGAACTGGGGTGGAACCTGGCTTGGTCTGCTCTTGCCTTGCATGGGTTTCCTTACCTGCTGCCTTTCTGCCAGGAAAGGCAATAAAATGAGAACACAAGCAAATAAAATGAGGGGCTTGGCTCTCTGCTGATGCCGTGTCACCAAACCAACTCGGTGCAGTGGCTTCCTCCATCTCCTGCTGGCCTCGAGTGTGAATTTTTGTCTTTTACTTGACATCTGTTGTCTCTCCTAGCTCGTTTTACAGAAATCTGTAATGTGGTGGGAAGGAAGCTGTGAGGATTAGCCAGAGGTCACTAGTGATTGTCATAACCCACCCTCCTCATCCTCTCCTCTTCAGAACACGGACTCGCTCTGGAGTCAGTCGTCACCTTTGTCTTGCGCCACGTAGGGCCCCTTGCCCACGTGCAGACCTGCAGCATGCCTAAGCCCATGACCCTCACTGCATCTGCTGTTCCACCCACTGGTCTCCATCATGTCGTAAGTGTGATTCAGCTTTCCCTGCTCGCCTGCCAGCTCTTTCATTAGCCCTTCCTCTGCGTCTGCGAGCCGATCTCGGCCGTCTGTTCTGCCTCCCCTCATGCCACTCCTCGTGTCCCCTGCGTCACTGGTCCCACTTGCCAGCACTCAGCTCCTGCCCTTCCTCCAGGTGAGTGGCTGTGCCTCGTCTCCATGTGCCCTGTGCCACGAGCTCCGGGTGCAGAAGTTAAATCATGCTCTTTTCCTCAGACTGGTGGCTTTTGACCCAAGCTGTTGTTGCCCATCTATTTTTTTTTGTTGGTTTATTTTCCCACATAAGGAGCTCTTCCTGCCCTTTCCCCCCAGGCCACCTTTTGGTGTATCCAAGGCCTGTCATGTGCCAGGAACAGGTTTTGGCTGCAGGTGTTGGACTGCAGCTCCAGGGATACTTTGTGCAGGTGCTGTCCCTGCCCAGCAGGTAGTCGCGGAATGGTGTCTGATGGTGTTCACTTGTTATCCACGTGAACATTTGCCTCTTTTCCATGGGGGAATAAGTATCTGATAACATTAGAATTTATAAACATGTGCTTAAAAAACATAGTAATATCATCAGCCAGAGCTTCACGTTACCTGTTGGTAGAGTAAATTTTTCTGGTCTTCTTGGGCTGTAGTAAAGCTCCAAGAAGTCGGATGAGTAGAAAGCATTGGTCAGACTTGTGCTTCCCAAGCAAGTTGAAGGACTAACTGTGCTCCCCCTTGTTGTTCCTAAGGTGATAGTCTGGGGAAACTATGGGCGCATGGAGCGCAAGCACTTCATGGGAGTCGCCAGGGTCCTCCTGGAAGAACTGGATTTGTCAACTTTAGCAATCGGCTGGTACAAGCTCTTCCCAACTTCCTCCATGGTAGATCCCACTACAGGCCCACTCCTGCGTCAGTCCTCACAGCTTTCCCTGGAGAGCACAGTGGGACCCTGCTGTGACAGGTCTTAGTGAGTAAGGAAGGGGGAACTGCTTTTGTTTTTTAAACATGCTGTCAAGGTTTTGTTTGCTGGAACTCTGACCTCAAGCGCGATGCATGTTCAATCAGTTCTTGTGGAGCTGGAAGAGGAGGATAAACCAGTGACCTTAGACAGAAGACGAGGGGGAGGGCACTGTGCCCTCTCCGTCCGAGGAGGAGGTGCCGTGGGGCATGAGTCCTAGTTGTCAAATTAGACATACACCTCTTGTTTCACTTCTCTCACTGTCATTCTTGGACCCTTGTTTCAGATCAATATTAACCCTGGAAAGTTGCAGAGTTTGAAAGAATTTGAGGGGGAGCAAGGAAGGAATTTTTCTTAACTGTGCACATTAGAAATTTCTAATACGGATTCTTTCATGAGAAAGTAGCTGAAAAATTCAGAGGTCAACATCTGGCCTAAAAAGAGCAGGAGCAGAAAGTTTAGGAGGAAGCATTAGGGTTTTTATAAGGTCTTTCTTTTTGAAAAGAAGAAAAAAGAAAGAAACCTGCAACTCTTTCTTTAGAATCAGTTCCCTGTCACTGAGTCATGTTAGCTGTAACACTGTCATAGCTGTGTTTTCAAACTGTGCCAAATTACCAGCAAGTGTCTTTATTGCATTACGTGTCTAACACTGCTGATGAAGCAAACTTGGTGGGAGAACAAGTAGCACCTACTTAGACCAGACAGTTTAAACAGAGTTCGAGTTTAGCAGGATAATTAACTGCAGTTTTGCTCAGAAAAAAAAACACTAGAAGTGGGAGCTGAACATCAGAGTTGCAGCTTGACGTGTTTTGTATTGTCAGATACAACGTTCTACAGTTTACTGACCCCCTTACCTTGTTGCTGTGCACCCTTCAGTCATGATGTCTTCTATCTCCTGCTTTTCCCCCACCTCCCTTGTGCTGGTACATATCTGCTGGAGATGCTGCCCTTCCTGTTGTGCTGTGGACTGACCTGAAACAGGACTGTTTTATTCAGCCATGGGAGAGGAGATGGGGCTTTCTGGGGGTGCAGAAGAAAGAAACCTCAGTTTGCCATCTGACAAGAAGATGCTGGAGAGCACAGAACATTCCCTGTGGAGAGAGGGGAGCTAAGAGGTGTCTCAGTAGCCCACAGACATTGTCAAGTGTCCTGCAAGAGGAGATGCGACCCCCGAAGTGCAGAGAGGTAGTGAGTGAGGAACGTGACGACACAGTGGTCACAGCATGTATGTTCTGTTCATTAAAATGCAGCACTAACTGTAAACAAGGCTTGTAGATCCAGCCAAGCACATTCTCGGAGCTGCTGAGCTGTGGCAGCTGTTGCCAGCAGAGCCACGTGCTGGAAGAAGTGCACTAAGGTCCTTCTGACAGTGAAATTATCCAGAATCACAGGGAATCTCCAAAGATTTTCTGTTGATGGCTCTATTTTGGCTAGGTTTTGTCTTAGTTCCTACTGAGGATTTGATGACTGCTGTCCCAGAATAAATAAGCTTTTGGAGATGTTTTACTTTGTGATTTAAAAGTGAAGGTCCCATGTCACGTGTAGGAACGAGCAGATTCTTGAGCTGTCATAGAGAAATACTGAGCATTTATTTCTGCATGTGGACCTCAGCTGTGTTAGAGTAAAAGCATGAGTGTTGAGTGGATGGTAAAAGCAGTTGCTTTTGGTCCTAGCTTGTCTATGGCATTTTAAATTATTTTGAGTTAAATTACATGATAGATGCAAAAATTATAGGCCTTACAATAATCTGTAAAAAATTATATAATATAAAGGAGAGGGAAGGAGGACAAGGGACATAGAATGGCTAGTTTTTTGAGTCTTCAGTGGCAAAAGCCTCAACATTTCAGATAAATCTCTTAATTTCCTTGATCAAATATGTCTCTGGCCTCTCACTAATTATTTTTTCTAATTGTATTAGACAATTTCTATATATTAGCTGAAGAAAGTTTGTTGCATGCTGGTCAAACTATGTTGTGGCACTCTCTCTTATTTTTATTTTTTTTAAAAAAGCACATTTACTTGTAATTCAACTCAGCATCTTTTTCCTCTTGGTATGTAGTGAGTACTAGGCAATATTGTACAATATGTGTATGAACTAGAATAGATAAGGTAGATTTAGTGGTTTGTAGCACTGGATCTTTTAATAACTATGACTTTAAAAGGACTGTGGGGAGCTCCAGGTACATGCCAGACCTGGCAGCTGAGTAACAGGGCTTCTGTCTTAAGTTATGCCAAAGGAGATGCTGTAATTCAACTCAGCATCTTTATCTGCCAGTAAGAGCTAAGTTAATCCTAGATTTCCTGTGTCCATAAGATGAGTGCAGCATTTCTGCAGTCTTTAACAGGGAGTAGGAGACTATACATGCCAAAAATATTCCCCCAGCAAACTTTGTTTAATGACTGTCTGTCAAAAAGCTCAGTTCCTGTTTCCCTGGCAGACAAGACATGTCCCTGTATCCTGCCCCTCTGAAAGCTCTGCAGGCTCAGTGATGATCAGTTTAGTTACCATAGGACTCCAGAACGCTGAGGACTAATCTTCCATCTGGTTTTAATCACGGTGAAAGGTCACTGTCAGGGTAAAATATAGAAGTTACAGTTCTGGTTGGGTTATTTTTGTTACCGTCTCCCATTTGGAGGCAGTTTAACAGTCTGCTCTGTCCTGTTTTCTTCTGCATTTTTTACGTGGTTGACTGTGGTCCAGTGGTTCTTGCTTTTGTTTTACTCACTTCCAAGTCCTGTTTCTCCCCAGCAAGTGAGTGTTGCCATCCCTGGCTGCCATGCACAGCACAGCCACGTGAACTGGCAAGGGCAGGAGACCTCCCTTCGTAAAGCAGACTCCCAGGGGCCCTCCTGGGTGTGCTCATGGGATACAGAGTGAGGCCAGGAGACTTGCATGGTACCCCAAAGCCTAAATTCTTGCTTCACTCATACCCGTGATTCCTGCACTGACCATGGTGTATTGTAGGCAAAAAAAGAACTCTTCTAGTTATCCATCGATTAAGGACTCCCAGTATAGCATCCAAGACAAGTCTCAGGCTTGGAATAGCTGATTTTTATAAAGCCTAATCCTTTTTTTTCCCCAAAATTTGCCTGGCCAGTTTCTGTGTGAGGTGATGTGCTGTGACGGTTGGGGTTACCAGTGTGGTTGTGTACAAAGCAGCCATTTGGCAGAGTGATGAGCAACTGGAAACTCAACTTTGGTCCCCTTTGCAAGTCCTGGCTGAGCCTTCTCCTGTGCCTGAGTCTTGCTGTTAGTTCTAGTCAGAGACAGGGGAGAGAGGAAGAGCAGGAGGCTTAAATAAAAGGAAAAAAGGTATTATACTATTTTTTGGCATGTGAGTGTAATGAGGGATAAGGCTGAGGAGAGATAAATACCTGCCCAGCTCAGGGTTGTGCATGAACTACTACATTGTAATGGTGATGGGAGGATTGCTGACCAAAAAAACCATGGAAAGCCAATCCCTGAGTGTTACCTGCATTACTATCCCAATGGAAAACAAATTTTGATGCTGAGAGCAGAATACTCTCTCCCCAGTGGGAATCCCCTGCACACAGGGAGAGCAAAAATTTGCAGCCGTGACCGTGGCTGGTCCTGGTTTGTTCAGGGAAAAAAAAAAAAGAAGGCATTTTCCCAGTCTCCTGGTGTTTTCTTCCCTTTGCCCCAGCACAGCTGGGGTGGCACAGAGCCAGCACAGGGACCTCAGTCTGCAGTTCCATCCACGGGAGCCGTGTGAGCACTTGTGTCCACAGGCAGGGGAAGGGCCAGGTGACTTTATTGTCTAATTGAGTGCATCCCCACTTCTTGGCCATGGATTGTTTCCAAGGACATAGCAGAATTACTTGCTTTGAATGAAAATATGTATTTATTGTTCCTAGCTACCAGATCCTTTATCAATGTACTGTTCTAAATTTGCAGGTCTTCTGGAGTATGAATATCACAAGTTCCTGTAAAGGAGCTGTTTTTAAGATGTTGAGGCAGTTAACAGAATCTCAACCTAAGCATGTTTAGTAATGTTTAGACAGCAAGACAACTTTTTTATGAAACTCATTTTAAGTTAGTTTATTACATGCTGTTGGTAATATTTTAAAACAGGAAGAATATTTTTCTTTAAAGACAAAATGATATGTATGTTTTTTAACAGGTAACATAATTTAGTGTTTTCAAAAATGTTTGATGTTCTTGGTATGAAGTTTACTCATTCTTTTGATTTCTATGTTCCTTGTTATATTTTATCAACTTTTTTCCAAAAGAAAAGAGGCATATGTAAATAAACACCAGAAAAGAGTCCTATAAGAAATTCTGTTCAAACTGGCCATAAAATTATTAGTAAGTATTTGTTATCATTCATTAACTCTCAGCTACTTTGTTGAAAGAATCGATGTTGTATTTTCAAGATGAGAACTACTTAGCTAGTTTTGTCATAATCCTGTACTCTGTATAAAAATCTTTTTATAAAGAAAGTCTAATAGGCTACCAAGCAATAATATATTCCATTTGGTGTGCACAGATTGTGACTTGCAGGCTGTAGTACATATTGTTGATACAGTTTATAATTGTCTTCAATCTCAACGACATCACTTTCAGAAAAGATCCATATTAACTTTGACTGTAAAAAACAAAGACTGGGCTGTTGCCTTGTGAGATATATTCATCCTATAGACTTCTCTGTGAGTGTCTGTGCCCATTGACATGAGATCTTAGGTGAGGAATGAAACAGCTGTAGGTGACTTCATTCGACAGAGGTAAAAATTAGTTTCAGTATAAACTTCATGACTGTTTCAATCTCCTGGTTTTTCTTAGGCTATCTAGTATTTGTAACTCGACGAGAATGGTTCCCACTGCCACCGTAGCCCTGATAAAGCAAAAAAGCCTTTGCACTCTGGGGCCACATCAGTTCTGCCTGACAGCTGCCTATTTGCCTCGACATACCTGGGGCAAGCTAAAGGGAGGTTTTTTTCAGAGCAGCAGATTGGGCTGCTCTTCTTTAAAGGCTTTGTGGGTTCTTTTGTCCATTTCAGAGGTGGTATTTGTCCATTTTGTTAGAAAATTCCACCCAAGGCAGAGAGATTGCACCTTCGCAGAGGATCACGGGGGACTGAGGGGTAAAACAGGCACAAGCTGTTCTGTGCCATTTTCCAGAAGTTTGCTAGTGCTGGGCTCACCTGAAGATTTTTCCCAAGTGGCAGGATCAGGATATTGGACTTTAAGTCAGCTCCATCACTGGTGCAGTGCATAAAAAACCAGCCTCAGAATGGTGTCCCAGTTCATTGCCTGTGGATTCCTTGCAGCATTTCCCGTAGGACAAGTCTCCGTGTTGTTCTCAAGACTGCCAGGCTGCTGGCTGTGCAGCCAGCAAGTCCCAGTGGTGCTGGGGGCCTGGAGGAATGCTGGAAGAATTCCTGGTTTTTGTGAAACACTTTGAGGGGGGAGAGAGGTGTAAATGCAAAGCACCGTCCGTAAAGGAGTCCAGGCCATATTGAAACCTGGAGGGAGCATCTAAAATGAAATTGCAGCTACTGAATTGGAGCCAAACATTTAGAAAAGGGGATGATCAGCGAGAGCCTTTTTGTGTTTCCCCCAGTGCACACCAGCCAAGGTGTGTGTCTGAGAACATGTTAATTCCCTAGGGAGTTTGCAAGTGATTAGGTGTTCTCAAAATGTGGCTGACGAGTTTTCCACTCGCGCTGCCAGACTCCTCTGCCCAGTGGCCACATCCCCTGACCAAGCAGCTGCACGTCCAGCCCCAGCTGCTCATCCACAACAGCAGCATCACAGTCATTCCTGGGGAACCTCAAACTCTTCTCAAAATGTAGTCACCCTCTGCCCTCCCTTCCTCGTGGTAGCTGCTCTTACTCTTGTGGAGGAGAGGAACCAGGGAGAGTTTCTTGTAGCATTTGGTTCTTGGCACTTCAGAGGCTGTAAGAGAAGGGTCCTGCGCCAGCCCTTTCCAGAGCACCAGCAAACAGAGGCAGCAACCCAACGACCTTCCCTTGGTGACTTCCCAGTAGCTAAAGCAGCATCCAAAGCTGTGTTGTTAAGCCCCGCTCAGCCAGGTCAGAGTCAGCCTTGGCATTTACACTGGGCACCTCAGGTGGGCTGGAGACCCCGGTGCTGGGCAGGAAGGGCTGTGTCTGGCAGAGAGGCCGCGAGGGCACAGCCGTGAGCTCCGCTCCCTGAGCGGGATGGGGGCAGAAGCAACCCAAGGGAAGGATCCAGGATGCTGAAGCCATCCCACAGGCCTTCCAGGAGCTGGGTTTTGTAGTTGCTTGGGCACTGCACATCTGGATAGCTGCTCCAGGTCCCACTGACAGCCAGCCTGGAGCTTGAAATCCTGCAGCAGTTATTTCTTTGGGTTGTTGCTCCTTACCCAGTGCTGCACATTGGTCTCTGCTTTGGTGATTCTGTCTGCTCGACCTGGAGCTGCTTTTGGCTTTGGAGCGAGGGAAAGTGAGGTTTGGAGAGTGAGTCCAAGGCACGATCCCGTAGCCTCACCACGCTGGGCTTGTCTCTCTCCTGCTCCCTGCAAGCTGTTCCCTGCACCAGGGACCAGAAAAGGGCATCCCAGGGCTGCAGTGCCTCCCCCAAGACCCCCTCATGCAGCACTGCCATGGCCTGCCACCCACCAGGGATGCCCGTGTCCTGCCCACGTTTTTTGGCAGTCCCAGATTCAAACCACAGGGGGTCCTTCCTTTCCCATCCTTGGAAGGAGCCAGGGGTCTTCTGCAGGGGCTCCACAGTGCAGGCAGGTGGGATGTGCCATAGTGACAGCCGGGAGAAGACAGACCGGGATCTGCCTCGGTGCTGGCCGGGGACAAGGGGAGCTCCCAGCTAGCTTTCCTCCAGGTTGCCCTTGCTTTCCCCAGTGTTCTCTGCTCCCTACATGGGTTCCCCCTTCCCTCTCGATACGAGGCCTTATTCCAGCCCGAGGGGACTGAGGCTGCCCAGGGCATCTCTTCACTGACAGGTCCCTCCCACGCTGCCCCCGGGAGCCCTGGGGCCGTGCAGCAGAGCTGGCCTCTGCTCAGGGATGGGGCCACCCCCAGCCCATCCACACCCTCACCTCCCCCCTCCAGCGTGCTGGTGCTCTGCCTTGTTCCCCCCTGCCAGTATAGGGAAATCTGCTTTCATGGATTAACCCTTTTTACTTCATTAATCGCTTCACGAAACCCAATAGCTTCGAAGGGGCACTACACTCCTCTTGCCTTTCCATAGGAGTGGGGGCAGCTGACCTGCCTCTTTTTGGCCTCTGGTAACCCTCCCCAAAACCTTTTGGAGGTTTTTAACATCGTCTGGTGAGATGTAATCTCCGTGGAGCCAGAGGGAACACAGGCACAGGAGCTGGGCAGCCTGCTTGCCCCGGGGGCGAGTGGCCTGCGAGGTGCTGGGCTGCCTTGGGTGGAAGGTGGGGCACGTCCCCCTGGGACGCTGGCCACTCGTCTGTAGTCAGGAGAGGATTCTGCTATACTTTTTTCCTGTCTGTAGGTTTTATTCAGACAATATGTAATGATTGAGTGATTTACAATTCAGTGTTAAGCTAATGAAAACATTGATAATGGTGATAATAAAACCTTTTTTTTTCCTATAGTGTGTTGGAGGGTTTTTTTTGTGGAGTGTCTCTGCCCGCTCTGTTGCCACCGCTCTGACCTTCAGCCTGATTTCAGTTGGGCCCTCCCTTCTTCTTGTGCCTGTGGGGAATGAGAGTAACTCATCCTGGTGTGTTCCAGCTCTGTCCCAGGCTCCTTGCCAGTGCTCTCTGTGGAAGGGCCCTCACTCCAACTTCCTCAATCAGCCCCAGCTTCAAACCTGCATTTCCCTGTGACACTTCCAGATGAAATTGGGCCATGGGCTTCCCCAGGCACAGAGCTAAGCTTACTCCCAGCTGTATTCTGCTCACCACCCCAGTCCAAAGCCTTCTGCTCCTACTGTTTTCTTCTCAAGATCCTTCATACCCAGCTCTGGCCATTCAAGGGTGATTTTGAAACCATGGAGGTGAAGACTGCTTCCATAAAAAAGTACCCCTGCCCCAGGCTGTTGGGAATACTGAGTGAGTGTGGGTGCAGGGGAGCCTGGGGAAGTGTTTGGGGGCTTCTGCTGCAGGGGTCTGTGGGAGGAGGTGGTGAGAACAGGCAGCATTCCCTGAGGAGCTGCCACGAGTCCTTTTCCCATATGGGAGCAATGAGGGATCACAAGTCACAGTTCACTGAGAATTTTCTTAAAGGTTTTTCTCATGCCTCCAAAACCCTCTGCTGGTCATTAGGGCAAGACCAAGGGGCAGCTTCTCACCTGCCCCAGGTACAGCCCCTGGGGAGCAGTGGTGGAGGGAGGAGGGGGAGGTTTTCTTAAGCAGTGAGAGTGTCTGGGGCACCTCAGGGTGAACAGCATCTCCCACCCTCAGCTTCCAAAGCAGGATGGGGCTCAGGCAGTCACCAAGCAGTCAAGCTCCCAAGCAGTGCTGCCTGGAAGCTCAGGCCACATGGAAGCAGCAATAACCTGAGTGTGTGTCCCACCTTCTGCACTGTCACTGCCTCAGCAGCCCTGTCCTGCCCGGGGCAGATGTCACACCACAGCCCCCTTGGCCTGTGCATGGTGGGCCCTGTGACACAAGCACGGGGCCATGGAGCGTGGGCAATGCCAGGCTGAACCCAGAGGGAGAGTGCAAAGCTGGCTCAGCCTCTGCCCTGGGGATGTTCTCCTGCTTCCAGCTCTGTAACAGGTGGGTTTCACCAGGGCAATGCTGTGCAGGCTCTGCTTTGTGCAGGAACTCAAGACTTGCCTCTTTCCATGAGGGTAAGAGGTGGCATCTCCATCTTGGCCACTAGGAAGGTGTCCCAAGTTTAACACTGAAAGATGGAGAGATTTCCATCTGCTGCCCAGCTCTGATGGCAAAGGCATCACACTACAGCCTTGGGGAAGGGTATGGGGGGTGGGAGATGGGGTTGAGCTGAGCTGCAGTCCCTGGGGTTTGGGGCTTGGACACATCCCTCTGCTCCTCCTCGTGACAAATAACCAACCACCACCAGCTGGATTCATCTTTTATTAAGCTGCCACCCAGAACAAAAGGGGAGAGCAAAGCCTGCCCTGAGACCTCTCCAACGTGGGCATTCTGCATGCCTTCTCATCAAGAAAAGGGGATTTTCCTTCAGGAAAACCCCCTCAGAGGGTATTTTAGGTAGAGCCGATAGTGAAAATGTCCCTTTATTGGGGGGGGGGAAAAAGTGAAACAGGGTCAGAGCCTAGTCCTGCTTTCCTGCAGATGAGACAGGATGGACAAAGGCCACCAGCTGGAAAGCACTTCCCAGGTGTGGGAGGCACGTGGGGATGGGATCAGCCCCCTCAGATAATGCCAGCAGCAACAAACACAGCCCCATGGGCTCCTGGGGACTGCGAGGAGGTGAGGAGCTGGCACACCTGCTGGGCTTCCTGCTGGGGGAAAGGTGGGGAAGGGAGGGGTGATTTTAGCTAAAAAAAGTCTCCTCAAGGCCAAGCCCTTTGCAGGTGACTTTGTGTGGTTCAGGAAGACTCTCCCTGGGGCCGCCCTTAGCACAGTGTGGGCTCAGCAGAGAAGGGCTGGGCTGGGCTGGGCTGGGCTGGGCTGGACAGGACTGCAGGAGTTCAGCTTTCCCTGTGAGTGGGACACAGCATCCCACCAGCCAGCTCAGGACCTACCTGGTGGCTGTAAGGTGTAAGAGGTACAGTGTGCTGGTGGGCAAGTGGGTGAGTGCAGGGGCCTCCAGATTCCAGAAGCACTGAGCCAGCCACAAACCTGAGCTCAGGCCCAGAGGACTGGGAGATGCAGCTCTATGAAGCCACCCCCATGTGCTGAGCTGCAGGACCACAGCCCATCCCCTCCTGCCCATCCCCAGCTGCAAACCTACTGCATGGCACTGACTTACCTGCACCCAGTGCCAGGGGACAACTTAAAGGTCCCCAGCCCTGCAGGAGCCACGTGCTGGCAGCAGCCACAGCCAAGGTTTGGCAGGGTGGGAAAGCAGCAGTGCACCCTTTGGGGAGCAGCGAGGTGGGAAAGCAAACCTACAGCTCACCAGGCTTCACACCAGGGGGGCTCTTGCCAGACCCAAATGCCTGAACCTACCTGGGAGGAAAAAGCAAAGAAAAACTAACAATGTCATCCAGTGCCTGCACGAAAGGAGTACTTATTTCTCGGCAGGGTTTAAAGGCTCCTGCTGGACCCTGCGTGGGGCTGGCTGCCAGCTGAAAGTGGAGAGGAACAGAAGAAATGAGAGAGTAAGAAGAACCTGGCATCTCTGTTCTTAATTTATCCTCGTGGTAAGACTGGAGCGCTGAGGACAGCTCGGCACGCGCTCCTAGATGGATTTCCTGCGCAGCCGGGGGTGCTGCCGGCAGCGAGGGCTGTTGGACGATAAAGTGCTCCCGGGGGAAGAGCCGGTCTGACCCCGTGTGCTCAGGGACACCTCGTCGATTTTGTAGGAAATGGAGTTGTAGTACACGGGGTTGGTGTGGCAGCTCAGGGTCTCGGGGTGGGAGGGCACGGGGCTGCCGCACACCGGGGGTCTGTAGCACAGGCACGTGCAGAAGGAGGGCACCGCGGCCGCCGAGTTGGCCGACTGGCGCCGCTGCCTCTCCGCGTCCTCCTGGACCAGAGGGATCAGGTTCATCTGGCTCGTCCTGTCCTCCACAGGGAGAAAAATGGCATTGCTGCTCCGGCTGTCCTCTTTTGGCTTGAGGTGGATGTTGTTCCGGGCTCTCCTCAGCGAGGCTCGCTCTTCGGCGTCCCGCCGCTCGTCCTCCGAGTTCATCGTCAGGAACCGCAGCACCACCAGGTTGAGGAAGGCGCCGATGACGGTCAGGCCCACCAGGATGTACATGAAGCTGAAAGCCACGTACGGGGGCTTCTTCTGCAGAGCCTCGTTCTTCTGCAGAGCCACAAAGTCTCCAAAGCCAATCGTGGTCAAGGTGATGAAGCAGTAGTAATAGGCGTGAAAGAAAGTCCAGCCCTCGAAGTACGAGAAGGCTGCGGCGCCGATGCACAGGGTGCCCATGCAGGACAGAAAGCCCACAAGGACCATGTTCTCCATGGAGACATGGGTTGTCCTCATGCCCAGACACTTCTTGATCTTCTTGAGCAGCAGCCGCACGACGGTGTTCATGCGCTCCCCCAGGCTCTGGAACATGACCAGCGTCAGGGGGATGCCCAGGATGGCGTAGAACATGCAGAACACTTTGCCGGCATCCGTGCCCGGGGCAGCGTGTCCGTAGCCTGTGAAGGAAAGAGGAGAAGGTGGTGTAAATCCCTCACTGGGGTTTCCAGCAAGGCTGCCCCGGGAGCAAGAGGAGCAGTAGGAGAGTGGGGGAAAATGGGAAATGACTCGGTAACAGATCTGCAGGCAGTCTAGAGGAGCACACCCCCAGCCAGGACTGTCTACAACTGCCCTGCAGGGGCATCAACACCTCCCCTGGCACCTGCTCCTGCTCCCTCTGAGCACTCCAGTGGCACAGGAACCTTTGACTCGGCTATGTGAGCACCCGCTGTGTGACCTTGTTGGGCAGGAGTTACAGAGCCAGTCCCTGCACAAGCATCTAAGTCTGGCAGGACTTCTGCAGAGCCACTCCGAATTTACTCCACTGTCACTAAGACTCAAGCCTAAATCATGGCTGGACTGCTGGGGAGGAGGGGTTGTGCTGTTTTAGATGCAGGGAAGTGAGTTTTTATGCCATTGAAGACCTGTCAGCCCTTGTCCCGGGGACAGGAGATCAAGGAGGACAAGGTTTGCCTTGAATGCCTTCTGAGATTTAATTTCCTCACCTTGGTCCAAGTTGCAGGGCTGTGACTCAAGGACACACACGATTACACTGTGAGGCATAATGAGGTACTCGCTGCAATCTTCCGGACTCCAGTGATTCTTTGCCACCTCAATTACTGCAGCTTAACAGAAACCTGTGGCCCCTGCCCTCAGCAGAGGAGGAGTGAACTCAGTGCCAGGGAGTCACATGGCGTGAGGAGTAACAGCATCCAAAGGCATCTGAGCCTTTCTTTTGAGTTTCTTTTACAAGAAAATACCAGGGCCTGAGACTTCCCTTCTGAGGGTGCCTGCAGAACAGTGCTGGCTCCTTCCTATGCTGCTGCCGGGGCCTTTCACAAACAGCTACTTATGTTTGCACTTTTTGCAGGAATTCGTGTGACTTTTGCATGGAGAGGAAACCCTCTTGTTTATTTCTCAGTCTTACTCTAAGCTGTGACTTGGCTTCACCTCTGTCCTTGCTGCCAGTGGCTTTCCAGGACTCTTGTGGAAGCTGACAGCATCCAGTGATGGGATGACCAGAGGAGGATAACCATGTTATCCCAGGCTCTGGAACACACCTCCTGCTCCAGGAAACTCCTGCCTGGGACAGGGCTGAGGGGCTGAGGACAGCATCCTCCACCATGCTGTGCTCTGAGCTGTGAGCAGGCAGGAAGGGACCAGCTTCTAATTGCTCTGTCTGTTCACAAACCCAGACAATCAGAAATGATGAACTTAATGCCTGCATGCCACATTTCACAGAATACAGAGCAGACAGGAGACTGCAGTGGCAAAAACCCCCTGCCAGATCCAAGCTTAATAACCAAGTGCAATTACCAGGTCCCAGGCTACCAGATAATACAATGACAGCAATGAGGAGGTAAATATAATGATCCAGAAGAGCAGTAAGTGGAAAAACAGTTGTTATACCCTGAGAGACTGTTGAAAGAGCGTTTGACTGATGCTTTCAAAATGACAAAGGGAATTAGAAAGAGTAAACACAGCTACATTAACGTTAAAACTGAGATTTGGAGCACAGCCCAATCTAAAGAAGTCTGACGTGCCAGTGTTTTAGAAATATGGCACCTGGGCTGCAATTATTTATCTCACGGGGCGTGTGATAAGCGCGGCCATTGTTTGTCACAGCCGACAGGAAAATCATGTAAATGAAGCTATAACCTGTCAGGCAGTGATGGAGATTTTTGCTGAAGCCATTCACCCTTCCCTCCTGCTGGGGCCTCAGCTGAACCGTGCCCTGAGCCTGCTGCTGTTTGCTGGCCACGTGTGTTCCCAGCTGCACAAACCCCATCCCATGGGAACACATGGAGATCTCAGGCAAGGCCTGCAGGGTACCTGCCCCTCTGCCACCTCTTGTCCTCTGGTGACACAGTGCAGTTAATCCTGTTGTCCTGGGGGATGATGCTTTCAGCTACCAGAGGTATTTCACCCATCCCAAGCCCTTTGGGAAGGCTGAGTCCTGTCCTGCAGATGAGGAGGTGGCTGCTGGCTGTGGCAGGGCAGGATTTGGCCTCAGAATTCCTGCCTCCAAAACACATCAGCTGACTGAAATCCCAGCACAAGCAGCTACAGGAGCACAGGATCCCAGCCTGTCTACTCCAATGGGATGCTCAGGGTGCATGGATTAATCAAAATGGATTAATTAAACAGTGCTAAACTCCCTTGTGGCTAATCTCACCTAGAATTAAGGGAACCCTCAAACAATTCAGTTTCATTCTCCTTCAAAATTGAAGGCACTGGGCTCCAGTGTGGGTGAGTGTGTCTGTGTGGGAGTTTAATGTGATTCAATCATTCCCCTCCAAGCTGACACCCATCTCTCTGCAGGTTCCCGCGCAGGCAGAGCGAGGGGCAGTGGCTGGTGGCTCTCTTGGCTCCTGGAAGCAGGTCTCACACAGCCAAACCTCTGGAGTTTTGAGTTGGCAAAGAAGCCAACAGTTCTTGCCCAGCTCTTTGCCCAGCCCGCTGGCTACTGCCCTGAGCAGGGGACAGACGTGGCCACCACCTCTGCCCTCCCACACCACTGCCAACTTGGGCAGCTGCCTGCCCTGAAGGTTCCTGCAGAAGCTCCACGAGCTGCTGCCTCCCTGGGACAACATCGTGTCTCGTGGCCGCAGCCACAGCAGCATCCCTGGCACCCCCTGAACTGGGTGGCCCCAGCCTGCCCAGCCTTCCCCAGCGCTGGGCACTGGGGGTCTCACAGGGTGAGTTCGGGGGTGGCCTAAAGAGAAGCCTAAAGAGACGAAAGCCTTGCGAGACCTGCCTCTGCCATGTGGGCATCCCCCAGGCTGTCCTGGAGCTCCCGGGGGTACTGGAGGTGCAGGGATGGAGGAGGATGGGGTGCAGGGAGGTGGCGATGGAGCGATATGGGATGCAGGGGCGTGGGGATAGAGGAAGACGGGAGACAGGGATGAAGGGACAGGAGGTATCGGGAGGTGGGGATGGAGGGATGCCGCGGGCGCCGGCCGAGCTGCCCGCACTCACCGATGGTGGTGATGACCGTGATGGCGAAGTAGAAGGAGCCGGCGAACTTCCACTGGCGGCCGGCGCGGTGCGGCTCGGCCTGCAGCACCAGCCGCTCCAGCTCCCGGTAATCGTCGGCGGAGAAGCGGTACTTCCTCCGCAGCTCCCCGCGCTTCTGCTCCAGCAGCCGCTTGCGGCCGCTCTCCGCCTCCGACTCCAGCGCATCGAAGACGGCGGCGCCCACCAGCAGGTAGGAGAAGAT
>VYXB01005847.1:0-88068 GCA_013397135.1 Pachyramphus minor | reverse complement strand
TGAAATATGTATATTATATATTTCTGGTGTTATTAGCTCAAACACAAGCTTGATCTCATTTACCAGCTGGATCTCATTTACCAGCTGGCTGCAAGTGAGCACAGGTCTGTAGAACAGTATGTTTTCAGTTTCTATACGTGTTGCAATATTGATGCTAATTCTGTAACTATTCATGCTGATTAAGATGCTACTTCATGTCTTTGCTCAATAATTCTGATAGGTTAAATTAGTGGTACTGCTCATAATTTGTAAATCACAGTTGAATTAAATATACACACATACACATTCATATAGTCATCTGCATTCTACATTCTTTATTTCATTAATTTAGTGGAGAACTAATTTTTTAATGTCAATGTTAAGATGATATTTTGATTTGCTGATGTACATCTATGATTTTTTAAGTTGTTCACTTAGCTGATATACTTTACTGGGTTAGATGCAATGTTTCAAATGAACATATTTTAAAAGTCTTCAAAAACAGAATTTGGAAGTGTAAATTCAAGCTTCTCTTTAAACAGATGTTTTATCAAATATAATAAGACTTTTTAAAGAGCTCAGTTGTCATTGAAAAGGTATTGATGCAAACTAGTTGAATAACTAGGACATTTTTGCCAATTAACTTTTTAACAGTATTTTTTTATTTTTAATCTCCTGACTGCAAAGTATAGCTGATGGGCTTTTGTAATGTTTTATGTATAAAGTTGATATACGTCAATTATTTCAGAAGCAAATGTAAGATAAGCTGATTGACAAGTCTAGCTTACCTTGCTGGAAGAAAAAAAAAAAGACCATAAAAAAACCCTCCCTAAAACACAGAAAAAGAATACTCAGTTTTGAAGTTGTTAAGTCCATTCAAAAATACAGTAAGTAGTTCAATTTCATCTTGGGAAAAAGACAGAAATTAACATCAGAATCCAGAAATCTAAACTTCCAATATTGGACACTAAAAAAGGATTAGTAAGCAAGAGAACTATGTGTGTGTTATGAACACAACCACCTAGGAGTGCTAACCATGTAACAGAGCTGTTTACAGAGCAGAACTAAAGTGGCTTGTTTGTATTTCCACTTAAAACTATAATTTAGAATTGCTTCAACTTGTGGGCATAGCAGGGAAGAATGGCAGCTGGTTGAACCCATGGGAGGTGGAAGTTACTCACAAGAGAGCTGAGTACTGTGATGGAAAGTTAATAGATGTTACTGATATCCAAAGCCTGACCCAGTGCAACTTCCACTGGATAATGATGGTTTGAAGAAACTGATGATTTAAAAGACACTCTGTAATGAGAAGGCATGAAAAATACCCCTAAGCATGGTCACAGGGAAGAACAGTAGACTTCTGGAAATGGACACTTGAGCCTACTGCTTCAGAAGAACCTAAATATGCTGCTAGAGGAAAGACAGAGTTGGGGCTACAATTCATCCTCTCTTAAATTAGGGTCTTGTGAAGCAACAGATTTGCTCTGTGACAATGGGACATGTGCCAAACACATTGGGGAAAAAGGAAAGAGGAAAGCAAGTGATAATATGGGGTTACTTTCCAAGGGGAAAGCTGTTCTTCCAAAAAACATCCTAACTTTGTCAGGCTGTAAAGATTTTAGGGACTCAAGTGCATAGGTTATAAGTTCAGTGTGCAATGACAAAAAAGCGAAAGTTGGGTTTGAGTGAGACGTTTCCTAATAGGTAGTTTTAGTGTTTGATGATGTCACAGATACCACACTTTTAAGGTAATGCCAAAGCCATTGCTTCAATGAAGAAGTAGGAGAGGGTAACTTGAAGTGGCATATTTCTCCCTAAAATTTCTTGTCAATGAATATTCAAACAGACTTGGGGGTTTACCTCTAATTAACATGGATCAATGCAATATGCCATGTGAAATTAGACAAGCTCTCCAAGTGACCCAGGAAACACGGATAAAAATAGGTACATAAACCCAATTCTTTAAGTTTGTGTTTGTAGAGAGTGAAAGAGCAATTCAAACCATCTACAGGTGCCTGTGCAAAATAGACTAGTCCCCTAACTGACCCTTTTAGAGTTGCTGGAGAAAGGCAGACCTTTACAGACAATAGTCTAGATTCCAGGTGTGCTGAATTGCCAGTGGCTCTTCTCCCTCTGTGATAGCTATTTATGCAATACAAATGTGACTGATTATGCACACATAATTCAGACATTATTCGTGCCAGCACAAATCTTAGTCTTTATTAAATACATGGTTACTGTATGTAAGTATATAACATAATTGCTGTTTTTGCAGTATTCATCAACAGTGTGGTTGCAAGCCCTGCCACATCAGCCAGCTTCAACACTACTTCCAGTTGCTGAAATGCAGGAAGAAATAAAAGTGTTTTGTTATTTTATAGCATCTTTAGCTCTCTATGCTAACAATAAAGAGCTAGATTGTTTTTTAAGATGAAATCTGGTCTGGAATAGTGGTATGTTTTCTTTGGTTAGTATATAGTGAAACTGTCAAAGGAAGGAGAGTTGATGTCAGAAAGGTTCATATTTATTCATGCTTAAATTGAAGTTGGCTGTGTTTGCTCTCATTACTGCTGTCATAAGTGGTCAAGGACATCTAGGTATGTGTTTTCATAAATTATGTGATCATTCCAGTGCAACAATTCTGAATACTGAGTCCTATAACTCCATTATAGTTTCTAAAATGCTTGTGATGCAGCACTATTTAGGAACCTGAAACCTACTTATCTCTTTTAAAAAAGCAATTGCTATGACAACTCAAAGCAGCTCAATATCACATCTTGAAATTCAGATTTCAAAATTGGAATTGTATGGTCAGCCAATCCATTGTGATAGGGGACAGTGTAGTGGAGGTGAATGAGAATTGCTTACGCCTTGGGGAACACATTTATTTATCAATACTGGAACACCTTCCTTTTTAAACAAGGACAGAGAGAAGCAAAAGTGAAAAATTCTTTATCTAATATTTATAAATTTTGGACAGGCATCTAACATTATTTCATTCATTCATTACAATGATTTTTCTCTTTCCTGCACTCAGTATCTCTGAGTTTCATTTCAATTAAAATATAAAGGCACATATCAAATTATTTCTGCTTACAAAGACAAGACCACATAGTGTTTTCTGTATGTTTAATTCACTCTCTCCTGCCACAAACGCTTGAGGCTTTGATTACCTTTATCTTACTTGAAAGAGGCACCCCATGTAGAAGGAGATAGAGTGATAAGCTTTCCTGTTGTCTCTGCAATTCTGAAGGAAGCTTGCTCTATTCTGATCACTGAGTTACCTAGCAAATACACTTTAGAAATCAAACAGGCTCTTACTTTTGGTAACCACTTAGCCAATTTCAAACACCAAAGCAAAATTTGATGAATCTTGTCTTGACTGATGTGCTGAACTAAACATACTTCTTAAGGCAAGGACTGCAATATCCTTCTTTTAATCCTTTAAATAAAGGATCGTTTTATTTCCTAATACTTTTCTGCTTTTATTTCTGTTATTTCTGTGTATGTATCACTATTTATACCTACTTAATTATTTTAAATTTATTTAGAAGACTTTCATAAACTTGATAAGCTCATCTTTCTCTTTTTTACACAGGTGTTTAAAGATGGAAGGGAAAAAGCTTTAGCCTGAAAAAGAGAAGGAACGCTGAAGGAAGAAATAAATTTATAGTTTTGAGAAATCTTGTGTTAGGAGTAATATTTATATGGTACTGTATAAATACACTTTGCCAGGTCTAGGTATCAGCTGTGTAACAATTTATAGTTATGTCAAGCTTGCCTCCAGCATGTGGATCAATTCTTTTTTTTTCAAGTGTGTATACACATTCAAGGAAAAAGGGTTCCTTTCAAGTTGTAGATGTAGAGTGGGTTTAAACAAAATACTGATGATCACTAGCCACTTATAAAGCACTTTCAACTCAGGAATGAAGCCTATTATAAATACAAAATGTTTCAGTGTTCACAAAAAAAATAAAGTAAGTTTGTAAGTACTTATTTTTCCTGGTTTTGCTTGCTTCTTAGGTAGTTAAGTATCATCTATAGGAATAAAAATTTTACATTTGTTATAAATATATGTATATGGCACTGAATACGATGGTAATAAATAATCCTAAATTGTATGCTAAGAAATAATGTCTTATACAGATATCAGTGTTATCATACATCAAGATGAAATGTACCTATAGCCCGTAATTTCTCTACTCCACAAACTGTTTGTAGATTCCTTGTCTTGAAAAGAAAGTTTCTTTTTTTCTCATGTTTTTTGTTAAAGTTTGCTCCCTCTTTTTTTTTTCAACCTTCTCTGTAGCATTAGGTAATTATTAGGTAAACATACATATTTATGCCCATGAAAACTGCTTTTGAATCATATATCTTGCATTTTTGTAGTAGCAGGCATGACCATAGATAGTTTTCCAGAGTATTCTCAAAGAAAAATTAGCTCCTTACAGATATAGGCATGCACCATTAATACTGTTTAAATTATTAAAACAATTGAGCATTAAAACAGAAATAATTTTCCATGTGTCTTCTATATTGTCTTTCTTTAGCTCTGAAAATTCTTAACAAAACAAGATTGATATGTGTTTTTCCTCACTTGTATCTGGTTACACTGTAAAATCAGGAAATATATTAAAGGTCACAGATCAGAAAAAACTTAATTCTAGCAAACTGAAAACAGAAGTCATCAGAATTAAAATAGAAGAAATTGTCAAATTCTTCATACACACAATATTTTATCCCCGAACATGGAATATTGAAACGGTCCAACACGTGTTGTACTGTCAACTGGAAATCTTAACCTTCTCTAAAGGACATTTAAGGAGTGGAAACAGAGCCTGTATAAACAAACCTGCCTGGTCCATGGGAATCTGAGAGTCAAAACAGCTTCAGATTTTAATTTGCGGCCTGTCTAACTCCTAATTAACCAAAGTATGAAGCTCAGATAGAAAGTGCATTGGGGGAAAAAACCCAAAAAAGAAAGCAAGATTGTTTCCAGTATAGCAGATAAATAGGTAGCTATTACCTAGTATTGTTTCTGGACAGTTTACCTCCTTAGAGATCTTAAAATGGGATTGTTTACCAGTAATGAGTTTTCCCTGGGTGAGCAATTGTTTTTGTATACATATAGTATGTTGAAAGGTCTTATTTGCTTGTAGCCTTTATATACCTGTAATTTGTCTGTAAACTGTATAGAACGTTTGTAGGAAATAAATGTACTTTGTTTGGAAAGATTTTATTCCGGTTTTGGCTTTTCCATCTGCATTGTTTGCTTTAAGCATTTAAGTTAACATTAAAGTTCATTAAGACGCTTAAGCTTAGTTGCATAAGGGATATAAGGAGTAGGCCAGAGAGCTTACTAAAATTGCAGCTCAGCTGGAGATTTTATTTCAGTACATTTCACAAAAATAATGTCTGTCTTGCAAGTTTAAACAAAACAAGGCGCAATTTTATCAAAGTCTTTGTTGCTTTTAGGATAAAACATCCAGCAAAGCTTTTCACCTCCCCAGAAGTCATGCCTTGTATCATCTAACAACAGAAAGAAGTGGGGAAAGGTGCAGGTCTGGTGCATCGGGGCTGTATGTTTTGTATGGTTCTACAACACTGTGCCAGACATTAGAGAGACAAGGTGGAAAGGGGGGTTACTGTGGTTCTAGTGCCTCTGAACATGATGACCAAGGCTCCCCTTTCCGTGAGTCCCAAGCTGCACTGAAATATCAGCACAATGTTTGAGGAGAGGGGGACAGGAGTCAAGTGCTCTGTCACACTAAATCTGGTTGAAGAGGTACATTTGGGAAAGCGTTGTTTAAGTAGTGTGAATATCTGTGAAAGAGCTGGAATGCAATCAAATAAAATGAATACTAACAAACAAGATATTGAATTTGACTATCAATATGGTATTCACAAAGCTATAGCTAACTTTAAGTTTTGCATTAAAAAAGGGTTTCTATCTTTTAATAAATAACAGAGATCCCAAACAAATCAAGATCACTTCCTATTTGTGTATGGCATTTTTACTGGTGAATGAAAATATGCAGAGAAAGTTACATTTAAAAAATCAGTCCTTAAAGCAGTCTAGTATCAGAAAGTTCATTTGTCCTCACATATCTTGATAATACACTCAGTTTTCTGAGAAAAAATGGAAGAGAAAACGTTTGAGTTTCCCATTTGAATATATTATGAGAAGTTAAAAAGATTTTTTTTCCTATTCTACATACATACAAGTTGTCTTGTACTCAAGCAACTAAAGTTGCTTCCAAAAAATGTTGTAGTCAATGCATATGACAGAGACAGAAGATGAAAAATATGTAATGTAATGGGTTTCAAATCTTTTATCATACATTTCAGTTCACCAAAACAGAAGTGGTGTGTCTTGGTTGGTTGGTTGATTTATTATTTCATTTTGTTTTGTTTAACTTTATTCTAGAGACTGGACGCAATCTATTAATGTGAAAGTTACTTTAGCATTTTTAAACATTTGATTTTTTTGCTTGCATAATTTAAATTCTTAAAATTCTCATATTATAGGATGAATTCATTCTGAAATCTGATCTAAATACTGCTGTAATTAAAATGGATATTTAAATCTTAAAATAATGTTGGTGTCTAAGCTTAAAGCTGTAAGCTGTCGACACAGACTACCTTTGCCCTGATTGAAGAAAGACATTAAACTTTGCCTCATTTATTGACTTAAACATAGGTCTAAAGACAATCATGTGCTTAAAAGATGCTTCTCAAATAGATCTGATTTCCTGGATGCTGAATTTAATTCTAAGACATATTATGTTGAATGGATCATTGACAATTAATACATTCACATTCTGTATTAAATGTAAAAAAAAATTAAAGACCATGTGTTCTTGAATTAAAAAGAGATCCCTTAATCCTTTCGGTCCAGTGATGGATTCAAACAGAGAGAAGGGATGTTGTGGGGTAAAAAATGTCCAAATCACAGAAAAATCTGTAGCTTTCTTTTTTTTTTTCCAAAATATGGATTTTTTTTTTTTTTAAGGGGGCGGATATTGTCCTTTCCTAAAATTGATTAATCTCTGACAAAGATTTATAGTTCCTCTCCTCTTACCTCCATTAACACTTATTCCCAATCTCATACCAATAAAGGTGTTCTGGAGAAATTTAAACTGCTCAGCCTGTTTTTGTGCCTCATAAAACCCCAGTCTCACATGTAAAAAGGTGCATACTTCCATACTGTGAATGGTTAAATTACACATCTCCTCATCCCTGCTCCGTGCCCTGGTGACAGCCACACTAAAATACTGGTGGGATCAGTGCTGTCCTGTGTTCCATCTTTGGTGCCAGGATTAAACTGAACCTGCGCTGGTCACACATCATCACAGCATCTACTTAGATGATGCATTGCGCCAGTACATCACCATAGGTTGTCCGTCAGAAGATGGCACAAACTTGGATAAACAGATCCAAGAGCAGGTTCAATTTAATTACAGGACAGAAGGTGCCCTGATGTTCCTTGGAGACAAAACATTTGTGCCAAGAATTAATATGCTCTGCATTGCTGTGCAGTGGTCTGACAAATATGTTGAAGCATCTGAAGAAAGTTCACACAGACTTTGTCAAGAGAGTGATTCTAAAACAAAGATGAAAAGTGAAAATCCTAATACCTTCTTCATAAAAAAAACACCCACAGATTCTAACTATAATCTGCATTTCAGTACTTCAAAGAAGCTTTACAGGGACACTGTCAGATCATATTTGGCTTGTAATGTAAGCTATATAAAAATAAGTTGCGATTGGAGTTTTATTTTCTTTCTTAAGGACAAACATTCTTTTTGTGCAAAGTTACACCAAGTAGCTAACCAAGGAGGTCACTGCCAGCTGAGGGAATCAAGTCACCATAGGAAAAAACATTAAAAAATGCGTACTCCAATCCTTTTTAAAATTTCTTTTGCTTTATGAGACAATATCATATTTATGATAATGTTTGGCCTTTTATTACAAGCATTCTGCTATTTGAAAAAGTGGAGATGGAATTTTAATACTTTTATTTTTATGCATAAAAATAAATGGGGAAAAGGCTAAACTGTTGAGATTGTCAAATCAGATGAATATTCTTTACCAGAGGATTATCAGAGAAGGAGTTTTAGATATTTCTATTTTATCACCCTAACTATCAAAGTTCTTAGGAATCAAACAAAACACATCATTCTGGGCTCTATGCAAGCAGAATAAAAGGTCTGGTGTATTTACAATCCAGACAAAGCTGCTAAAAAAAAGAAAAAAGGGAACAGAGACAAGCACAGAACCATCAAAATCAACTTCACTGTGTTTTCTTGTGAGCATTTGGATCTTTTTTGTTTTACTTTGTTTTGTTCTATATCTGGTGTTTTTCTTTCCTGATTTGCTATTTTCCATTTCTTAGTAGGGATTGTCTTAGGAAGATAATGGGATGAAAAATAATAAAGACAGAGAGGTTAGAGATTTGGGGTCATGTCCGAACACTCTGGTTTGCAGGGAATGTACCACACAGCCAGTTACTTCAGGCACAGGATATTCTCTATATAATCTGCAAGAAAAAAAAATACAACTGAGATCAACCTCCCCCCAAAAAATCTGTTGAGATATGAACTCTGTTCTTTGCCCCTTAAAATCTTTCTGCAACAGCTGTCCTGGTTTAAGTTTTCTTCGCTTATCCCTGTAATTCTTTTCTTGAGCATTGCAGGGCTTAAGGAGATCTGAAGTAGGGGGGGAGAGGGACTGCCCCAGAGATCCTGGTTGTTCCTGGAGCTCCCTTAGTTAGTGAAATAACATACACAACAAAAAAGACTATTTTTGCCTACAAAAACAACTATTTGGGAGTGTACTTTAGCATAATTATGCCTGCAACGTTGTCTCTGTTACTGTATAATGCATACTAAATTCCTTTCCCCGTGCAAATAAACTAGATATGTCTATTTAAAACCACAATCTAAATTATACGAAAAATATTGTCCTGTGTAGGGCAAATTTTTTATGAACAATGAAAACTTGTCTTATTAAAATTCAAAGTTTAAACTCCCTTGGTCTTGAGAACAAAGGACATCAGACTGAGGGTTAAAAGTCTGTCTCTGAGAAGTCCTACAGGTGCATTGTCTGCAGCTTTGTCATGGGATCATCGAAATCACGGTCCTTCTTGGAACACACTACTGATCTCATTTAACTTTTACGCCTGGGTCACTGTAGAGAGCAGGGCATGCAGAAGGCAGGAGGGGAGGGCCTTGGGCACAGCTTGCAATGGGTTGGAAACATATTGGGCATGTCCATCCAGACATGTTTTTTTGGAGGTGCCCTTAGGTCTTTCAGTTTAGACATAGCAGGAGTAAACCAGGCATGGAGACAAATGGGCTGGATCATATACTGGATTAGGGTTTTTTGGAGTTATTATTTCAAGCTGTTGGCAATATATGAAAGTCATTGCTGTCCTGGTTTATACTCAGTTGATGTTTTCATGGTTATATTCATTACCATCTGTGCTAGAAGTACTGTTTTTTGTTTTTTTTTTAATGAAAGCTTAGTATTTTCGTTATCTATATGGAAAGCAATAGAATTGATTGAGAAATTTAGGGAGAAAAAGAATTAAATTGAAAATTGCCTCAGTTTTGGAATAATCTAAAGTGTGATTCTTAAATATATTTTTTCCCTATTTTTATTCTACCTCCCTCCATCTTTGATAAACTAAACAAGATAGTGAAGCTCCTACTCTTTATACTTATGCTTTTTTCTCTCTGGATATTTTTTGCTCTTTGACTGTAAGGATTTCTGGCACACTGTGTTGCTCATATCATATAGTTTGCTCTAACTAATGGAGACATTTTGTGTGCTAAAACTCTGCTCCTGCATTGCTGTCTGCTAGTCTAAAGCTCAAAGAAACATACCACAGGAGGAGGAAATATGTTATAATTGTGTAATGTTCTGGGTTTTCTTCTTTTTGTTATATTTATTTTGTTTTCCTGAAGCCTATGGGAGGAGAGGAACGGCACAGAAATAGGAATACTGGCGTGGTTCCTGATTTGTTTGTATTCAGGTCAGTAGACAGTGGCAGGACTGCTTCTGAGTGTTTCTCTCCCACTGTTGTACCTTACCCAGCCCTGTGACAGGAACATCAAAAAAATTTGGTTTTAAAATATCTGCCAGAGTCCTGCTCTATTTTCATCCTGAAGCACTGAGAAGCTAGAAAAACAACTAAATATATAAGAAAGCTTTTCCAAAACGAAGATTCTACACTATTTGAAGAATATTTGCCAGCAGCAATTTAGTTAACTAATATATTCAGAGAAAGGTAACATTCAAATTCCATTAAATATTCCATATCAGACTATGGTTTATCTAGATACACATGCACACAGAACACAATCATTTTGTACTACCACACTCCTTGCTTTGTATGGCCTAGGGCTTACTTCAAAATATCTGATCCAAGTTCTGCGTCAGAAATGCAAAAATAACGCAGCTGCTTTTCTTTTCCCTTTTTTTTTCTTTTTTTTTTTTTTTTTTCTGAAAAAGTGGAATGCACAAACTGGAAGAAATTAAGATCTGCTTGTACAGCTGGGAATTTCTCAGTAAAATAATTTGACACATACTAAACCTCTGAGAGATACCTGGCATGGTCTACATATTTCACTTATCATTTATTTTTGTTGGTGGTTTGTTGGTTTTTTTTTCATTTTAGAGACACTGTTGTAAAAACAGTTTATCAACAGGTTGTCAAGATTAAAAGTTCCAGCCTTGGGAACAGCCCCATTTTCATCATATCAGATATATCATTCTCACTCATACATTACTCAGTTGAAGGAGAGACTAGAAGCTAGGAAAATCTGAAAGTATAAAACGGAAATTATCAGTAACAGGTGAAATATATTGCTTTAATGGAGTCTATGGGGTTACCCTGACAGCCTTTCCCTAAAATGTTATGAGCCACCTGGAACTTATGGGAATTCAGAGAAAGAATGATAACAATATTTTGTAGTTTTTAGTGGCTTTCAAATAAGGGTCTCCAAACACTTCACAAACATTAATCAAATGTCATAACAGTGTTGTGAGATATTATTCTATTATTATTTAAAACCAACAAAAGATCTTTTAAAACAAAATCAAACTAATGTTTCAGTGTATCTGAGTGCAATTCAATTAAGCAGTCTCTCTTGGTGTATAGTTAAGCAGTAATTTTCCCATGTTGTGGTGAACAGGAAAGACAGTGGGCCAGTACTATGTCCGGAATCACTAGCAATCCATATATGCTGTGCACTTTCCTGGAATGTAATCTAATATCTTCTTGTGCTACTTGTAAGTCACCCATAACTCTGGATCCCAGGATTTTATCTTGCTACCCTCATTTGAAAAACAGAGAATAATACCTTTGCATTCAACCAAATCTTTGAAAATCTTTGCCTCAGCTTCTCCAGTTTTGAAGTAGATCAGAGATCCACATGGAGAGAGGAGAACCAGGACCATTTATATATGCAAAACAGTTTGATCAGGAAACAAAAAAAGACCAGGAAAACAAGATTTAAGAAAAAGAGTATCCAATGTCATAGTTAAGCAGAAGGCTAATGTTACAGAAGTTACATAGTTACAGAAGGCTAATGATTAAGCAGTGTTTGTATGACTATACATGTTTTGTCATGTAGCCAGTGAATCTAAAAATCTTTTTATGAGTTAAGTATTCTTTAACTTTCCAATGCAAATAATTACTCAGCTCTGGATGGTGTGCGCACTATAGCTGGTGCAATTAATATATGTTGATTTGATTACATATCAGAAGATGTATTCAAGTGAAAAATCAATTATAACAATAAAGTTTGTATGAAATGCCCGACTGCTTAGTTTGTATCTAACCATGGGGTTTACATTGTTTTTATTATTGCATCTTGCTTCATCTTATAACTGAGTTACTCAGTTAAAACATTCATAAATATGTTTTGGAATGTAAGTGTATTACTACAAACAGTTTCAAGAAAGCTTAGCAGTCATATCATGTAAACATCTATCTTATAATTAAAACTCAATTAATATATTTGCAACAAACATTTGCTGCTTAGGATGTATACAAAAATTGCTTAATGGAATCTAAATTTAATCCCTATTAGAAACACTTTAAATTTGATCACAAATCTTTATCTCCACTTTACAGTTTAAACATAAAAAGAAGCTCAAGATGCTACAACATCTTAATCACAGAAGATTTTTATCTTGTCTAGATCAATCTTTAATAAATTATATTATGCTGATAGTCTGCACACAAGGGCAAAAAGAGTTTTTGCAGAAAAAACCCCAAGCAAATCTACGTACACAAACAATGTGTAATTGCTGTGCTTTTAAAATGCAATCTCTTGTTTCCCTCACTTGTGTGGACAAGCATCAAATTTAGCTAGATAGGCAGATTCTTTCATCCACTGAAAGCCTCAGAAAATCCAGGCAGTTGTGCCTCTGAAATCAAGATTTAGCTGGGTAAAAGCAGCAGGATTGGGCCCAGGACTAATTTGTGGCGCTGTCAGTTTGAACTGCGTCCCTGGTGAACTTACAGATTTAGAAGTTGATGGTGATGGTGACATTACTAAAAGACAAAAGAAAGTATAAAACATCCGCTGGCTAAGAGAGCAAAACAAAACTGATATGTGCCCCATAAGGGTTGTAAAGAGAAATGAGGTTAACATCTATAGCAAATGCAAGAGGAAATATTTCTCTCAAAACTAAACAAGGTGAAAGTTAACCTGATTCTAGCACTCTACATTAACATTAGGGATAAGAAAAGACAACAGAAAACAGGTTTTGTTGATGGGGGGAAGGAGAATGGGGGAAGGAACAAAACCCACAACCCCCACGCAAACCCCCCAATTAGAGAAGTGTAGCAGATTTAAATTTCAAAAGCTGCTTTTCAAGAGATAGATTCCTTCTGGCCAAAGGAGAGGCAGGATGATCATTACCTTCCCATTTCTCCACTCTTCAGCTTTACATTATTGGGGTGGGAAGGTTCAGGCAGTAGGATATAAGGAAATAATACTAAGTGGGTAGAGTAGTTCACCTTTTCTTCATAACCTTATATGTGCATTGAAACAGTACTTATATACCTATAAGTACTGTGTGAAGGATCTTGCAGGACGTGGCAGTCCTGATTGCCAAACCTGTCCAGGCAAACTGAGCACACATGGTATGTTCCTATATCACACTTCCAGAGAGTAAATTCAAGATTGCAGTTACCATAAACTTAGACTTGCTACATATGTGCACATTGTGTTAAAGAGCTGTACCTGAGGGTAGTTCCTTTGCTGACTTCCAGAAAAAAAATTCAGGAAAATCTGCAATATGGGATTTGATCTGGTAATGTGAGAATGCCTGAACTGTAGGCAATGCCTGGAAATCACAGTTCTGGTTAATGGCCTTAGGAACCTCTTTAAAATGAAAGTTCTGAGCCTGTTCCTGTGGACCTTTGCCTGATGACGTCACTGATAAACACACAACTGTATCACCTTCTCTGCCACTGACACTCAATATTACAGTGAACAACATGGTTCTGACTGATCCTCATTGTGTTAAATGGCGTGTTATGGGCCACTGAAATGTCTAAGCAAGTAGATAACGAAGGATACTCCTGAACTGTTGCCTTATTTCCCTACAGTCTCACTTGTCTATATGTATAACTGCCCTCTTTTTGTCTCCAAGCTCCCTGAAGAAACACAGATATAATTGGAAAGATGGAAGAATAGTAAACCAGAAACTTCTGATTCAAGTACTTACCTTGTTTTAAACCCTATTTTTTCTTAGGTGTATGAGAGGGGTTAGAAGCATCGGGCAAATATAAAACAGACAAATGTCATATTTTAGAAATGGTATTTTCCAATTTAGTACTCCCACTAAACCCACTGTGCCACTCACTTCTCCTCCCTCTCAAATTGAAAGCACAAAAGGCAAAGAACATGGGTTGAGATAAGAACAATTTACTGGAAACAGCAATGCGATGAGAAAATTAATAGCAATGGCAACAATGTTAATAACAAAATGTATAAGACAAAGAAATTATTTACATGGAAATTCCCATCAATATTGACCAAGTCACCTGCCACACTTTCTGCTCCCCCCCGCCCTGCCGCTGGAAGGAACACCATTCTCAGAAGCAAGAGAGAGAGTCCCTTTCCCCTGCCCTGACTATGATATTGAATAGTATTAGGGTCTTGGCCATGCCCACACAGCTCCAGGCTCCAGCCCCTCATGACTACTGCAAAAAATTAACCCTGTCCTTGGCCAAAACCAGGACAACAAACTCTAGGCCTTTACGCACATTGCTGAGTGGCTTCAGGGATAAAGTAGGACTTTTGTTATGCTCCAGTATTTGAAAATTTGTGTCCTGACATGAAATTTTGTATACTTCTCAATGTTTATGTTAGTTATTTGCCTTAACTAATATAACGCTGGGGTTTTTTTTCAGAAAAAAGTTATGAGCTTCATATGGAAAATTCTAACAAAAAACTAAAGGAAGGATTTATCTGTCCTAAAATCAGGTATGCAATCTAAACCAGTTGTGTAGCTCCTTTTATATTCATTGGTGTGAGATAAGCACTGCCAGAGAGCTGTATATCTCACCTGACTTGGACACCTATCTTAGGATACAGAAATTACTCTCCAGAGGTTGTCTGCATCTCTCTTTCTTACAGAGGAAAATTTCAAGGCTTATTTTAAAAAAATATCTATCATCTGAATGTCAGAAAACTCATGCTATGTGCTGGCTTACCTTGGTGAAGGTCTATCTATCTCAGTAAAAGGATCTATCCAGAATCCCCATCCAAGTTTTTTTCATTTCTTAATGCAATCAATAAGCATGTCCAAAATGCAGTATGGGGTTTTCCAATCTGTTCAGTGCTCAAGCACGAAAAAGTAAGTACCAAGACAGTGAAACGTTCAAAATTTCATCCTTCCTCCACATAAGATGTTCAATTCATCATTTCCTTACTGAAACTTGTTTTTTCTTAGGTGCAACTGAATAGATTACAGAATACCCTATGGAGAAGTAAGTTTTCATAATGGTTTCAACTACGAGGGAATGAATTTGTCTCTCAGTATTATGATAAATAATATTTACCTTTTTTACTGTATCACATTTGTCTGCAGTTACAATCTCTTATTTGCTGTTCTTTGTCACTCACTGTGGTACAAATATTTGGGTAGTACACAATAAGTCCGATTTATCTGAATTATCTTCTTCCTGGTTACTAAATCTATTAATTGCATTCATAAACAAGTTGCTAAGGAGCTCTTTCCTCTCCTACTTTTCATATTTATACACTTGTTATATTCTTTTGCCACTCTTTTAATGGAGGAGCATAAAGTTGCTGTGAGTACAAAGGGATGCTGTCAGGAGGAAGAGGAGGCAGCGTCAGCAATCTTAGGTGTTTTACTTTCATGCACATACTTGCTGCCTGGTCCTGAATGCATGATGTTGTAATGTGATGTAATCACAGGTCATGAATATAGTTGACAGGCAGCATTGAAAGGAGATGGCACAGAAACAGTGGTGCTGAATAAGTGACCTTATCTGGACACACTTTGTGTGTATGTGAATGCTATGTCTTCAGTCATTTCAGTAGACTTATTAATATCCTTCTTGCTGAGTTGAAAATCAAAATAATGAGGTGTAGTAGTCATCATATCCACAGTCAGAAAGCTTTGCTTGATAGGTCCTATTGGCTTTAAAAATCAGGAAGCTGTGAGTTGTAACATTAGAGCAACTCACACCACTTCCATGAGAAAAGCCAAGACTGTCATGGATGTGGTTGTTCACTTCACTTGTAAGACAGAACTGTTTATTGATACAGAACTATGATTTGACTAAGTTTGTAAGTAAATGTGACAGTGGTTTAACAACATTCAGCTGCAGGTTTGGTCTTCATTGCTTATTGCATAGAGGACAGGGTCAGACAAAAATGTCAGGGAGACATACCTGTTGAGTCACAAGGTTTAGAAAAGACCTCCTTACGTTCTAAGCTGCTTTCTGAAGGGAGCTTATGTGCAACTGTATCCTATGTACATAGTCCCAGACTTGGTCAATGGTTTATGTCTAAAGGACTGTATGTGCAAAATCAGTCCTTTATAACATTTAGCTGAGATTTCAAAGTCTCAACATGGTTATTCCAATTCACTTAATAGGTCTCTGATACAATAAGGAGTCTCTCAGCCATGAGGGGTAGCCTTGAGGTACATCCCTACTGAAGTGGATATCCTGGTGTGCAGCCCACTGCTATGGGGGATTGCTCAACAGGCTCTGGACTGTCCACCCTTTATGGAGTAAGGTGGTTGACTCATGCTCATATTTGCAAACTAGTTGCACTTTGAGTTGGCATCCGCTCAACTAGCCCTCAGCTGCTGAACAAGATTTATGGCCCTTACCCATTGTGTTGTTATCTGTCTCCCCAGAGTACAACTTAAGACAGACATCGCCATCCCAACCATTGGTGGCTATCGTTTAAGCAGAAAAGAAGGGGACAGAACAGCTCTGCACTCTGAGACTAACATGATGTTAACATGTCACTAATATTTTAATGACATTCTTCTTGAAGAGAGAATGCTTTTATGCTAATATTACATAAATTGTATAGATCTATATGTCATCGTACACAAATCTACTGGTACAAACTCATGAATATTAGTCAGGAAATTTTAATTTCCCTTGGATTATTGAATGGTTCATCACTGTCTTCTTTTATGGTTGATTTTCCTCTTCATAAGGAAAGGCCTCATGAGCTTTCTGACTGAAGCAGTTAATTTGCAGTTTTAGGACAAATATTTAGTAGTGGGTATTCTTACATGCACTTCTTTTCTATGGGATCCCAAATTTTTGTAATGAATATGTCATGGAGATTGTTATATTTTATATATATAATGTTTTCCTGCTCAACAGGCAGAGAGATGAAGATGTTAAATGCAGGAGGTCTTGTGGATGATCATCTTTGCAAATAGATGTGTCTGTATTTCATTTTTTTATATAATAAGTATAATAACAAATATAAATGTAGCATTCAAGACTATTGGGTCTTTTTTCACTTTTACCAGAAAACAAGACAGTATAGATATGAAAATCCAATGACTTTAACACAATATTCCAACTGTATTCTGCTGCCAAGAGGATGTGTCTCTTATTATTGGTTTTGCAACAAAATTATGTGTGCATTTACAATGGAAGGATGTAATACTAGCTGTTGTTGAGACTTGGTCAATGGCTGTTTCAGCCCAAATACACTTCAACCTAAGTAGGTTGAAATATACACACCCTTCTAGTATAAAGTCAAATCACTGTCATTTCAAGAATTAAAAATATTCCAGTTTTGAAGTGAGGTGCTTACACATAAAGCAGAGCTAAGGAAGCCTAATTTCCCATGACTGTTTCACTTTATGGCACAACACAATGTGCCCTCCCATTTCAAGCATCAGATTCTATGACTCGATCTGAATCACAGTTATGAATAAACACTGTGTATGAATCTTTGCCTTCTGCTTGCTGGAATGGTAACAAGAACAAGCTTCTCCTCTACTGTGCAAGAAATTTACAAATCCTGTCTGTAGCTTATACACTATATTATACAGGGTTATTGTAGAAGATTTACACCTTTGAGAGCTCTGTCATATTGTCAGAGTTAAATTTGGACAAAGGTCTTAAAAGGACTAATATACTTATTTGTTTTTTTTCTTTTAGTTTGCTTTTTAATAGTATGGTATCCAAATAGACACTTCTGATGTCTCCACATCCGAAATTTTCAATATTTGTTTGACTAAATAATATGCATTTATTTTATTGATGTTTAACCCATTCAAAACTTCTCAGTCATTCTGTTATTTTTATTCCAGTTAAAGGATAACTTACTAATACACAAATAAAGTCTTTTCCCAGGCCCTTATCAGCATGGTTTCTCAGATACTGTGTTTGCCATCAAAACTACTTGTGCATTATCCAGACATATTTTAGATTGCAAGTAGACGTTCCCTTCACAGTCAACATACAATAATAGATTTTTCAAAGAAAAAAATGTTAAAAGTTCTCTAGTAATGAAACAAGAAGTGGAAAAGAATGAAGAACGGTATAGTGAGCATTCTTTTTAGATTAAACATATTCTCGGCTTGACCTTAAACTTAGATGAGTGTTAAGTATGAAGAAAAATAAGATGAAGTTTAATAATGGATAGTGACAACTAATAAGTGTTTCTGCAAAAGTTGAAACCTTCTCTGTTATTAAGAATAGAGGAGACAAGAGATGATATGTATTAATTGGCTGCAACATTATTACATTTCTCTAATATAATGTCATTATGAAAAAGAAAGTACAATTAGAAGAGGTGCTTTTAGTCAAGAATAAGAAATGTGAAGAGTGTTGTTCAGCACCCTGAGAGAACCTCATATAAAATTTCTGACACCGTGCTGTTCATCCATATGCAACATGAACAAACTAAACAGGTGTGGAGAATAAGCATTCAAGTGATAGAGGAACAGATATTTAATCATAACCAAGAAAATGTGTCCAGAAATATGAAGATTGACATAATTGCATACAGAATGGAAGTGGAGTAAGGTGTCATGTAGTCACAAGAAGCAAGTAAGTAAAGATAATATTGGATCAGAAACAAATAGGTATAAATTAGAGCTGAATAAGTTCATCCTGAAAATATAAAGCTCTCAATGAAATAAGGCACTGGAGTGCTCTAACAGGGGGATTGAGAAGGAGGTATCCTAGCAAGCTTTAACGAAACTATTAATACTTATATTAACACATAACCTGCTAGGCAACTGGAATATATGTTCTAACCTTCCTCCACAATTGTGTTCTATAGTTATATTTTGTGAATATGATATAGCTGTTTACATTTTTTCCTCAGTGTGAACTGTAAAAAAGCATCCAGAAGAAAAAAATTTGATTGTCTTGTCATATATTGTTTAGGAAGTAGTTGAAAACAGAGTTCAATTTTTTCGTATTGTTTGACTTATAAAAGGATGAGCTCCAGAGGTGCTATAATGCTGGATGCTAGAATGCCATGCCATACATAGTCATCACCAGAGTTAAGCAAATCTGACAACTGAGCATAGACCTTATACTGAAAACTAAATCTAGAAAAGTGCTTATGGCCTTACTTAATTTATTTTTTGATTGTTTTATTATGTTCACGAAAGAAGAATACCTGCTATACAGGGGTATATTCATTAAGCATAGGGAAAAAAACCCCCACACATAAAAAAAGTAAAACGCCTTTTATATCTCTTCCCTGCAAAAGTTAATACTTTGTGGAAAAAGGTTTTGAAACAACATGATACGGAAATAATTTTTACAGATAAGCAGGAAAACAGATAAAAGAAAAACACTAAATTCTCTGCTGGTATGCCTATGCCTGCTTCTTGTTTGGTTAGCAGAAATATTGTTCCCAGAACAAGCTTAAACTTTTAAGCAGCAGCAGCTTCACTTCCGTGAAAGCCTGAAAAAAAAGGAGAACGTTCATGAGAACATTGATGATAAAAACTTTGCTAAAGGGCAACTTGGGCCCCAGCTCTTCATAAAGGTCCACCTGGGTCTGTCACATTTGCCTCCTTAGATTCTACTAAAATCAAAGGTGCATCAGTATCATTTCAAAGCAGCTACCTTGTTTGTTCATTCTGCTGTGTGAGAGGCATCATTCAATGGTGAGACTAACTTTAGTTCAATCAATGACTACCTTATGCTTCCTAGCCCTTTTTACAAGAAAGAAAAAATATAAACTGTTTACCACTAAGCAATGTTTGTTCAACTGACTTTAAAATAAAGATTTATGATAAAAAATGGATAACTTCTTGCTAGACATTCATCCAGACCAGTAGGTATTAAATCTACTAGAAGATTCAAATGTTTGGCAGTTAGGAAAGTACGACCACTGTGGAGACAAATTGGGGAATTCTCAATTCTACTTTTTTACTAGTGGTACTATGCTAGGATTTCTCAGAGAGCAAAGATGCAGGAATGCAGGGATGCAGAAACACTATTCTGCAGGTATAATCTATAGTAGGATTGTATCAACTGCTGTTGCTACATATTATTTCTATACCCATAATATTAGTTTCTCAATTCTGTCATTTAGACAAGTCTTTAAGATAAAATTAAAAAAAATAACTACTATTGGAGCTCGCATGAAATAACTGTTTCATAGCAGTTTTTCTCTTGTTGTTTCTATATTTCTAAAAATTCTGTAGGATATTGTTTAATGGGGTACAGGGCAGGACAGGAAGGTTGTGAAAGAGTTTAAAGCCTGTCTGCCAAGTAAACGGAAAAAAACTTATACCTTGTCATATATACTTATACCTTGTCATATAAGCTGATGTACTTAGAGACTGATTTTTTTGTCACTTATAGTTGTTGGTATTGTATCAGGATAACAGAACTCACTGATGTTTTATCTCTTATGTACAAGGATAATTTCAATTAGAATCATGCCCTAAATTTTGAGAATGACAATAACACATGCAATTAGGTTACATAGATATGTATTTCAGCCTATAGATACAGAGATATATATTTCAACATTCTTTTTCTTGCTAGGGAATCTATCTGCTGTGTCATTCAATATGGAAGTTAATTCCTGACTTTAATTTTCTACATGATATTCATTTAAAAAAAAGTATATTCAGAGAATAAATGTTTTCTCCTAGAAAGCTAAGACCAACAGCTTTTTATCTTTCAGGATTCTGAAGTTAATAAAAATTGCAAAGCAAAAAACCTTGCACAGAGGTTTTGCTGACAAGTCCAAACATGAAATTCAGAGGGGTTTCACAGTGTGTATAAATAACAGTATACCAAATTTAAACTCCCAGGGTATGATTTTCAGGTACATAGATGTGTATCTCTACAGAAAGTTGATAAGTATGGTGATGATTTTACCTTTCCCCTGTTCTTGAGGAAGGTTGAATGTTGAACTAGTCCCTCAAACACTCTAGAGCTCATGTCTCAGATAAATCGGGCCAGGGGATGGTATTAATTCAGGTTGTATCTATAAGCACTGGATTTAGAGACATTATTCCAGTTAATAATCTCACCCTATGAGGCACATCAACATATCTCAAATGAGTTGCCCTCTGCAGGTTGCTCTTCTCAACATGAGATAACTTTAGTCTAGGCCTTAAATTTTGGAGATTAAAGTTAGGTGAGATAAAACAAGCCTTTATTGGCTGCTTAATTTTCCTTACGATCAGCATATGATGCTAACACAGTGCTGCCCTTCCTCAGCCCAGAAAGCTTCTCCTCACCTTGACGATAAAGAGTTCCTTCGGTATTTGTAGAATGAGGAGAATATGGCATAAACTATAATGGAATTTTACAGTGGTTTAAGGCACTTTACTGAATCCTGAAGACCATTCTTCCCATCATGTGGGTAATTATCATGTGATAATACCAGATGATGTGTCATGAGCAAACACAAGTTTCACTGTATCAAGACCCCATGGGACCTCCCGCTCAAATTTCAGTCAGTGCTGTGCTGAGCCCAAGATAATATGCCCTAATTTAGCCCAGTGGTATTGAGAGTTCCCTATCTGCTAAATTGTCTTGTTCTTTTCCTGAGCTCTGGAAGAGCAAGCTCAATTTACTGGTCAGACATCTCTGTTTTATGTAATCTTTGGTACTAACTTCTTTTTTTAAAAAAAAACCAAAAACATGAAATTCCCCCTGAAAGAATGGCACTCATCTGTGTCTTATATAATCACATGAGCACATTTATACTTTGTCTATATATTTCCTAAAAATTAACTGTTCAGTCACTGTGAAACAATGAAGTTCAAACGTTTTCTGAGCATCATTTTAATACACATGCTCCCTGGGAAGATGACAGTGGGTGAACTGCATAGTTATTCAAGGGATCTGTGTTTCTTCTTTAAGCCTCCTAATTACTGTAATTGAAGCTGATTCCAATTACTTTCTGGATAGGTCTTACTTTAATTTATGCCCATGCAGTTCATTTTCCCATGCAAATCCAAATTTTTGGCTGTGAAATCAAATAACTCATAGCTCACAGACAGTGATTTCAGACCTTCTCCTTTCAAAAATTAATTAAACTGAAGCATGCAGTTTTACATGTCAGTCTCAGAATGGAGGTCAGCAACTAGCAAAAAGTACCATACATATCATGGATCTAATCCTGCCCCTCTTATTTATCTTTAGCATTAGATAAAGTTCAGTGACACTTTGAACTGCCTCAGATATTAACATCAGAGTTAGAAACAGGGACAAAATCTTGAGGAAAAACTTTGGTGAAAAACGCTGCAGCAGCTAAATATACTACAAAAACAGGTATTATTGACCTTTTAATTTATAGTGGGGGGGAAAAAGGTGACTGTTGAGGTCAGAGAATGTTACTTCACCAAATACAACAACTTGCATATACTCTGCCAGGACTTATCAACTATCGTTAAGGATAAGGAAGCATGGGAAGATTTTATTATTCATTTGTATATTTATTCTTGTAAACTGCAATCCTCTATAAGTCCTGCAGTATGCTGAGGAATAAGTGGCACCAACAATGGATACACCATTTCAAAGGCAATTTTATAATTTGCCATATCTTCCTACTCGTGTAAGGCTTTTCTTAAGTAGCCACATGGGAGAGAAGCTGAAATATAGTTTTGGAAGCATATTTTGTTACTCTATGTCTACAAACATGCATTACAAAATTACATTCTACTGGAGCGTATGGTTATAACCATTAAATACAGTAAATAATATACACATCAGAAAACTGATTGCTACTCATAAATGATTTCAGCTCCTGTTTACTAGAATTTCAAGCATTTTCCCCTTTCAGCAGTCAAATAAGCTCACTTTGAAAAGCCTTGATAGCCTTGAAGCTCAAGATGCATAAAAGTGTTAGTATCTCTTTTTGTGAACTGAATTTATCCAATACAGTACCTAGTCTGATGGCAGAGACAGGGTCTCTTCTGGTAACTGCTTTCAGTTTCATCTCAGTAGGAATTTTGTTTGTAAGAAATGTGAGGGGAATATTGGTTAAAATAAGCACAAATCTCTCCCCGCACCTCTGCTTCTGGTTGTACCTTATAATCACAGTGGTTTAGATTAACTGACTTACTTGAAACTAGACTTCAGTCTGAGTATAGCAAACAACTTATAATAAAAGATATTATACCCCAGTATGAGCTGGATTAAATTAGTGTGTCATTTTTAAAATGGCATAGTATATTGTGAACAAAAGGATGGATGAATAACATTGATGCTTTCCCTCCTTTCTCTTAAATTACTGTCTTTCAAACCTCTTAAAGTTTTGTATGTGTTATTGGCTCTTCTGACCTAAATGTTTAGTTAAATTTAGGATGTTGAGGTTGCTTCTGTTAGGAAGAGAAATTAATGATGAAGCCAAGTGCTGTGGGGTTTTTTTTGCCATCATTAAAAAAAATAAGCAAAAAGCTTTTTTCTCAAATATCTTTTCTCAGTGGGGTTGTAATGGATTGTGTAGATTTCTGGTCCTTAGTCACTTTCTTCAAATTGTCCAACTCTCTTTTCCTGGTGAACAGAGCACCACAAAAAAAAATAATTTCCCTTCATGAAAATTCTCTGTCTGCTTATTGAACGCGTGTGTATACTTTACAAGGAAGCAGATGCAACTTTTCTGTGGTGTCCATATCTAGCTTTCTTAAGGAGCATATCTGTTTAGTTCAACTATACTGAAGGTAAAGCAACAGTTATCATGTATTTCCAACAGTTTGAGAATTCTGACAAACCCCCAAAGAGCCATATTGTTTAAAATTGTGTCTTATTTTCTATTTATTTGAATGCAAGTCAAAATAAATATTAATTTTCTGCTGAAAAGTATTCTAAAGGTTTTATATTTCAGAATAGGTATGCCAGTGGTGTTATTTGGGAAGTCTCACCTTCAGGAATTAAGCAAGGTATTGATTGTTCCAACCAATTACGTCACCATCTGAAAATGTAATTAAAAAGAGCTTTTGCATGGCTTACTGTCTGACTAACCATGAACAAAGAAGTGCACACGTGGGAAAATATTTTACAGTCCTTAATCAAATGAAATCCTGTTGTTTTCAATGGTAGTTACACTCAACTAATAACCACGGATTTGGACCCATGTGTTATAATGCATAAGGGCAAGTAATGGCATCAGAGATGGTTTTAAGATGAATATATGTGTGAAGAAAATACAGGAAAAAAGGACTGAATTTCTGCTTCATTCTACATAGATTTTTACACATACTGCATCAAATTAGAATATCTCTTTCCTTTGTTGTAAGGATTTATGCAATGCTGGAAAATAAGACAATAAAGTTTTCCTGCCTTCTTGCCTTTTTGCTTACTTCAACCATTTATAATCTTTCCTTCAGTTTGCTCTGAAGTCAGTTTTTAGTGTTGCATAACATGAAACATTTCCCCAAACCAACAAATTGAATGCCTCTATTTAGCTCTCCAAACTCTATTCATTACTTTTACAAGAGGATGAACTGAATTGCTTGACTAGACACCTACTACCATGCCTCTTAAAATGAAAATAATCTGCATGGGCTGGTAAATAAGACAGCAGGATCTATGGGAGCCCATTCCCGAGCAGCAGATCGAGAAGTTTTTTCCAGGGTATGGACCTTCCTTCTCTTTTAGCAGCTGAACTGAGCTCTAGTATTCCACTTATTATCACATTCCAGAAATCAATCTTTCTGCAGGCTTGATACCTTTGAAGATGTAAGAGTATATCCAAGTAGTTATTTTATTTGGTGGAAATACTTGAGTACATTTTAAGAGATCTTGTTTCAGGGTCCTTTATCAGCAGTAGCAAAATGTGTCAAGAAGCTGAAGGAATGGCCACACCTGAATTCATCACACATATCTCTACCAACCAGCAGCATGTTCTGAATCCTCTCTGAATAAAGTAAAAACAACAGAGTTTGAAAGTCGCTACCCTTCAAAAGTGTCTGCGACTTTTCCCATTCCCTTGTGCATTTTGGATGTTTATTGTGTCATGGCAGCAGTATCACTTTGATACAACACTTAAGTCAAGGCAGCTACTGAGGGAAAAGATGATGCAATTATACAAAACACTGTATTAAAAAAACAAATAAATAAAATTACGAAGAACTCTTAACTCATGAGATGGAGACCATGTTTCATTCTTGGCACCTGAGCCAATACTACTTGTGAGTAGTATCAGAAGTTGAGTTATATCAACAGTAGTGTGGCCAGCAGGACTAGGAAAATGATTGTCCCTCTGTACTCAATACTGGTCAGACCACACCTCAAATACTGTCTTCAGTTTTGGGCCCCTCATTGCAGGAAAGACATTGAGGTGCTGGAACAAGACCAAGAATTGCAATGAAGCTGGTGAAGGGTCTGGAGCACAGATCTCATCAGGAGCCGCTGAGGGAGCTGGGGTTGTTTAACCTGGAAAAAAGGAGGCTCAGAGGGACTTTGTTATTCTCTATAACTACCTGAAAAGAGGTTGTAGTGAGGTGTGGATCCGTCTCTTCTCCTAAGCAATAGGACAAGAGGAAATGGCCTCAAGTTGAGCCAGGGAAAATTTAGATTGCATATTAGGAACCATTTCTTCCCTGCAAGGGTTGTCAAACGCTGGAAAAGGTTACCTCTGGAAGCATTTGAGTCACCATCCCTGGAGATATTTAAAATTCATGAAGATGTGGTGCTTAAGGACATGGTTTAGTGGTGGACTTGGTAGTGTTAGGTTAATAGTTGAACTCAATGATCTTAAGGGTCTTTTCCTACTTAAATCAATCTGTTTGAAAAGGGCATTAATTCAGACTCACCTATGCCTTGTCACTGTGTAGGATTCTTTGGGGTGAGAAACAAATTCTTTGAAAGAATCAGCTATAAAGAACAATCTCAATTCATGGTCCTGAACAATTTCAAAAAATAAGTAAAATAAAACTTTCCCCAAATGTAAAACTTACTTGCAGCGACAAATAAAAAAAAAAGAAAAAAAATAAAGAAAAAAAAATTTAAAAAAAAAAAAAAAAAAACCCCCCAAAAAAAAAAAATTTTTTTTGAAAAAAAAAAAAAAAAAAACCCCCCAAAAAAAAAAAATTTTTTTTGAAAAAAAAAAAAAAAAAAACCCCCCAAAAAAAAAAAATTTTTTTTGAAAAAAAAAAAAAAAAAAACCCCCCAAAAAAAAAAAATTTTTTTTGAAAAAAAAAAAAAAAAAAACCCCCCAAAAAAAAAAAATTTTTTTTGAAAAAAAAAAAAAAAAAAAGGAAAAAAACTCTCAACAGATTATTTCCAGAGTATAAGCAAATGAGTCTTCAGGATAATCAGCTAAAAGTAATCTCTCGTGTGTAAGATGATTTTATCACTCCCTAAGCTACTTGTTCCTTATTTTTCACTTGGGAAACACAGTAGCATTACAGACATCTGCCACAGTGGAATAAGTCCATTGCACCAAATTTCTTATTAAAAACCCTGAAAATCTTGAAAGGTGTGTCTTAATTAGTTTTGATATGTAATTAAGTTGTTTTCTTCACAAGTGTCTTCCCCCTTCAGGTTTTCTGACTCTTGTGTAATATCCAGATACATTAATTGTTTCAGAAGGAAAAAAATCTATTTTGGGCCTGACACAAACTCACATATACTCAGGTAAATACCAGAAAAAAGGTACATGTCCCAGAAGCTGTAGAGGACTCAGGTTTTATCATCATAGGAGTACATTTTCTATTAAAACCCCTATATTGTGGTAAGATATTGACCTTACATTTTAGAAAATTAACCAAAACACATAAACCAATTTGATTTCAGCACTCTCAAGACAAGCAGAACATGGGATTGCACATAGCAAATCACAGAAATAGCACTTTATATTGAAAGAATGCTTTCTAAGATACTATTCATGGGGAGTAGGGACTGATTGCATTGATAGAGTCTGATTAGTTAGAGAGAGTAGATGAGTTTTTATCTCTTGGGACTCAGAGAGAGATTGTAGTGAAGAAAGACCTAATGCAAGGAAAAGAAAGATTCTTGTCCTATTGCAAAATATTAAGCCCAGTAACAATTTGTGAAGCTACCTGATTCTATCTTCCTCCTAGACATTGACCTGTGTGGCATCAGTCTAACAATTCAAATCATGACTAACTTTGAGTTGTGGTGAGAGACTGAAATATTAATGATTAATGACTCCCACAATCAGCCATTTGCAAAAGCAGCAGGTGCTTTACCAACTATGTACAAGGTAACAGACCAGGTGCAGAAGGTGTGAGCACCAGAGGGTGACCACAACAAATCAACCTTTGTTTAGCAACAAGCTGGGTTTTGAGGCAGGTAAAAGAAGGGCCTGATAGAAAGCAGATTCTGTGAGGTGGGATAATGCTTTTTATCATGCCAATATCCTCCCTTACACAACTGGCTCAGGTGTGGAAACTCCTCTCTGGGGAAGCATCGGGACATTCACACGTAGGCCTGAAGGTATTCATGCCTTCTGATGGGACATAACTGGTTAAACTACGGTTACCTGAGAGGCATCTGTCCTGTCTTAGAAGGTGTGATAAACCAAAGACCCCTGAAGCACCAGCAGACTCATATAAATAATAAAATGAATATGCAACAACGATAAAATCCTTTTTTCTTATTACGTTGTTTATTATTGCTGCAAAATAGAATTATCTGTGTACATTTTACTAAAGATGGGGAAGAATTTTGATACATTGGTAGATGTTCTTTGTGACAATAAATCTGCTAGAAGTTCAATGACCATTTCTTTTTCTAAATATTGTATCTAAGGAAAAATAAAAAAAATATATAGTTATCATTTCATAGTGATAATTTGGCTTTACAGTAACTAGTCACTAGATCATCAGTTGACTATTACTGTCACACATAATTATGAAACCATAATATATATTCTTCAGAGTTCTGTTAAAATGATAAGCCATTACTTTGCCAAGAAAATTTGGAGAGAGTAAATATCTTACTTTTGAAATGAAATAGTTGCTGAATTGAAAAATACTAATTTAAGAAGTGTCTTCAAGTTTTAATACCAAGTTAACAAACACAACTGAGATTTCACAGGCATAACTCTGTGTACTTGATCACTTTTTTGTGAATTAGTTTTTTTTTTTTCTTTTTGCAATTGGAAAATCTTAATGTTTAAATTGAATAATAACCTTTCAGCACTGAGCACCTTAAAGTCTAGATATTTAAGTACCAAGAGGAAGCCTGACTGCCATAATCATCAAAACTCTATAAGGAAAAATAAGATCTCTTTTTTCCCACTGTTTCTCTTCTGCTCGTTTCAAACTGTTGCATATGTCCTCCTTTTCCACAAGGCCAAATTTACAAAGAAGAGCTCATATTTTGTACTTCTAGACCAGTGACTAATCCCAGTATTTGGCATATGCATTAGCCCTTTCAGCTGATGTTGCTGTTGAATATGCCACTTAATAGAAGTTCTGCCTGAACTTCTTACGGCCTTAACTCTGATTGTTTTCTTATATCTTTAGTTTTAGTTTTTCTTATAGATTTAGTTTTAATTCTTTCTCAGCCTTTAACCTACCTATTCCTTATTGCAATATAATTTCTGTTTTCTTGGCTTTTAACCTGAGTTCTGAGCACAGTTATTGCTCAGATTTTTATTTTGTTAAAATATCCAGTTTCTCCTGAGTTTTGGTTCTCTCTTTGTTGACTGTATTTGCCCTTCAACAGGAAGATAGTAAGAAGCATGAAGAAGGATTGGAGAAAATGTTAATGTTTCAGCACAAATTTATCTTACCTACTCTGTGTGTCAGCCATATAGGTTTACATCTAAGCTTTGTGTTTAAGCTCCTGTTCAAATGAACAGATTTCTATGACTTGAGCTGTTGATTCAGACACATAAGACTTGATTCAGACACATAAACATCTAACCCAAAATATCTAGATACAGGTAGGTATGACAGAGGATATATAAAAGATAAATTCATATAATAATATGAATATTCATGAATAATTCATTCATTCAAAATAGCCTTCATTCTAAAATGAAGGGTAAAGATGATCTGGAACCCCCTGGTGAATCTATGAAGCACAAATCAACCTACAACCCTTGTGGTCAGAGCAGGTCAAAACACATTTCATCTCTTTAAAAGTGCATGTCTGCTATAGCATAAACTGGATTGAGCCTTTCACAGTATTGACTGAAGTCTTGATTCAGTTACTCGCATATAAATATCTAATGCTCTTTCCCATGGCCTGTCATATCCCATATACTAGGCCACATGGCATATACCTAGCATATATCTTCAAAATTCCTACCAAGGAGATTGTGAATTCCTCTTAGTCCCTGTGTCATAAACACCAGCACCCCACATATAACTTAGATGCTCTAAAGCAGTCCAAAAGGCATCCAAAATGTCACAGAAGTCCAACTTCAAATTCCTGCTGACTGTAACGTGCAATGAAGAGAAGACATGCAATGAAGCATTGCAGAACATCCCTATGGAACAAAGTGACTAAGTAGAGATACTGACGATGCAAAAAATAATCTAAAATTGAACTGAAAATAAGATTGAAGGACAGAAGTTGCCACGCAGAGACAAACTAGACTTTGTAGATTCAGAACTTTCCCTTCCCTTCCCTTCCCTTCCCTTCCCTTCCCTTCCCTTCCCAAACCTTCCCAAACCTTCCCAAACCTTCCCAAACCTTCCCAAACCTTCCCTTCTTCTCTTTATTCTAGTTCAGTCTCTTCTACCAGCAATTATTATTATTATCTGTGCATTCCAGGGCCTTGTTTTGACATGATTTTTAGTAATAACTGAAAGTGTTACAGAGTTAAAGCCATTTTCACTTTCAAGGAAAAGAAGACAACTCTACCTTAAAGTAGCTTTTAAAGCAACAGATTAGAACATGTCATTGCAAAGGTATTGAATATCCTATTTTTATGCATATATGTTTTCTACCATAATAAAATGTTGCTTAATTTGACATGATTTTGGAAAGCAGTTTAATTTTTGTTTGAAACAGGTTTTGAAAGAGAAAAGAGGTCTATATAAGTTTTTCTGAGGAGATCTAATAACATGTTTAGATTTTGAAGTTCCTAGATGGTTAGGCATTAATTCCTAAATGAAGGGTCAAAACATAGAGGAGAATTATGTTAGCACTTGCCAATCTAAATGTTTAAAGAACTTTTTTCCTAAATAATAATTATAATAATATAACTAAAAAACTTTTATAACTTCCAGAAATGGAATCTGAAGAAAAGACTGCAGAAATTCTGCATGATAGCCTCATCAAAAAGCATATGAAATCTATGCAAGATGAAGATACATGCCCTTTTCCTATTGTTCATGTTGCTGTCATTCTGACTGCTTGCAGGATCTTAAGAGACAAGAGATATAAAATCATATATCTTCTTAAAAAAGAGGCAGAAAGACATTAAGTGGAATATCTGTGCCACAGATACAGAAAGGCTTAATTTGAGCTTGTTAAAACCATTTTCTGTGTGGCTTCTTTCTTGGTTGGAGCACCATGATGCCACAATTGAACTGTTGCAACTACCAGATCCAAGAAGTTTTAATTTTAAGTTAAAACATTTACTTTATGCTGGACTGAGATATAATTATTTTACCAGCAACTTCAGGAAAGCTGTGGAACACCACCAGGATTTGAAAAAAATCTGTAATATAGCATATATACCTGTCTATGCTATATGTATGTGTGTGTGTGCGAATATGTCTGTACAAAGTAATCCTACATTTTTGTACAATAGGAATAATGTTACTCATCTTCTTGGCTTGCATTGATTGGTATGCTGACAAAAAGTTTCCAAATGTAATTTACAAATTACGGTGAAACTGTATACAGTAGGCAATCATTCAATTTTGAAGGATGTACTAGATTTTAAAAGCATGGATATGGTTTGTTCAGTGCTATTTGCCCTCAGTTACAGAGGAGATTCTCAGAAATATTTAATTTACTAAAATATAGGAACTCCCATATTCAATGTAGATGATTCAAAGCTAATTCACAGTATTTTCACTAAGAAATAGTTGTAAAATATTTAGCAGTACAAAGTAGAAGTTATATTTCATATTTTTTATTAATAAATGTCTTAGAAATAGAAACAAAAGTAACTACTTTTCAGATTAGTAGAGAAGAGTAAAGACTACATTGCACTAGTCTTCTCTGAAAAATATGTAGCATGAGTTGCAATCAGAACATTTTTTTGATCAGTTTATCCAAACTTGTGAATGGCCACTTTCGTGGGTTTACTCAGGGATCAATTTTTTTTAAACTCCCCCTAAACACAATTGTTGCAAGTTGAGAGAGGTTTTATACAGACAAAATAGAGGTTTGATGTGGGGGAATAATATTAAGATTTATTACTAGCAAGATAAAGATTAAAGAATACTGTATATACAACAATTCTAATCAGGCCTAGGCTTTGTTATCTTATGAAGAAAATATTAGGTATTTACAAAAGTATCTCTCTCCCCCCTGTATCAGTCCAGGAGGAGAAAGTCTTTTCTTTTTGAAGCAATTCTGCAAATTGCAATCCAAATTGAAATCCACCTGGACCTGACTATTTCAGCCCAGGGTAGTTGCTAAACCTGTGACAGCCACATAAATTTTAGGTAGGCATAGGTGAAGATACCGTACCTTATATGCCATATAAAAAAATATAAGACAGTTAAACAACAAGAAATTCTTAAATAAGACTTCTGGAATCTGTGAGGGTCATTAGTTGGGTATGAAATAAAGCTAAGGGAGCTCTAATGGTAATAATTAGGAATGCCGGTACAACCCCATGAGTTCTCCATGTAGTTGCTAGTATCTGCTTGAATTTCAGATAACTTGCAAATACTATTTCTAAGCTATTTTCATAATTCCTGGAGGAAACAACAACAATTGTGTAAAAAAAATCTCTTTATCATAGTGATGCTTTGTCAATTTTTCAGTTACTGGAGCACATATAAATTTCAGTTCAGGGATTTTCTACAAAGAATTTTGGAATAATTATTGAGGAATTGGAAGAACCATTGCCCAAATAATGCAGTGATTTAGACACTTATGTAGAGATTTCTTTGTGTGTCTGGCTTGTCCTCCAGGCCCTGCTCTAGGTCTTGCACACATCCTGGGTCACATCTGCTAGTCTTATTCAGAAGTTTTGTGTACTGCAGTGTTTAGACCCATGGGGGTCACCTAAGGTCTTGCTTCCTCCAGAAGGAAAGTTCATTGTAATTCATCTATGGAATTCACTTGGAAGGTCCATTTCTAAACTGGAGTTTGTGGGAAAAATTCCTGGCTCTCCAATTCCGGTACCTATCCTCGCCACATTACAGCTGTATTTTAGAGTAACGGCTTGAGGTTACACCGTTATTCCATTTTCCTGCATAATTAGTCTTTCAACAATGAAGGGAATGCAGTGTGTTTTGGTAGGTGACTGAATTTAGAAGATGAAAAGGCCAGCTTTCCTAGATATGCTCTGCCACCTACCCTCTGGCCCAGCCTAGATGCAACTGCTGCTTCTTCTTTAAATTCATGTGCTACTTTGTTCTAGAATGACTTCTTCAATATGTGTGCTCAAAAAGATCAAGTACATTATTAACACTTTTAATTATTACAGTAGATCTTATTAAAATGAGTTATTCACATCTTGAAAGAGTTTTATTATTTCTTTATTCTATAAAGACTTTCCAGATAATATAAATAAAACACATTTTTATGTGTTACTATTTTCACACTGAAAATGCATGTACTAACTGTAACCACAAGTGATGTTGGTTGAGGTTCAATCTGCAATTAGAGTTAATTTGTAAGAGCTAAGCTTCCCTGCTGACTGGGACAGCTAATTGTTATGTGGGTGACGCAATCTTTGTCAAATTGGTAAAGGTATGCATCCCAAATGACAGTCACTCAGAGGTGCCTTGTCCTGACTATTGAAGTCGTCTGTTAGAGGAAGAAAATCACCACTATAAATAGATATCTGCTAGTTTTAAATCCAAATAAATAAAAGCAGGTAGGGAAGATTTAATTGGGAATTAGGGTTGTAAATATATGTCTCAGTCTAGGCCTAACTTCCTAATTAAAATATTATGATTAAAAATTAAATTGTTTCTCAAATGTCACAAACCCTGGAGATACCTAAAATCAAGAAGAAAACTGAGTCTTTTTTGAGACCTCCATGTGGCCAGAAACCAAACTGGAGAACATACCTACCCAGCTCCCTAAAATACAGAAGTTAGTGATACTTGAATGTTCATTCTTACTGGGCCTGATCCAGTAACCACATTAAAGACATTCTGGTGTCCATGGACCAAGTTTTCGGCAAAATCTATTCAGTTTCAAATATACAGCAGATGCTGGCTTTCTTGTGAAAAACATGGCTGCGATGATTAAGTGTATGAAATCAGCGTGGGGGTGCACATCCAACCTTGGCCAATAGCCTGGATAACACCACCTGTTAAGAATATAAGTGCACACAGTGTGTGTGTGTGTATTGAATAGACAAAACTGGATGGTGTTTGTCCAAAAAATTATCATTAACGAGGAAGATGACTACTGCCCCCAACTGCCAATGTTAGGAAAGAAGACAGTGACCAGATGCATTAAACGTTACCCATGAATTTTCAGACTTCTGAAAAGAAAGAAGAAGGAAATTTTAAATGAATTATGATAAAATTTTAAATTAAAAAAATCCAGACTAAAACCACCACCACAAAAATTCATTGCAGATGGGAAAGACAGGGAAGAAGCAGCAACAATCATACTGGGCTTGTGCCTGGTGGATGGTCCTGCAGCACCTTAGCCTCAGTCCAAACCAGGCAGCACAGTTGCCTCACAGGGTACCAGGAGCAGCTTGCACTTGGCATTTAGGTGTCAGCATTAGAGCAGCATCCAGGCCCCCTTGCTGCTTGGAGCAAGGAACTTGTGGCAGGTTTCCTCACACAGAGCTGGAGGGCTAATATTCTTCAAAGGTTGTGAGCAAGTGGTGAATCTGCACTGCTGGAGCGGGGTACTAGTGGTCTCCATACTGGGATCAAAGGAACTTCTGGGGGAGGATTAAGTTTTAGAGGATTTTGGTTAAAAAAGGGTATTTAGAAATGAGTACATGCTTATTAACATTTTGAAAGCATCTGGAATTTTGGTTTGTCAGTTGCATTACTGATACTGATCCCAAATGTATAGCTCCCTGGTTGCTAATTAATTATCTGACATTGATAAAATTAAAAAGTATTTTGATCCTGAATTTGGTTAAACTTTTCAAACTTAGCAGCTTTTTTAAAGACTCAGGAAGATCAAGTTTACATCCCAAAATGCTTTATTCAATCTTGGTCTTTTAGTTCCCCTTCTTTTCTTGTTGGTGAGCAAGAGAAAAAAGACATTAATTTTTCAAATCGCAAACATATCTAGAGGCATATTAAGGTCCAAGGCACACATTTTTGTTTGATATTATTTCCCATATGTCCAGGATATCCTGTCCCTTATTTCAACATAAGCATTTTTGCCTGGCTATACTACTTCTACTGCTAACAACTTTTTTCCACTGTTCATATTGTGAATGGAAGAAGGTGCCTGCTGGAAAAAACATATTGGAGAGCTAAACATAAGGAAATATTCATGAACACCCTTCTGCTTTGTGTTTCCTTTTGCTGATTTCTGGAAATAGGTTATTTGGATTGCCATCCTCCAACAACCTGACTTTTCATTCACTGTTTTAGGAGTGTATTGGATTGTGATTTATTATACAGATTATAAAAAGGCAGGCAATGTGATCCTTATATCATTGTTGGGTCCTGTCAGTGACTGCCACTTCAACTTGAAGATTAGGATATACATTTGGAATGTACTGAAATATTTTCATTTTGGTTTTCTAGCTAATCTAAACCAGGAGCTTTAATATAGGCCTTCGACTTCACATTTGTCATGTAAAACTTTTGAATACTTACAAACTTAAAAGATTCTATAAAAAAATAAAAATAGAATAATGCCGTAAGATGCTTGCGCTGCGATGCGGAAAACCAGCTTCAAGCTGCTGCCCTGAATCAGGCGCAGTACAACCTAAAAAGCCTCCAGGTATTATAGGCCGTGTTAGCTCATCTGCTTAGCAGCAGAGGTCATGATGAGCACATCACCCCAGTGGTCCATTATCTCCTCATGAAATTCAGAGACCAAATCAAGGATTCTCCTCCAGTATTAAGACTCTCTACAGGATTGGCACTAACTGGCAGAAAAATTGTCTTTCCCTGCATGATCCTGACCTCCCAAGGCATTACATTCGAGTGAGGCTCTGAAACTCTTGACCAATGGAATAAAGATCATGTGAAATAGCTGACAGTATCTGGACATCTAGCTGTGAAGAAGAGTTCCTGTCATGCATGTATGTATTTGTATAAGTAATGTAAGAGTAATTGCTTCTTTTTAGCTTTCCTTAAGCTATGTATATATGTATATAACTTTCATATAGCCACAAAAAAGCAAGTACCTTCCAGCCTCCTTCCCCAACCCAAGAAAAACAAAACAAAACAGAACAAAGAAACAGCAAAACAACTAAACCCAGCAAATCAATACAAACAACCTATAGGCTATTTAGAGAAGTAGAGGAAAAAGAGATTATTCTTGACATTTCCTCCTTATACACATAGTATCAGGGAAGTATATGAGATATAAAGGCTTATATACTGGATTTTGAAAGAATAATTTTTAAATTAAAAATTCAATTTTTATTTTAACGAATTAGTAAAAAATGGCAAAGTACCCAGATTGTGGGCACTGAAGAAGTCTGTTGATTGAGTCAAGTTAAGACTTGGTAGAGGAGGGGAAAGAAATGGATATTGTCTTCCCTGACATTAGTAAAATCTGTGACACTGTCCCAAGTTCTTGATAGAAAGACTGTTGATGTATGACCTGAATGAGAAGACAGTGAGGTAGGTGGAAAACAGACTGAATGACTGGGTCCAGCAGGCAGTGGGTAGTGGTAAAAAGTTTAGTCAGAGACCAGTAACTAATTGTTTGCCCAGGATCAGTAGTGGGTCTGATGCTGCTTAACATCTTCATTAATGATATGGATGACGGGGCCTTAGTACACCTTAGCAAGTTTCCTGAGGAAACAGTAGTCAGAGGAGTGGTTGATATGCCAGAGGGCCATGCTGTCATCCAGACGGACCTCAACAGGCTGGAGAAATGGTTTGAGAATATCCTTATGGAGTACGATAAGGGGAATGTTATCTTAGGCCAAAGAAAATTTCATTTGTTGAAATTTGTATTTTTAAAGGTGATTTGACAGGTTTTCTAATTTTGAATAGATTTCAAGAAACGGAGTCTGAGGAAAATTGGTGTCTTGAGCATTCCTTTACCAAAGGAACACTACCAGCTTCCAACAAGCTGTAAAAATATTTATATATTTGTGTACAAATGAGTGTATAAACATAGAAACATAAATGAATTTAAAAATATGTATAACCATGTATAAGTACACCCAGACTTCAATACATCTATATGTATATTTAGAGACAGATTTTGAAGAAAGATGCTTGTGAGTACATGTGAATATACAGAGGCTTATTGAAAGTTAAAAGATCATGCACTACAGTGACATAATTTAAACAAATAGGATTTGAATACAAACAAAAAAGTAAAACAACTGTTTTAACTTCAATCTTATCTCTTGTGGGGTTTATGGATAAAACATCTTTTCTATGGCTGGAAATGAATTTCTGCTGAAGTAGGCTAGTTTGAGCTCCTTGTGTTTCAGTGTTATGTTTCTTGTGAATAATCATTAAAGGAAAGTAAAATCAATAGAGATATTCTTTCTAGAACTCTGGAAATATTTGCAAAAGCTGTAGCAAATACTGTTTGCTAGAACAGAGATAAATACATAAATATAGCTTAGAAATAATGGAATTCACTGCAGAGTTCTGGGATCAGAGCTCAGGATTGCATAGTAAACAGTTCCAAAAGCATTAACATAAGTCAGAGAATCTGAGGACTTCACAGCTTAATGTTCACATGGGTGAGGTTTTTTTGATAGGGTGTCAGGAAGGAACAGTAGATCTGAAACAGAAAGAGAGAAGTGGGAAGTACTTCAGTGTTCTCCTCGACAGAGCTGAGCAAACTCCTTTTTCCTGAACTTGAGACGCAAACTGTAATTCCTAAAATATATTTTATATCGTGGTTTGATTATGCTACAGTAATCTACAGGTATTGTATCTTAATGAAAAATTCCAAGTAAGGCAGACATCAGAACAGGCCTTTGGCGGTTCTGAAGGGCACTTCACTAACAACACCACACAATGCACAAACCGCCACACTACCCTTGATGTCAGATTGCCTTCTGTCTCCTCTACAGCAAACAGTAGCCTTTAAGAATTGATTTATTCCAAGAAACTGACAACCTCCTATTCAGTTCCACTATGAAATTCATGTGAAAAGATCCTGGTTGATGTTTTACTTCAGCATCCCATGTGTTGAACAACCAAGGATGTTGGACAAAAGAAGAAACCAATTAAAGGGCCTTTGGAGACTCAAATAACTTGTGTTATTCTTTCACTGTTCATTGACTTTTAGAACACATTTGAAATTACAGACAAAATCAATGTAATTTTTTCACAGAGAGTGTTGGAATACCTAACTAATTTGTGTATGATACTAAGCAAGTTTACAGATGACACAAAACTGGGAGGAGCTGTTGACTCCGCTGAAGGCAGGGAGGCCCTATAGGGAGACCCTGACAAATTAGAGGACTGGGCAATCACCAACCATATGAAGTTCAACAAGGGAAAACATTAAATTCTGCACCTGGAATGGGGAAACCCTGCATGTACAGGGGAATGACTGGGGAATGAGATGCTGGAAAGCAGTGCCACACAAAAGGATCTGGGGATCCTGGTCAATGGCAAGTTGAATATGAGCCAGGAAGGCCAATCGTGTCCTGGGGGCATCAGGCAAAGCATCACCAGCCGGCTGAGTGTTGTGATCTGGTTATTAAAACTATTAGAAATGCCTCTACCTGAGTAAAGGCACAAACAAGGACAAATGCCAAAGTCAATAGTATGGGTTTTATCTAATGATAAATTTGAGACAGAAAGAAATAGGGAAAAGTGAGGGTTGGGGAGTAAAAGAAAGAAAGTGACAGAGAGGGACTAAAATAGAAAAAGTATCACCATTCTGTGTAACTTGGCGACATCCCGCTTGTCCAGTTCTTTCAGTCTTCTTGGTGGTGAGGGTTTCCCAAAAAATAGAGTCCAGTGGATTAATATACATTCAGGAGATGCCAGGCACCTCTCCTTGGGGAGGGAGAAGCTTCATGGTCTCTTGTAAGAGGTTTGTTGCTTACTTATATCAGGTGCAGTCTTCTGGTGGTGGAAGGCCTCAGGAATGCATAAAGGGGCACTTAATGGGTCTTTGGTGGTTTACTTCTCAGCTGCGTAGAACATGAATGTCCTGTGTGTATCTAGTCTTCCCAGGGGGGCAGGGTGTTACTCCTTTGGTTCAGTGTAGAGAGATTTTGCCATGAAACACACAGAACCCTTCACCCCCACCATCCCCTGATCCTAGCTAGGCTGTATATATATATANCCTCACTTTGAACATTGTGTGCAGTTTTGGGCAACATACTATAAGAAAGATATTAAGTTATTAGAGAGTGTCCAAAGGAGGGCAATAAAAATGGTGAAGGCCCTTGAGCGGAAGCTGTATGAGGAGTGGCTGAGCTCACTTGATCTGTTCAACCCGGAGAAGAAGAGACTGAGGGGAGACCTCACTGCAGTCTACAACTTCCTCGTGAGAGGAAGAGGATGGGCAGGCACTGATCTCTTCTCTGTGGTGACCAGTGACAGAACTTGAGGCCTGAAGTTGTGTCAGGGGAGGTTTAGGTCAGAGATTAGAAAAAGTTTCTTCATCCAGAGGATGACTGGGCACTGGAATAGGCTGCTCAGGGAAGTGGTCACAGCACCAAGCCTGACAGACTTCAAGAGGCATTTCGATGATACTTTCAGGCACAAGGCGTGACTCTTGGGGATGGTACTGTGCAGGATTGGGATTTGGACTTGATGGTCCTTATAGGTGTAAGATTCCAGCCCCGGGAGCTGCCAGTTTGACTTTAATATATAGATATAGGGTTCTTTAATATCAAGAAAGCATCAAGAGAATAAGCCACAGACTTGTTCTCAAGGGATTTCTTTATTAATTTAGGGGAGCAATGAAGGGAACTTGGCCAAAGTTCAAAAGGACACCACACAAACTAGACAAAAATGTTCCATCACAATACTGACTCAGCATATACTACTACTCCACAACACTTAATGCCAAAATCGAAACAATCCACAACACTTAAGTCAAGATTCAATAAATCCATCACATTTAAGCCAAGATCCAATCCCTCTAGCTCCAAACCATGCTAAGCATCAGGAAAGAAGTAAATAAAGAGAAGCAGAGGGAGCAAAAAGAGAAAAGGAGAAAGAGGGAGAGACAAAGTATATAGCTACCACCAAAGCCTTGTAGAAGACCAGTTCTCACAAGTCCAAGTGGCAGGGCTGCGGCACGAGGCAAACACTTGGTTTTATCTGCTCTGGGCCCTGTGCCCAACCCCTCCAGGCGAGGTCTCTGACACACCAGCCGCTCTGGGGTTCCAGGACAGGGTGATGGTCAGTGTCCTCACTGTTCCTGCCAACATGAGGCTAGGCTAGGACCTCCAGAAAGTGTGGTGTGTTATAGTTTTCCTGGGCTGTTGGTGACTGACAGCTACTCCAGGGCTCCCCACGGGGACTTCAAGGACCTGATATGAGGGATACAATGCCACCCCACCTCCGTGAGGTTCGACCCCTCCCGTTCCCCCCACCCACTCCCCACAAGGTGGTTCTGACCCAATAATGACTGATATGGTGTCTAAAAATGGGTCCCTTCCAACTCAGCATATTCTGTGATTCTGTAATTTAATATATTTTTATGTCATGCATACATTTTCATCTGCAACACAGGATAAAATTTATCAACTTTTAAATTACACAGTGATTGAATGGGTTTGTGCAGCCTGGCTTTGGTAGCATGGGGGCTACAGGGATGGCTTCAGGGAGAAGCTGCCAGAAGCTTCCTTCATGTCCAACAGAGTCATTGCCAGCTGGCTCTAGGAGGGACCTGCCACTGGCCAAGGCTGAGCCAATCAGCAATGATAGGATTGCCTCTGTGATAAAAGAGGGAAGGAAAGAAAAGAAGGAAGAATGAAAATTGCAGCGACAGAAGAGCAGAGTGAGAATGTGAACAATTGTGCAGACACTAACATCAGTGGAGGAGGGGCAGGAGGTGCTCCAGGTGCTGGAGCTGAGGCCCCTGCAGCCCATGGTGCAGACCATGATGGAGCAGTTGTGCCCCTGCAGCCCATGGAGGCCCACAGTGGTGCAGAGATGAACCTGCAGCCCTTGGAGGAGCCCGTGCTGGAGCAGGCAAATGCCCCAAAAGAGGCTGTGACCCCATGGGAGGCCCATGCTTGAGCCAGGTCCTGGCAACAACCTGCTGATGAGGAGCCCATACTGGAGCAAGGGAGGACTCCTCTGTCTGAGCAGAAAACAACCTGTGATGAACTGACCCATTCTCCGTCTCCCTGTGTCATTGGGTGGGAGGAGATAGAATTTGGGAAGGAGGTGGTGTGGGGGGAAGGTGGTTTTAAGATTTATTTAACTTCTCACTATCCTGTTCTGACTGTGTACTAATGAATTTAACTAATACCACCATTTCAAGTTTGCTTTGCCTGTGATGGTGATCATTAAGTGACTTCTCCCAGTCCTTATGTCAACTCATGAACCCTGTGTTCTATTTTCTCTCCTCTGTCCAGTTGCAGAGGGAAGTGGTAGAGCAGCTTTGGTGGATAGCTGGCTTCCAGCCAGGGTCAACCCACTACAGTCTTTTTTGGTGTCTTTTACAGTGAATGAACCCAGGACTTTGACATTATAAGAACAAATATAGCAAAAAATAGCACAAATTTTTTGTTTGTAAATGCAAGTAAAAATCAATTCCATATAATATAATTATAATATTATCAATAATATAATCATCAAACAATAACATTTGGTTAGGGTGCTGAGACATTCAGACATGCATTATGATAGATATCCTTAATGTTCCACAATGAGTAACAATAGCTTTTATTATTTGGACTTCTTTTCCTCCTACATATTACTCAGAAGGAAAAAACTTGCTGCATCAGAACCACAATGGAATTTTTCTTTGAAGCTGGGCTAGGAAGAAACACTTTTGGGACACCAGAATACTTTCTAATATACTTGTTTGTCTTTTGGAATGTCCTTTACAAGAACGGATCTGCTCCAGTCATCCTCAATGAGTTACAGGTCTGACCAGAACACAGTTCAGAAAGCTGCGCCTCTGCATTCTGTAAAGGCTGGGTTGCAACTGACACTTTATTAAAGCATTTATAGCATTGGTAGGTGATCTAACAGGTAACCTTCTACTGTTATTTTTGAGGGTTAAGTGGCTCATTTCACAGCATATACAGGGCTGGAATTCCTATATGCTGGGAAATTAGGTTTTGTGGAGAAGCATTCTGTGTGATAGTGTTTGAAGTGACTAGGAAATGAGGGGAGATTGTTGTGCAATAGGATTGGTTACCATAAGCACTTCAAATGTTTGTTATCATATAGTATGTTGACAAGCTTTTTACCCAGTTTGATGTCTTGTCATTTAACAAGCATATCTGTCCTAACATTGACTATTAAAATAATTTTTAATTCATCTAGGCTGACTAAGCAATAAAATTCCAACCAGGACCATGGAGTCTGTACCTGCTTGTATACTTAAAGTCTTTCTTTTAGTTTAGTCTTAAATATTTAGATTCTAATATTGTTTATTTGTTTGTTTGGTTTAACTCAACAAATATAGTTGCAGTTAACAGCTAAATAAGAGAGACACATCCTTTTATACACAGAAATTCAGAGTGAGCATGGAAACAAATCATTTTTACTGAGCATCAGGGTCAGAGAGCAACATATTAAGATACATTTGCAAGCATGGTTGTTTTCCTGTGCCCCATGGGTTTGAAGATGCTGCTTAGGACAAGGTTTTTTGGAAGTTTTTACATGAAACAAAAGCCATAGAATGGTTTGGGTTGAAACCTTAAAGATGATCTAGTTCAAATCCCCTGCAATGAGCAGGGACACCTCCCACTAGACCAGGTTAGTAATGAACACCTCCAGGGACCTGGAGTTCACAGCCTCTCTGGGCAACCTGTTCCAGTGCCTCATCACCCTTATAATAAAGCATTTCTTCCTAATATCTAACCTAAACCTACCCTCCTTTAGCTTAAGGCCGTTGCCCTTATCCTATAACTACATGTCCCTGTGAAAAGCCCCTCTCTGACCTTCCTGTAGCCCCCTTTAGGTATAGCTAAAACGTCTCCCCAAAGCCTTCTCTCCCCAGGCTGAACAGCCCCAACTCTCTCAGCCTGTCTTCATAGAAGAGAAAACTCCTTGTGACAACCTTTTTTGAGTCACACAGGGCTGGCTACAGACTTCGCAGAAGTTGAATTATCCTAAGATAAAGAAAAATGGTCACTGTTTAAACAAGTCAAATTATCTATGTTAAGTTCATGATATTCCACATTCTCAGTCCATTATGTATAGAGCCATCATTCCCACAGAATCAAATGCATCCACATACTGGCAGACAACTAGGTGGGTATGTGGCAGATAGTGAATCAGCAAGACACAAAAATTGCATCTCATTGCTTACTTATAAAACTAAGTAAGGCTTATGTACGGTCTTATATCTGCGTTGTTTTTCTTAGAGCTGCAAGTCAAGAACAAATTTATACACTCTTATTAAGTTTTTAAGGAATATAGTTCTCATGGAGATAATAAAATGTAATGTTTTAGACTACTAGGGTGTTTGTAGATTTCCACTTTGAAATTCTGATAATGGCAAAACTCCCATTGGCATCAAGGAGAATTCTGCCTGCCAAAAGACTGCAAGATCAACCAGACAGTATTTACAATAAATTTACAGTACATTTAAGAGCTTTTATGACTTCAAAAATAATTTTGTGATTTCCCACATAATAGGTCTCTAGGCTTCTGATGAACTAATTTACAGGTTGTTCTTCATGGATATTAGTATACACACTTGAGAGAAAGGTACAAATTAGAATATCTTACAGTAATGAATATTGCCCTATCTTAAACTTCAGGGAATGAACCATCAGCATTTTGTTTGGTTTTAGTTCAACTCTCCACATAACCAGAATCACCATTCATCAAGAAGATACTTTCTGCTGGAGAGAGAGATAAATTTTCTCTGATTATGCCACAGTAATGAGAGGTACTTGTCTTATTTATTTGTATGAAGAATACATTTGTCTCTTGTGCAGTATTTTACTCTAATTAATGCTAATAATCTAGATATATATTTTATAATTTTACATGAAAATGGGAATAATAACAGTATCTTATCGTAAGAGTAATTTAAAAGTCCCCTTGGTGCTTTAAACTACCCAGGGAGAGAGTGGGAGAGGCACAGACAAAGAAAAAGCAAAACAAGAAAGGACAAAGAGAAAGAGAGGGGGAAAGCAAAGGCTGGGAGACGGGATGATCTGGAGGGTGATCTGGATCAGAAACCACAGAGAAGTTTGCTGATTCTGACTGGAAACTACCATGTTGGTTGCTTGTGTTTAAACACTATTAATAACCCTCAAAATGTCATAAAGAAAGAAAATAGCAGAGTAATTTTTAATACACTTTGCACAGTGATGATTTTATGCTGACTAAATTATATGAATTGAGACACCATGACAGATGTTTTCTGATACAGTAACATAGGATGGCTTCTAGTGGCTTGTTAATTTTGTTTCTTTGCTGTCTCAACAGCAGCCTAAGAGAGTCAAATCTGGAGATAAAAATACTAGTTTACAATTATTAACACTGTTTCATTAAACTGTTACAATCCACTTTTCATATAAAGAAGTCTAGAACTGGATAATTGCAGCATGATTGCAATAGTGATTTTCTCCTTTTGTCAATGACTTTGTACTGCAATTCTATTGCTCATAACCTTTGAATGCCTGACATGTAATTTTGTTCTGATTTATTACACTTTAAATAATATTTGATTGCTATGAGCTTCATGATGGTATCACTTAGTCTGGGCATTACAATTGCATCTAAGTGTTTACCACATTGAGAAATTCATCATAGGCAGTCTGAAAAAAAAGGTTATGGATACTCAATAAAACAACTTATTTTATAAAGTGGCTTTTTTTAATAGATTTCAAAATTTTACATCACTAGAAAAGTCAGGTTTAGAAGCACTTTTTTCTTAAAAGCAAAAATAATGCTCAATTTTCTGTGTCTAAATATACACATATAGATTACAGATGTGCTATTAAATTGTCTGCTTTGAAAATTATATACAGATCCATCAACAAAATGTACAGTGCAGTTTGATAATTTCCCTATCCAATGTGATTTCAGTACACTTTTTATAAGATTACATAGTGAAAACTTACCCTGCTGCCCTTTTTTTTTTTTTTTTTTTTTTTTGAATGGGGAATGCAAATGTGAACTGTTTGAAGGAAATTGTCAAAGGCATACAGAAGAAGTTACTATTTTTCCCCCTTCCACTTCACTTGATTAGTTCATAGGAAGTTCAGCTTTGGGAAAATAGAGCAATGGCCCAGCAGGAAATAAAAACAAGAAATTGTTAGACCTACTCTCTTCTCATCGCTGAGGTACTACTACTTTGTCAACACAAAAGATCCCTTTTTCACTTCCAGTTTTAGCTAAGATAAAAGAGTCATCTTGTATTTGTATGAGACCAGTTCCTTTAGTTCAGATCTTCTACCAGAATAAAGTGGTTGAGGCTCATTTACAGAAACAATATTTGAATCTCAAATAGGGCTTTCACAAACCTGTGAAGGTTGTCACTGGGTTTTTGTAGGAAAACAAATGCTATTAGTTTTGTGGGGTTTTTTTTGTTAATGATAACAGGCATGGAAATGAGAAAAAGAAAATTTCTTTTCTATATCTTTTCAGAGCCTGACAGTTTATATCTAAGTGGCCTACCACTACCTAGGGAAAGGCGTTTTTGCCCAATTATCTGTATATACAAAGACACCTGTGTCTATACACACAGAAACACCTACATGCAATTTTATCTTAAGAAACATGCCACTTCCCTGTCCACTGGTATAACTCTCACAAAATCTTTGAGTTTTACTGAAGTTTGAAAGGAAAGAATTATGCTGGAAAGCTTATAATTTTATCTTCAATTGAGAAAACAAAATCAGTAAACATAAAAGGTGTTTTCATGTTCTGAAAGGCTTTTCTGTCTTTTAAAAAATTTACATTCATATATTGTTACAGCAACAAAAGGATTTATTTATGAAGTTAGAAGTATAGATTACAAATATCTCACTGAAATGCAACTCTACAGCCAGCTGAGAAAGGGAGGCAAATATTATCACAATTTAGGTTTAGGAAATTAGTAATATCTTAGCACTGGATACTCAAACTTATTGGTAATCGAATATATGTTGTGCAGCTGAAAATGAACTTTTGGGGAAACATCACCAGCCAGTCAAGCGAGGGGATTTTCCCGCTCTGCTCTGCACTGGTGCAGCCTCACTTTGAACATTGTGTGCAGTTTTGGGCAACACACTATAAGAAAGATATTAATCTATTAGTGAGTGTCCAAAGGAGGGCAATGAAGATGGTGAAGGGCCTTGAGGGGAAGCTGTATGAGGAGCATTTGAGATCACTTTGTTTGTTCAGCCTGGAGAAGAAGAGACTGAGGGGAGACCTCATTGCAGTCTACAACTTCTTCATGAAAGGAAGAGGAGGGGCAGGTACTGATCTCTGTGGTGACCCGTGACAGAACCCAAGGAAATGGCCTGAAGTTGTGTCAGGGGAGGTTTAGGTCAGAGCTTAGAAAAAATTTCTTCACCCAGGGGTTGGTTGGGCACTGAACAGGCTCCCCAGGGAAGTGGCTACAGCAGCAAGCCTATCAGAGTTCAAGAGGCATTTGGATGATACTCTTGAGCACATGCTGTGACTCTTGGGTGTGATCATTTTAGGGCCATCAGTTGGACTTGATGATCCCTATGGGTCTCTTCTAAATCAGCATATTCTGTAATTCTGGGATTCTGGGAATTGAAAATAGAAAATATACAGCAGTATATCTGTTCAATCACAGTGAACTGGCCTTTCAAATATCTCACTTTTATTCTTCTTTAATTATCATTCTTCACAGACATGGAGCTTAGGCTGAACTGAAGTGTATGCTACAGAACTAGTGCAGCTATTATCAACTTGCATTATATTGCCTGTCAGTCATTTTATTAAGCACCTACTGCCTTCAATTTTATCACAGCGGACAGCAAATGAATAAGAGAATTTTAGAAAATTTGAAAACATTATCTTATTCATTTTTGTAGTATAGATTTCCACAGCAGCTAAACAGTTTTCTTTAAAACAAATTAAAAATTTATAAATGGCATATGCCACTCTCACTAGCAAGAATAAATAAGACAAGTGTTCCTGCTAGAAATGTCGTTTAGAGGCATCATTAGAAAACTCAGTAGCAGTTATTTGAACAAAGTCTAGTTAACCAAGAAACAGTATTAATCAAAAAATAAATTAAATAATTGTCTCACACTGAGGGCAACAGCATGATAGCTCCAACAGCTACCAGAGGACCAAATTCTAAAGGCAATGTGAATTCATCATTTTGCTCAGCCCACGCAGATGTTCAGTGCATCACATCAGTGTCTTAACAACTGTACTAAACCCCTTTCATAAGTGAGAGATTCTGAACTACACAGAACTTTAGGAGTGAATTCCAATTTAAGCAGTGTATAGACAAAAGAGAATACTTTAAAAGCATAAGCAAAGGTGAAGGATGGGAGGTCTTCCTACCTAAAAAGGACAGGAACGTTCATGCAGTTTTCTGTTCACTTCTTTTCATCCTGAAAAAATAATATGTTGAAATTATTTAGCCTTCAGCAACTGGGTACACTTGATCAATATAGATATCTTCAGAACTAAAATCATCAATACAGTTCTTCAAAGTTCCTCGAAATAGTTTGACCCAGATTAACTAATGAATGGAAATAATTCTCAGGGAAAAAAATAACCTCATCTAAACATAAACATGTAGAATAAGTCAAATGAATGTGTCTTAAGAGTATATTTTTTTCCTTAAATATAAAGACAGACTTGAATTATTAATTCATCTGTGATTTCCTGGGCTGCAGACGTTTAAGCTAATTGCATCCAAGAAAATCAAACTGTGTGTGTACCATTGAAGTGGCTCTACACTTCTAGCTAGACCTCTGTAGAAAAGGAATCTACCAGAAGGTACTGGAAAACTGCTGAAATCTATAGTGACACCCCTCTCCTTGTCCCAAAGAAACAAAGAAAAACCCACCAAAACAAAAAACAAACAAACAAACAAACAAACAAAAAGAAACAAACAAACAAAACCTAAACCTCAATGCAATGTGGTTTCCCTCCTCCCCTCTCCCACAATCCAATTATTAGGGAAATTATATGCGAAAGATCTCCTATGAAGACACAAACTTTCAGGTAACACCATATCCACCATATCTAAACAGGACAGATTCTAGTCATGTATATTTTGAACCCTGTTTTCTGAAACCTGGGCATCCTTAATACATGCATAGAATATATGTCACCAATTTTTTAACTTACAGTAATGACCTTCATGAAAAAGTTATGCTATAGGATTTCATTCTTTAAAAAAAAATGATGGCATAATATTCCTCGAAGCTTGCTGTCTGATTTAATATGTAATGTAACTCAAAATGTGAGAATGTCATAGGGCATCAGAGGAAAGGAGCTAGAAATACACACAAGGACATATTCCATTACAACTTTGAAAATAATAGATTTTTTTATTATTATTATTTTTATATGCAATTCCATCCTCCTTTCCCTTTTCTAATTAGCTTTCCTCCATGACTTCTCTTATAGCTCTTTAGCCTCCAGCTGGGATGACATGTGGAAAAATTCCTCTGAGGCCAATGGTAATATGGGTCTCTGGATTGCCCAGTAATAATCACAAAGTATTGTTGCTAAAATCTCTCAAGCACAACACCTCCAGGAAAACAGCTGGAGGCTAAGAAAGTAGGAATGACCTGAAGTTCTTTTCCCTTTTTTGTGTGAAAAGAGAATGACCCTATCTCTCCTCTACTGTTCTTCATTCCAAGGTCAACTCTACATACGTTTTAACCTATGAAACTTTATGATACATGATTGCTTCGTACATTCCCACCACTCCTACATTTTCTAAACTTTATTTTCTATGATTAAACAATGAAATGGGAAATAAATAACATAGTATCATACGTGCAAGTAGAGAATCTGTGTAACAATGACCAATAACCAATAAACCAGTTGTGGTAGATTGTGGAATCTGATGTATGTTTTAAACACAAAACATTAACATAAAGTTATTTCCAGGTGAAAAAAAGAATTGTTCACCTCAGACATTCCTAGTGAAGTCTTAGGGCACAGTGTATGCCTTCAGCACATAGGACTAAGGAACAGCAGCATAAGAAAAAATGAAGCAGTCATTATCATTATTATAATCATCATCAGTCATCAGCTCCATCACACAGGTTTGTGCATATGCTGTAATGAAAGAAAAAAAAAAAGAAAGAAAAGGAAAAAAGAGAAAGACAAAGGAAAAGACTCCTGTTAATTCTAGGTTGCTGAATAATTTTAACTAAGCAGTAGACTATTTTTCTGAATGACCTCTTAAAGGAGATTGCAACTCATCAGCTCTGTCTAATCAATATAATCCCATTATATTTACTTCTTTTTTAAAGAGACACTCTTAAGAAAGGTTATCAGCAACTCCTGTGTGAGTATTTTCCTGTCTCCACGGATGCACAATATGTCACCAACTGTCAGTCAGATCATCACCGACATGGACAAGAAGCAGTGGCTGTGTGATTGGCCTATGCAACACACTATATTCTTCCAGAAGAATGAATATGAGTCCAAAGGGACCATCGTTGATGTTGTCAAGCATGGAAATTTGGTGAAAATTCCCTGCTAAGTGAGTCAGACCAAATTATTTTTATGATGTATTCCTAAAGAGGCCCTTGGTAAAGATAGTGAGTTTGCTACTTTTGTTTCCTACTAATCTACTTGTCAGGATGCTGAAAAGTACCCTTTTATAAATTTTCCATAACCTTACAGGAGTTTTGAGCCCTGAAATTTTTCTGGAAATATGTTGGGCTGAGCTTTTTTCAGCATAAAATGCTAGCAAATACAGAACTTCCTTTACCTGTAATGACTGTTCTTTAATCTTCCTGAAAAACCACAGTAAGCAGCAGGAATAAGAATGTCACTGTAATTGGATTAAAATTTGATTAGAGACTGTGTGATTTTTAGAGTAAATGATATGTAAAAAAATTCACACCCAAATTTGGGGAAAAAGCTATTTAGAGGGAGAATTTCACATGCTGATGTTTTGATTTTTTTTTCTTAGTACTATCAAATATAACAATGTTTCTATGTTTACTGAGATGGAGACTAATTGTGCAGAATTAGGGTATTTCAGAGTTCAGGAGCAGGAGTATATGAAGTTTATGAGATATCCACATACAGAGTTCCAAGGAAAATCATTTACCAAGCTTTGTGGAATCTGTAAGTTCCCCAGAAAAGTTGGGAACAATATTTCATTAATGCTGCCTAAAGTTTTAAACTTGCACCAAAATGAGACAGGAAGAAATTCCTTTCTTAATCTCCCAGAAAGCCCCTAACATCTAAATAAACTTATTAAAAAAAATCTTTTCTATCATTGCCACTACAGTATAATCCATTATCTTAGATATATGCATGTACTTCAGAATTAGACACCGATATTTGTTGATGACTTTATGGGCATGTCATCAGTTAAAACTGATCAATACTTTCTTCTGGCTTGCCTGAAATATTTAAAAAAGAGTTCAATGAAAAATGCCCTGATATGAAAATGAAAACCCAGTGTAGCAGTTTATGTTTTGCATTTTCTCAAGCCTCAGCTGTCAAAACAGCTCTGCAGTGTTGATGTTTTTTGGCTTTGTTTTGTTTTCAATTTATGAACCATATTCTATGTAACTTTGTTCTAAAACCATTTAAATTTGATATCTAAATACAATGATTTTGCTTTTTTTTGTGGCAGTGTGACCTTGGTTGGATGCCAGGTGATTACCAATCCTCTGTTAAGCAGGACAGGGGTGGTAGTAGGCAGAAAATAAGACGGAAAAAATCCTCATGAATCAAGACATAGGCAGTTTCCTAAAGCAAAGGCTGCATGTGGAAGCAAGGTAAAACAAAAGCAGGCAACGTCCAGCCCAGAAGGCAGGGTTTCAGTGTCTGTAGTGGTTGTTATGGAAGACAAGCCCCATAATAATGAATGACCCACCTCCTGCTCCTTTCTCTTAGCTTTTATTGCAGTGTAGACATCATATGGAATATCCCTTGGGTCATCTTGCATCAGCTGTCCTCACTATGTCCCTTCCCAAGATTTTGTCCACCCCAAGCCTCCCAGTGAAGGGGGAATGTTGGAGAGACTGCACTGATGCTGTGTCAGCACTTCTCAGCAGTAGCCAAAGCACTGGAGTGTTATCAATAGCTTTCCACGTACCAGCAAAAATGACAGAGCTATGAGGTCTAATATGGGGAAAATTAACTCCATTTCAGCCATAGCCAACACACTTTTCTATTTTTTTTTTTTTAATATTTATTAAGTTACTAGAAATCCGTGATGGCTTATATGGGTGTTTTTGACTTCTTATTTATTTTTTCTCAGAAACTGACTGGGCACAAAGAGTTCTGGTTCAGCTTTTCTCATTTCAGTGAGGGAAAATTAACTGCTATAAATAGAGAGTAAGGCTCTTCCTATGGATAAAGCATACACTTCTCCAAGTCAGTCCAGACTATGTATGGTGAAGAACAAGAACTGTTTTAAAATGGTGTCAAATCTCAATTTCTAGATCATGTTGGATGACAACATTCATACTTTGGACAGGGTTTTGCTTCCCTTCATCACTTCAATGAAGTGAAGATGATTTATCACACCAAACTGAAGACTATTTAGTCCAGAAAATTATTCCTTACAAATTTCTTGTGGCACATCTGAGTCAACTCTTCAGAGAAAGGAGAATAAACAGAGAAATTTAGGACAAAATTTGTTTTAAATGCCAATTACTTACACAGTTTTCTCAAGAATCAATCAAGAAACTCATTCAACTTTTATGAAAAAGAATAGATTTCTTTCCTATGTGCCAGTAAGAATCGAATCTTCATAATTTTTCCTGCGTGAATCAGGTCAATGATAACAATGGGTCAAAACCCAACTCCATGTGAACAAACATTCATCTATCAAATATTACAGCAAAATTTCTAAATCACCAATATTTTCTGAATGTTTATTTATTATTTGAGAGCGATTAAAAAAGGTTCTTAGGTCTTCCTTTTAATAATTTTTATTTTTTTTAAATTAGAGGTAAAATATAATTTTTATATAAATTCTTATGGTTTCAAAGACACACTGTCAGATTTATAATGAGTATCTAAAGCATTATAAAGAGTTTTCTCAAGTAGTAGATAACAATGAGGAAGTTTAAAAACAAAACAGAACAGAACAGTAAAAAACATTTTAGGGAAATTTTTCATTTTCTTTAGATTCCCTAAATTACATCCAATACCCTCTGTATTCTAAACACATAAAGATTCATAGATACCATTTCAGCTCTTTACTCCTCTTATACACCCACCCTGACCAAACACCCAGACACAAAGGAGAAAATCAGTCTTATCATGGTATCTTATTGTAGACAAATATTGGAAAAGATTTTCTTTATGAACCACATCCCTCGTTAGTATGATGATACCACCAGCTTTGGTTTGATCCTTGCTTTATATATGCATTCATGTTCATGACAACATGAAGTATCAAGACTCAAGTATGAGCCAAATGAAAACTAAGAAAAAATGAGTAGAGCACCATTCTTATCTTTTCATATGTTTATATGAAAAGAACACAGTTCTTCCTCCTCTCTTTCATTATATCAACTTAAAGTACACATCTAAGAACTTCCTAATGAATTGGCAATACCATTGACCCATAATATTCTATGTACATATTTGTCTAGTTTTCATTAACAAAGGAAAAGAACACAGAAAAATACTATTCTCTAGAGTCAGATTTCCTATATTTGTGATGTCTGTTTTCAGAGAAGTTAAACTTAGGTCTATGTCTAAAACTGGAACAATCTCTGGAACTTTGCCTGTATATATTAGGGACTATGAGATCAGCTGTTTCCAATATATTCAGTTAATGTTCAATTTCATTACTCAGAACAGGGAATTACCTTTTCCTAGGCTTGAACAATGTGTAAATTAGTCAGTACTGGCAGAAGTGTGTACTTAATAAAGCCAAATTGCATTCACACTGACCTTCATTTTCCACCTGACTTGGGCTTTTTCCCATATTATGCCTCTTCTGTAGCATATGATTTGCAAACTCAGAGGAGATAGTAGTCATATTCATATATGAAAATGGAGGAAACAAGGTAAGTATAAACAGAAGTGAGTAAATTTTAACAATCACATGTTTAAAAGAGGTCTGTTATACAGTTTCAGAACGATCACTTAGTCTATAGTTCAATACCACTGTCAGGTAATTTTTCCTGGGCCTAAATAATGCTCTATAGAACTTAATAGATGCAGTATTAGCAGAATCACGTTGTCAGCCATAGTAAGAATTGCAATTAAAAAGCTTTTAGAGTTCATTTAATGAAAGCAGCAATATACTCATCAGCAACTAAGAAATCTGCTTTAGGGATGACCCCAGTTGTCTTTTGATGTTTTTAAGTTATGTGTTTTCCAAATAAGATTTGCAGTTCATTATTAACTGTGCTTTTTTCTATTATAATGAAAACTGCAACAAATTAGCACATTCAGTGCGTTCACAGGAGGAATGACCTCATGTAAATATGTTTGCAAACATCATAGTGTTACTATTGTTCACTACTATTTCATTTCTTCACTGACAGTTGAAATTTGCCAAACTGCCATTCAGGGAAGCTGCAGATTCTTATATAAAGTGGAGAGAAAAAAAAAAAAAAAGGAAAGATGCAATGGGATATTATCCACTCCGATATCCTCTGACCTTTTTCTTGGAGGATTGTCTGAAATATGCATGTCTAGACAGTATTCATTCCACTTACTTTATTTATTTCCTGTGCATGAATCAAAATTAATTTTAAAATTTGAAAAGCTTCGTGCACTAAATTGTTTTTACTTACAGAAACCAACATGTGATCAATATGATAAGATGTTGATCTCTTTATTTATGAATATTATTTTTGGCTATGCACAATTTGATAACAAAAGAAAGAAACCAAAACTCTTTTTCATGCATAATGTAATTGGAGTTTGTATATGTCAACAATTTCCTCTCAGCTGACAGATTCTCATTGGATAACTAGAATTAATCTTTCAGTATAAGTAAAAAATGATCTCTTAGAGATGATTATCATGTCTTCAAACTCTATTAACAATGAATTTGAAGGATGGTATTTGCCAAAAATTCATCCCAAGTAAACCACTGAGTCACACATGCCATGGTTTAACCCCAGCCAGCAGCCAAACACCATGCAACAACTTGCCCAATCCCCCACCAGTTGGACGGGGCAGAGAATCAGAAGGGTAAAACCTAGAAAACTCATGGATTGAGGTAAACACAGCTTAATAGGGAAAGCAAAAACTGCACGCACAAGCAAATAAAAAAAAAGAATTAATTTACTGCTTCCCAAGGGTGGACAGGTGTGCAGCCATCCCCAGGAGAGCAGGTCTTCATCCTGCCTAACAGTTACTTGGGAAGACAAACATCATCACTCCAAACGTCCCATCTTCCTCCTTCTTACCCCCCAAGCTTTATATACTGAGCATCCTGTAATATGGTATGGAATAGCCCTTCATTCAGTTTGGGTCACCTGTCCTGGCTGTGTCTCCTTCCAAACTCCCATGCACCTCCAATTTCCTTGCCAGCATGTCAGTACAGAAAGCAGAAAAGGCCTTGGCTCTGTGTAATCCCTGCTCAGCAACAACAAAAACATCTCTACATTATCAACCCTGTGTTAAGCACAAATTCAAAACATAACCCCATACTAGCCAGTGTGAAGAAAATTAATTCTACCCCAGCTGAAACCAGAACAATGTATCAGAGAAACCAATGTGAAGGAATTTGTAAGGCACTGACTATAATGTGTCTTTCCAGTGGGTGTCATGCACTAAGAGATGACAAACTGTTCTATTACCAGGCAATGAAGTTATTTCTTCATTTAATTGTTGGCTGTTCTTTTGATATCTGATTTTTCTACTGAAATTTTCCCTTACGTTCAGTTTTGTAATACTTAGTGCCCACAGCCAAATTCAGTTGAACTACTGTGTTTACAGCCCCACTAATTTCACTGTATACTGTCTGTACTATCTGTAGTATGCAGTATAGAACGAATCTAACAGCTGAGACCAATGATGGCTCATGAGACATCAAAAACTTTCCTCTAGGTAAAGAACAGTAATAATTTTTCTCTGTGTATAGTCTGAATAGTGCTGTGAAAAATTATGATGTTACACAGTGTCTTTTTATTGACTAGCTTATTTCATTATGCCTGTTTGTATTTTTGCTTCCAGGTTTAGGGTTGTTTTGATTTTGCTTAATACGGCTGAGGGTATTATCTACTTCATCTAATTTTCTATATGACTCATAGAAACTCAATTAGAAATTTTTGGTGAAATTATTGACAGAGTAGCACTTTTGCATTTCTCATTTGTAACTATAATGATCATCAGAAAGATTCTCTCAGTTTTGATGTATGATTTACTAATATGACAGAAAATATTATCAGTAAATAATCAGTTTGACATGCATGGGTAATATGTAATTGATGGTATATTTAGAGATAATCATAAATTAACTGGATGACTTGTGTTGACTCAGTATAAGCAAACTGCTTGCAATAACCATTCTGATGAGTTATATATAATAGGAAGTTTACCACCTATATTTAAAAAAAAAAACAAACAAAGGCAATGGGGAAGTCAGATAACTATAGCAAAAAGTGTAGAAAGTATAAATAAGTTACTCCAACTGCCTGAAAAATTCTGTAGCAATTATTAAAACAACCTATTTGCAAATGCTTTGAAGACAAGAGTGGAGCACACAGTACACAAAATGCAGCTTTATGAAGAATAAGTAGGGTCATACCAGCCCAAATGATCTACTCTTTCTAAACAGTGACAAATAGGAAGGGAGATGTTTGTCATATAGTTTCATTTTTTGTAACATTTGTTGTTCTTGCACAGGACACTGTCTTAAGAAAATAAGGGAAATGCAGCTAAATGTCGTTGGGGTGGAGGTAAACCAGACTGGATATCCATAGTCACAGAGAAGGATGTGAAATTGTCCTCTGTAATCTTTATGTATCAGACAAGAAATAATGAGCTTCAAAAGCAGCACAGAAAATTCAGTATAGACACTGGGGAAACATGTGAAGGTAAAGCAATGAATTACAGGCATAGATTACTGAGGGAATATGTGTCATGGAAGTCTTTAGGAGAAGTGGAAAAATGTCTATGCAGAATCACAGAGACAACCAAGTCTGCCTTAGGGCAGGGAAAACAGCTACATGACCTCTCAATGCCTTCTTAGTCCCGTTTTTCTGAGATCCTGTTATGTAGACATCTAAATGTGAATACATTATTGAAAATGTTGTAATACTATACTTAATATTTTATAATAATAATAAAATAGTTAATATTATCCAATGAATGTTGATAATTACAATTGTATTATTTTTTACCTGTAGTTTAAATTATGATTGGTATTTGAGTGAATATTACTGAGTAAAAGAGCCAACCATCACCAGAGATTTAATTTGTGAATCAATATTCAAATAAAAGAGTCAAGGTCACTACTTTTTATTATTATTTCATAACTATAAATTTTACCTCCTGATAGGACCATTCAAATTGATAGATACAAAGTTTTTATTAAAAAAACCCAGTGGAATAGTTCCAAGGACTAAGGATGCTCTGGTCTCTTTAATCTCAATGACATGAATTCTATTCATCCATTTAGGTTTTTTTGTGGCAGAATAGCAAACTCGAGCTTCAGTAACGAAGATAAGAAAGTAATTCAGCTTCTTTGAGGAGACTGATAGGCAAGATCCCATGGGAAGCTGATCTGAACACTAAAGGGACTGATGAGATCCAGTTTCCTTCACAGAAAAACTCCTTAAAACACAAGGAGTTCAATCACAATATGAATAAGAATATGTGGCAGAAGGCCAGCTGACTCAATGCAGAAATCCTGAGTGTGCTCAAGCACAGAAAGAAAGTATATAGAGTTGAGCTGGGGACAGTCCACTAAGGAGTAATACAGAAACAGTGCCTAGGTCTCTAGGGCAAGAATTAATGAAACTGAAGTTCCGTATGGAACTGAACTGGTGCTGAAAATGACAGGAGACGTGAAAGGGAACAAGAAACAATTTTACAGGTAGGTAGAGAAATAGTAGGGGTATAAAGGAAAATGTGGGCCTACTCCTGAATGAGACATACCTATCCATATAGGATATTGAAAAGCCTGAAGTACTAAGCACCTTCTCTACTCAGCACTTCCTCTTCCTCAGAACAAGTCTGTGCCTCTAGTAGAAGAGTAAGGACAAAGAGTGCTACAAAAGGCACCAGATGACAAATTAGATGGAGGATGTCTTAGTGATTGCTAGAGCAAACTTTACACGTACAAGTTAATGGGACCAGACTCGATGCATCAAAAAGGTCTGATGCCATTCTTAATCTGCTTTTATCATCTTTGAAAAGTTACAGAGACTAGAAGACACCGTTGATGACAAGAAAAACACAAATGTGATGCCCATTTTTAAGAAGGAGGAAAACTGTCTGTCTCACTCTTGCCTCTGAGATGGTAGAACAAATCCTGCTGGAAGTCATTTTCAGACACATGAAGGACAAAAAAATTATTGGGAACTGTCAATACGTTGTGTGTGAGCACAGTTCATGTGTTACCATGCCAATTAGCTTTTGAGTTGATTGACTCAGTGAACAAGAGGAAGGTGGCAGTTGTCCTTGATCCTGACTTTAGCAATGATTTTGACACAGTATTTCACAGTGTCCACGTAGCAATTTTGGACTGTTTTAGAAAGGCAGATTGTGAGGTGAACAGAAATCTATCTAGATTTTCAGACTGCCAAACAACACTAGCAGACATCACTTCAAAGTCTTACTGCTGTCCGGGTATTAGTGGCATTATGCAGAAAATAGTACTAGAGATGATGCACAATATGGATGATGAGACAGACTGCACCCTCACAAAATGCACTGATGGCATGAATCTGAGAGAAGAGGACAATGTACTGAAGCATAGGACTGAGATTTTGTCAAAGTTGAGAAATCCAGTGAAACTCAGTGAAAACAAATGTAGAGTCCTGCATGTGGAATGGAGTCAACCCATGTGACTGGACAGGCTGGAACCTGCTGTGTAAAGGAGTCGCAGTGAGCAGAAGATTGAACATGAAACAACAAAGTACCCATGCTGACTGGAGAGAAGACATTCAGATTCTCCTCAGATATGCTCAGTGAAAGATTATTATACAGCAGATGGACAAAAGTTACTGCAAATAAAATTCTGAATATATATATATATACATATATATATAAAATCTTCATGGGGGTGATGGTCAAGCACTGGAACCCAGGAATCTGTGAAATATTCATGCCCATTAGATATTCTCAAATCCAACATGTCTAACAGAACAGTCCAAAGCTAGCCCTGCTTTAATCAGGAGCTTGGGTAGAGTCCCTTTTACCCTAACAATTTTAATTATATTTTTCTTACTTTTTTCAAAATTATAAGAAATCTAGCTGTAATACCATATTTTTTGATTTAACCTTAGCTTCTCCTTTCAGAAGCTCCTGTTATTTCTTCTGGCTTCCCTGGCTCACACCATTTTTAAAAGTTCCTGTTAACATCTATTTCCTTTACATGTGATACTCCATTTTCATATTAGCCGCTGCTTGACCATGTTGTGATTATTTCTTTACATTTCATTCCTTTTGAACACTTAATCCTTTTTTGTTGCACTTTCTTGTACTGCCTCTGATTTGTTAATATGTGTGTGATATCGAGGTTTCCAGAACCGAACTTGTTCTTGCAGGTGAGATCACAGTGGGGTCATATAGAATGAAACTATTGTATGCCTGCTGTATGACATCAAAGTAACAGATTCCTTGGTCTCTAACAATAATTCTTATTTCATTTAAATAGAAAGGGGAACGATCATTTCTGTATCTTTGCAAGCCTGGAGAACAAACATAGACATGTACCAACATGTACAAACATGTGGATATACACAGGCATATGAAGAAAAACAATCCAGAGAGATTAAGTTCTATCCTTCCTGTGTACATCACTTGTGCAAAATGATTGATATTGGGAAAAAATCCACAACCAAACAGAAGAAGAAAAGGAATACTCTCTTGGATTTTTTACGGTAGGAAAAATGTGGAAAATGGCTGTAAATAACAGTAATTAACAAAACTCATAAGAAGAGATGCAGGAGTATATTAGTCATTAATTCATTTCCCTTGAATGGTGCACCAGGTCATATAGTGATATGGTGAAACGCTTTCATAAAATCTTTCAATATGACAGTAAATTGTAACACCTTTTGATGAGTATCCCAAAGTATAACCATGCATGAACAGTAGGAAAATATCTTGGGATACAAGGAGTAAAATGTTCTCAAAAGCTGTCTGCGCCTAAAGCTAAACTCTGCCTCACTTTAGACTATCATCTGGTTTCAAACTAGCAGTGTCAGATAAGCTATTCCTTCTGTTTTAGCACAGTTTTCTTTCTCTGGTCTTGATAGTTTGAGAATCTCTCTCAGACTGTCCCAAGAGAATCATCTTCACAGCAAAAGCTTCTGACTCCACTTCACACCTGACTCTCAGTGAGATGAAGCATGGACTAAAGGATCTTGCCCCCCCGCCCCCCCCCGACTATATTCCTAGATGAAATACATTTCAGACAGGTCCACAGGAGAAGGTTATGAACTACAAGCAAGAAATGAGTTCAGAGGGTAAAAGTGACAATTATTTTTCTACATGAACAAAAATGAGAAAAGCATTGGCCTTTTCCTTAAAAATATATCACACTGAAAGCCCAATATTGATGTTTTTCTAGTCTTTCTTCACATAAATGTCCCAAGGAAACCTCTGAAAAAACCATCTGACAAGCACCAACTTTTACATGATCACCTGATTGCACTTTTTTAAAAGGAAATATCGAGAAAGCATTGCAAATAATTCTTTATAGATAAAACAAAAACTTGAGGTAATTACACATCCTTATATTTACCCATTTAAAAATCATACTTTGTGCCTCTAGGAAATTCAACTGGAAAATAACCCCCTTAAAACCAGATCTGGACTGCATTCCATGTCATAAACTTACAATCCTTGAAACCAAAAGGAGCATATAAAGGTGATTTTGAAGATATCTTTGCATACATTTTATGTGCTGGAACATTTGTCAGCTGATCCTCAAGGGGTTCACATTGAAATTAATTTCTGCAACCAGAGCTAGTATAGATGCAAGGCTGATCAAGGAGCTGACGCAGAGAAGGGGGAGACCAATATATCTCTTTTCAAGAGTTAGTGCCACTGAAAGGCAGTTTTCAAGCTCAGATCTCATCTTTGCTTGCTGAAGAGAGAGTTTAACTCTCTCAAAGGAGATGATTCAGATGTAACTGAATGTCTTCAGATAGGATTTAGTGATGAATGTCTATTTTCCTCATTCTGTTCACATTCTGAGTTCAGAGTCTTCCTGTGCTGGTTCCATCCCCGCACCCCCCCTCTGCCCCCGGGATTACTAAATATATTGCTTTGTCTGTATGTTAACACCATGCTTGTAATTTTAACTGCTTGCCTAGGCACATGAACTTCATTGTTAACTCCAACTAAAGCTCTTCTAAAATGTGTGCTGAAGAAGAGCATCATGGGGAAAGAAATCATGTAGAAGAGCAACACCTCCTCTAATATCTTGTATTTCAGTGATGTTGTATATGTTTCATTTATTCCAAGAGGAATTTCTGCTATAGAAATAGCATAACCTTTTGACTTTATTCCTTTGCATGGTCAATTTCAGCTTTGTGATTATTAAAAAGCAAACTCCGTTTTGTTTATTGTTTTCTTTTTTTTTTTTTCCCCAGATACCTCAGTTCTTTAAGAAAATCCTAAGTGACTAAAAGTCCTCTGACTTGAAACATACATTTTTCCAACTGGTTTCACCTATTTTCTACTCAAGACCAGAAGACAATTCTATCAAATCTTCCACTCGTTTGGATTGCATGACACCAGGCAGAAATTTTTTTTCTTGTTTTGCAGTGTGTGTATTCCATTTCTAGCTCATTATACTACTGATATTTACAGAAATGTAATTTTTCATTCTAATAAATATACATTTATTTTCCCATATTATAAATTAATCCAAGGGCATGTTGAGTGACCACAATTAGTATGAAAATGTTCTCAAAAATGCTTATGGAATAAGGCAATAGAAACAGTATTTTACTCATTAAAATGTTGGCACTAGTGAGATCACAAACATATCAACATCGTTTTTTCTTGATCCTGAGTGTCATGACTGTGTATTTTTCAAGAAAACTTTATTTGTCCTATTTTCCTGCTGAAAACAGAGGTTTTAGTGGGTATTATTTATATTTGGTGATGAGCTCTCTTTGAGCTCAAGTTCTCTTCAGATGTACAGACAGACAATAATTTACAGGGCAAATAGAATTAATTATAATGCCAGATATTAATATTAATGCATGAACATAATCTTACATTTTTTGATAAGTGTTCTTATTCAAAACTAATAATCGGTATCTTTCTTTTCTAATGATTGAGCTCCCTAATCTCTTTTTAACAGCACTGCTGCTAATCAACATGAAGCAAACCACCAGATTACTCAGAGAACAACCATGTCTCTGTGGTCTGAACAGTAATGGAGTCTGACAGTAGGTTATATGCCAAACCTTACTGGGGCAGTAAGAAAGATGAGCAGCACTGCTCCAAAATGGTGATGCATTTTGATCACTGATAACAAACACAGGGTCATAAACAATACCATGGCTCTGGTAGACTATCAGGGACTTTATGTTCAGTCAATCGTGCAAGTCACTTTTGAATACAGGTAAGAGTTGTGTCACTCCTTGGCTCCACCAACGTGAGTATGAGTTGAGAGAATCACACCCTACATGGCAGTAGCACGGACTACATGTCATCTCAGATGATGTGGGTGACATCCTGCTTGCATGACAATGGGGGCAGGGTGTCAGGCTGCAAGAAAAGAGAGACTTGCACAAATAAAACAAGCTTGCAATAAAGACACTCCTATTAAATTTCCAACAATTCTCAGCTTCTGCTGTATTGTCAGGATTAGATCTAAAGGTACATCATCTACAGCACCAATGGATATCAATCTGGAAACTCTAGATGAGTTCTGTTCATTTTTCCCAACAATATCCCCTGGTTAATTAATTGTTCCTTGATAGGACCTCTGTGTGAAATGAAAACTGCCACTTCACAAGTGTCAGATTTCTAGACAAAATGTCCATGAAGAAAAGATATCCAAATAATTTTTATGGAATAATACTTGTGAACACAAAGTTTTTGAGAACTGAGTAATATTTTCCTCCATTTACTTGCTAAGATTCATGTGTAGAAAAAGTAGTTTAATTATCTACCAGTATACTGTTATTTTCTGGTCATGAGAATATGATTCTGCAATAAAAGCAAATAAAATTGTGGTTTATCAGTATGCCTCCTCAAAGAGGCATAACCTGTTTTTCTCCTTTTTGCTCTCTGTATGACAGAACCAAACAATACACAGCAACTACATATACTTTTAAAGCCCATTCTCATTACACTGTGTTGGACTTTAGGCTCTCTGTCCATTTGATTTAACTTTACCTTCAGTCAGTGTGTAGAATTGGACCAGTACTCAATCTGCAGCCTTATTAGAGCCAAGCAGTGTAGAAAGATTACTTTATACACCTTATGCACAGCACTTCTGTATCTATAATCCAAGATAGTCAAACACCATGACATACTCAGTTCAAGTTCAATTCAGGTGCCAGTATGCTAACCAGATACTTTTGTTCAGAGCATCTTTATGCCTTTATTTTTTTCCCCTAAACCATATTTGATCAGTCCATTAATTATTACTGTCTAAGTGTAGATATTCGGAGAATCCCAGAATCACAGAACAGTTGGAGTTGGAAGGGACCACTTGAGATCATCTAGTCCAACCCCCCTGCTAAACCAGGTTCACTGACAGCAAGTTGGACAGGATTGCATCCAGGTGGGCGTTGAATATCTCCAAGGAATGAGAACTCACAGCCTTTTGGGGCAACCTGTTTCAGTGTTTTGTCACCCTCGCAGTAAAGAAATTTTCCTTCATATTCAGATGGAACTTCAGTGTTTCAGTTTGTGCCCATTGCACTTTGTCATGAACTTCAAAACTTTTTGGTGAATTTTATCAGTTTATCAGTTTGTCTCTTTTCTGATCACTTTCCCAACTGAGCCTTTGTGAATTTAAATAAGTCTCTTTTGTGTTTCAACATTTAAATCATTCATGAAAAGCCAGAACTGTACAAGACATTTGAAAACCTTCTGCAGAACCTGCTTAAATACCACCTTCCAATTTGATAAGCAATCACTGTCATTGAATTTTTGGGCACATCGGATAATTTTTCACATCTATAATACTAATCTTTTTAATCTTATCTTTTGCTTATAAGTGTCACATAAATCAGCTTCAAAAGATTTTGTAAATTCAAAATATCTTACATATACATTTCTTCTCTTTTATCTATAAGACCGTTATCCTATCACAAAAAGGAAATTGTATTATTCTGACAAGCTTTGTTCCCAAGAAATCTGTGATTGCAGTTGCTCTACTCTTACGTTATCTCTGGGTGCCTATAAATTGTTTGATTATTTGTTCTGGCTTTTTACAAAAGGAACTAAAGCTAACTCGCACATAATTCTAAATTCCTACTTTTTCGCCTTTCTGAAGATGAGAACCATGATTTTCTTGTTTTTCTCAGCTCTCCAAAACTTCATAACCTTTCATGAATTCTATAAGGCTTCAGTAATTCTTTAAAGTTTTCTGAGTAAAATTCAATTGGACTATCCAACACAGAACTTCTAACTTACATTAGAGGTCTTTAATGTACTTTTCCTTTCTCCAGATTGAATCCTCATCCCTTTCTTGTTGATTAGGCGTTAGCTGCCTGATCTCAGACAATCTTTTTAACAATATCTGAAGCTAAAAAGAACATTAAGCACCTCAGAATTCTTGGTATCATCATCAGTTCTTCCTTCCCCAGTTCAGCATTTCCCTTTATCTTCATCTTGATACAAAAATGCTTACTGAATGTCTTCTTGTTGCTCTTTATAACCCTTACCAGTTGTGTCTTATTTTACACCTTGGTCTTTTACAACCTTAACAATTTGACCTCTTTTTCTGTGTTCCATCTACTCCCTTCAAGCAATTAAAATCCCTAAGGAGTCAATACTTTACCCAAGTCGTGGTTTTTTCTATACTTCCTATTCTTCTGGTATTTGCATTCTCTGATTATGCTTTTAATATAGTTTCTTCATTAAGCTGCTAAATTTCTTCTTCTTTACACTTGTTTCTCACAGAATATAAGTTTTCAATATTCTTAATTATTGCTCTAATAAATTTGCATGTTCAAGGTTTATTTAATCTAATGTCTGAGAGTCAGGAGTTTTCCCCAAGGGAAATGTATAAAAGCAGTTGAAAGTATTTTAGCTTTTCCTGTTCTGTGGGCTTTGACCTATTTCCCACAATCATCCAGGTATTTTCATATAACAAATCCCCTGCTATTGAAGGATGTCACCTGGATCTCTCCTGTTCTCTTGCTGTGACACATTGATTATTATCATTGTTATTGGTCTTATTTTTTTTCCCTGAGGGACTAAAGACAAATTTGGGCATTGGAGTTATGGAGAAATACGTAAAGTAAATGTTTAGAGAAACTTACCTACTATGTACTTAATCATAATTCTCCAGGGACATTGACATTGGGGACAATAGATCCTCATTATTTGGCATATCTTCCACATTAAATTAACACGTGCTGTTGCTCCCTTTTTTTTTCTATAAAAATTGATATTCAAATTTTTACCTTAGTACTGAATACTTGTACATAAAGTTTACTATCTGATGAGTTTTTCACAATTTGTTAGCCAATTGTTTGTGCTAAACCAGAGAACCATAATTTGTTCCTTTTCTAAGTTACTTTTATCCTCTCTCTCCAAAGATAACTAGAGAAGCTCAGGAAATTGAAACTTTCTGATGATGTGAAAAATGTAAGTTATGCGTAGCTGATGTCTGTATTTCTGCTGCAGTTGGATTTATATTGTGTCTTCCTTGACTGGGACACAGACACTGAAAGAAAAAAATATCTGAACTGTAATTTCAATAAAATGAAATAACAGTTGAAGGTCATCTTACACAATTCAGAAATATCCAACCCAAAATGCAACACATACTTGAGGGAGAAATTGTACTCACTGTCAGACAACCATATGGCTTATTTCAAATCTATTTGTAAAGAAGGGATACTGCCACAGAGAGTTAATCGCATATGATGTTCATAATGTAATATGAATCACAATAACAATCCTAAATAGACATTATGGTAAGAGCAGTGAAATGGAACTCGAAATAAACAGTGCAGATGAGTGCAAATCAGTTAGCTTGAAAGGATAGGAGCTTTTCAGTGGAGGAACAGCAACTAAATACAGTATCTATTCAAGGACTATTAAATGCAAATGTAAAGTGTATCTCTAAAGCCAAGTGTAAGTATTTGACATATGACTGGGAAAAATACCTTGGTTGCTGTAGGATCTGTTCCTGTTAATTTCCTAACTCTCTTCCCTGTAGGATTCTTAGGCATCTAATTACGTGGTTGATCATAACCTAACTTCAGCATAGGCACTAACCTGTCTCTATTCTGTGCATATTGTCAGTAAACTTGTTCATTATGCTTTCTCACTGTGAAATTGGTTCACATTTTGGCATTGGCCAAAGGATTCAACTGTTACTGGAGAATAGGGATGGTCTGTCAGATAGCAATACAGACAAGGCAGTGAAAATCATCATCTCCAATTGAAACTTTTTTTTTTTTTTTTTTTTTTTTTTTTTTTGAAAGAGTATATCTTTTTTTTTTTTCAGGGCAGGTAGGGTCAACATAGAATGGTGAGAAATATCCTTTAAACAGTTTTCTTATTGTTGGCAACACAATAGTTACAAGCACAAAACCTTGGGGACACTTGTTGCCTCAAAATCATGCTTTCCATTTAAATGACTATCTTATATTTTTAACTAGATATCCACCCAGACAAATGAATTTGACATTGCAGCACAAGGACACAGAGCCATCTTTGAGTGAGAACAGGAAGGAAAGAAACAGTATTTTTGAAGAATAACCTGATCTTGAACACAGATTAGCAACTAGAGGATTACTTTCTGTCCTGCTGCATTCATGCTTCAGTGTCTTCACAGATATTTTATACAAGTAGCTTGATTAAAGCTGTTGTGCAGTAAGCCGATTCACATTAGTCCTGCTAGGTAATAAAGGCAAGCAAATTTATTTTCTTAATATTGTTCATTCTTACAGGGGACATCAGGGAGTCATAAATTTGCAATCAACACCACTGTAATCTGGTTTGTTCCATTGTATTCTCACCCTGTATCTTCTTTTGGTGAACTTTCACAGGACTTTATGGTGCAAAATAGGAAAAAAATGCTTACACACAAAGTTGTATTTAAGTGACACATTTTAAGTTTGATTTCTTTGAATACTTATATATTCATCATAAGAAAAGGCAGGTTCTTGAACAAAAATGATTTCTTATTAAAATGGTGACATCTTCAAGGTTTTTACCTTGAAGAATAAAATAAAAGATAAGAGTTTCTTTTCTGACTTTCACTCAATGACTTCAATACACATTATGGAAATAACATTAAGATATGCCTCATTGTCCACTGAGTAAATTATACAAGATTTTGGACGGAAATCAAAAGACTAAATTTATCCACATTTTCACTTAGCCTCTGAAAATACTCAAAAATATTGAAATATATAAGCTTCTCACAACAACAGTTATGTGGAGCAGGAGAATAAATAACAACAAAATTATGACCACATATGTGTTATACTTTGACTCAGGAAAATAAGCCTGTCTGAAATATACAGCTCAATTTTGAGATCCAGCTGTCAAAATATTTCACCCATGTTCAACAATTTGTTTGGAGTTTTGTTTACAAGACTCTCTAGAATCAGACAGATGTGTATAGGTAGTAGGCAGTATGTAAGTATGGACGAAAGAGCAGGAAGATGATTGTAATTTATATTTAAGTCTGATGTACACTATGTGATGAAAATTTAGTTCTTTAGTGATGAGTTTATTGCAGTTTCATTCAGAAAGGAGTTAAAATTCTGGCTTTCACCAGATAATACCCAAGGCATATTTGTCTGGATGCAAGATAAGATCTCATGAAAACCAGGCTTCTTACAAATTACGTCACAGCTAAAACACTCATAAATATTGCCAATCCATGGAAACACTTTCAGTTAGGTTTACCTGATTTATTATATATGCTTACATTGGGAAAACATAATTCACTTGCTGCAAGAGTCTATCTCTTTCCATTGACTATAAAAGGAGTCTGATGCAACTCCTTAAGGGCTAAACACTTACGTTGTTTAAATGCAGGTAAAATGCATTTGGTTTAGATTACAAATGGATTATTCAGAATTAATATCAGTTAGTCATCTATGTAAACAGAAGATAATTGCAGATGTGTATGAGCATTGTTAACAGAACAAATTAAAATGTATAATTGTGCCTGAAGTAAGATTTAAGCTCCGAGGCCCTTCCCAAGACCACATATTAAGCCAGTGAAGATAGAAATATAGCCTAAGACACCAAGAGACACAATCCAGAGGTTTTGTACCAAAACTAACTTGTGAAATGGTGTAGCCAGTATTTTAAAACACATCAGCACGTCAGGTATGTTACCAGCTAAGTTGTTTGCAAAAATTTCTTTCAACCTCCTGGGGTTTGGGATGTAACCAAATTATGAAGTTTATAGTGTTTTGTTTTGTTTGAGGACTCTCTTGATATACTTAATTCCTAATTCCCTCTTCTCCTAGGGAAGGTCAAGCATTAAAATCATTGTTACACCAGCACCTCCAGCAAGTTATGCTCAGAGCTTAGCTTCATTCGCATAACTCTATCGCAACTCCAATGTTCTCAGCAGTTTTGCTATGTGCCTAATCAAATAGCCTATGAACTAAATGAAACCAAATGATCAGCCCAAATCCCTTCTGCGTTCCCCGTGCCATGTAACCCTAATACATAGTAATTGCTATTATATTTGATGAAAGAGTCTCAAATAACTCATATAGTATATCATTGTTGAAATGGCATTTTTTTGTTTACAGCATAGTGCCAAAGAAGTAGGTAGAGCTTTCCTGGCAAGCTGCACAACAGTGAAGGTGTTTGAGAGTGAAAGGTCTCCACAGGATGGAAGGAGTTTAAGCCTTTCTATACTACCTGTAAGGAATGCTCTTAGAACCTCTGGAGCTGAACCTTATTTTCATCTCAGAGAGTTGGTGGTTCCCTACAAAACAGAGCCCAGACACTCCATCTGCAGCATGGAGTGGGAGCCTGGGTCTGAATACAAACTGAAACACAAAATTATACGGCACAGAAAACTAATCTTATGTTGTTGATACCTAAACATTATGCAGTCATTTCACAACACTTAAAACCTAGACATACAATTTAAGCTTCCCATCTTGCTTGTTGACAAAACTACTCACCAAAGACACATGAGTACTTCCAGAAAGAAATAAAAAGCAGTTACCCTATCTGGCTTGGACATCTATGTTCAAAGAGAGTCATTGGAATGGATGTAGCTCTTAGTCTTTCTTGCTAATTAAATAAGTCTAGGTGAATACATTGTTTCTTTTTTTAGGTGAATTAAAGATAAATGGGATAAATCGCAGCCTACAACTGAAATGTAATAGAAATAGAGTAACTTTTTCCAAATATTTTAATTACTATGTCTACGCCATGATGCTCTTTAAAAATTACACTATGCCAGGGAAATTTGATTCTGCATTTTTTCTAAGCTAATCATCTCCTCAAAATACAAGAAAAAAATACTGCTTTTCCACAGTCCAGAGATTCAGTAAAAGGATGGTTCTAGACAGCATAAATGGTCATCTCTCAGATTTTCAACACGGGTTAGTGTGTTGAGCACAGGAGCAAGCAATGTCAAAATGTCAGAAGCCAAGCAAACAAGGCAGAAAACTGGCTTGGCCAAGCAGGAATCTTCTTCTGGAGCCAAAGCTGGATAAACACTGGCTTACAGGTCAGGCACAAAGGGTTATAGTGAATAGGGTAACATCAGATTGGCCATCTGTCACTAGTGGGGTTTCACAGGACTACATCTAAGCCCTGCGCTCTTCAATATCTTCATATATTACTTGGATGCAGAATTTGAAGCTATACAAAGTAAATTTGCCAATGATTCTAAATTGGGAGGAACTTTTGGCTCCCTCAAAGGCAGAGAGGTCCTGCAGAGAAACCTAAACAAATAAGAGAGATGGGCAATCACTACCTGTATAGAGTTTAACAAAAATAAGTGCCATTCTCTGCACCTGGCATGGGGTAACCCCCGATGTACATACAGACCAGAGAACAAGACTGAAGGGTAGCAATGCAGAAGGGAACCTTGGTTGATGGTAAGTTGAATATGAGTCAGCAGTGCCCTGGTAGCCAGGAGGGCCAACCGTGTCCTCGGGGGCAAAGCATCACCTGCCGGTCAAGGGAGGTGATTGTGTGGCCTCACCTTGAATATTGTGTGCAGTTTTGGGCACTGAATTATAAGAAAGATATTAAGCTATTAGAGAATGTCCAATGGAGGGCCATGAAGATGGTGATGGGGCTTGAGGGGAAGCTGTATGAGGAGTGGCTGAGGTCACTTGGCCTGTTCAGCCTGGAGAAGAGGAGACTGAGGGGAGACCTCATTGCAGTCTACAACTTCCTTGTGAGAGAAAGAGGAGAGGCAGGCACTGATCTCTTCTCTGCGGTGGCCAGTGGCAGAATCCGAGGGAATGGTCTGAAATTGTGTCAGGTGGGGGTTTAGTTTAGATATTAAGAAAAGGTTCTTCTGCCAGAGGGAAATGGTCACAGTGCCAAGTGGTTCTTCCAGCAGAGAGAGGGCACTGGAACAAGAGAAATGGTCACAGCACAAAGACTGACAGTTTAAGAAGTGTTTGGACAACACTCTCAGGCACATGGTGTGATTCTTGGGATGCTCTGTGCAGGGCCAGGATGTGGACTTGGATAATCTTTGTGGGTGCCTTCTAACTCAGGATATTCTATGACTCTATGATCCTGTGACATGTACATTAAAGAAAATGTTTTCTTAATGTGAAATATTTGTAAGTCAACAGATGATTTCAGGATTAGCCTTACTGAAGCTAAAAATGCATATTTATTTCTTTATTTAATAAAGGGCACATAATACTTAATTTGAGATAAAATCGTCTAGACCATATCTCTTTGAATGAGTTTCAAGATTATCACATGAAACATGAAAAATGAAAAATAACCTTTTAGGTCATATAGTGCACACCTTGCTATTGCAGCATTTCAATTTCACAGGTTTGCTTTGGAAATTTTTTTCTGTCAGTTTTGCTAACTCCAAAATCCCTCATGTTGATTTAATGTTGCTTGTTTAATATGTTTAAATATACATTGTATGTACAAACACATTTAAACAAACATATGGGGGATTTCAGCATAATGAATTCCTGTTAGCATATTTGGCAGTTCTCTTCTACTCCTACATTCAGGCTGTTCTATATAATGGGCTTAAATCTTTTCACAGTACAGTAAATTATACCAACATCATCCTGCACTACTGAAATTTAAAATCCCTCCTTCAATTTCTCTTTCAACTGCTTATGATTTCTCTCTCTAATATACATGTAAACAGCTTCTTTCCCATGTTTTGTCTCTCCTCTTGCCCAACACATATAGAAACACAATCGCCTAACAGATTTTTCAGTTGCCTGAGATTTTTCAAGTCTCTGTTGCCACAGAAATCATCCTTTATTCACCCTTAAGTTTTGTGAGTTAATTTAGTACCACCTCAACCTACTTTTCATCTGTAGAAAGGTGCATAGGGAAAGAGAAGTGGGTGGCCATGGAAACCTCTGAGAGGAAGGAGAAAAGGAGTGAACTCTCTGGTTCACAGCTTTGAAGAGCCAGAGAAATGGTTTGGTATATTGGCTGTGAGTTTTCCTCAAAGTCAGTAGTTCTAAACTAAAGAGTATCATCAAGATATTGTTTCCCTCACAGAAAATTGCCAGCAGTCTCTATTTGTCATATTAAATTTCCAAGCTCTGTTTAAAATGAAGAGTTGTGATTCAGACACAAAATTCTGAATTGATACTGTATTCAGGTATAGGTGATCACCCTGAATGACAACTCGTGAGCAGAGTAAGTACTGTGACACATCTTCCATTTGTATTTACATCAATACACAGAAAAAATCATGAGTCACTCTGAAGTCTTATAATTAAAAAAAGACAGCATGTTCATCTTTGCTTATTTAAATTGCCTTAGTCAAAGTCAATATGATAAGCAAATGTAGGCTGTGATGAGTAGGAGTTACACATTCTGAATTGTGATCAGATTAGTTCATCAACAATTTCTGAAGTACACAGAAAATACATTCAATAAAATGTACTGTGTCACCAAACTAAAGCATGAACAGGGAGAGAAACCAAGATTATAAAGGTAACAGAATTTTTTACATGTTTTTAACATCCATAAAAAAATCCACTAAATTCTTTTAGGACATAACTGCTCCATAGATTCCAAAGTTTGACCCTGATAGTACGCAACAGTGATATTTTTATTGCTGATAATGCCCATCTAGTAAAATGTACCTATTCCCTATCTGGACTTAGAATATTGTAGTCTTTTGAAAAGAATATACAAAATTGCTTATAGTTTAATATAAGTAGGACATAACTGATTAGCAAAAACCTGTGCTGAATTATTATTCCTAGCTGTGGACTAGAAAATACAGTCTCTATTGATTTATTTAACTGGAAATATAAGCACTCAGGCAAAGTTAGGCTTTTTTTCCCCTTTCCCTGTTGGATAACTTGGTATTAAAAAATATTTATTTACCTTTTCTAATTAAAAAATTACTGCAATTGTTATCCTCATTTAAAATATAGATGTAAATTACTGACACAATTTTATTCTTATTGTAATATGACAGACCGAGAGTTAAGTTTAAAATATGTTCATGAGTACGTACATGTGTGTGTTCTTGAATATATATGTATGTGTGTGTGTGTGCATAGTGCAAGGTTACAAACAGAATAAATGAGAAAGTGAAAATTGTCACTATTATACTCAGTTGTTGCCGGCTTTCTGGAGATAGTCACCTTGCAATAGAAGGCTAACCAGGCTCCTCTGCTGTAAACATCTGCTTATATTAGTTAAGCTCATCAACAGAAGTTAGGTGCAATTAATGTATGCAGCTTTAATGAAACATACAAAACAGCAATTACAGCCATAATTATAATATAATTAAACTGCAATCATATAATCAAAGTAAGCTACATAAAAACTTTGCCTTTGAAACAACTCAAAAGAGCATTGTACCTTTTCTAACACCTCATGTCTACCTCTTTGTAACTTTTTTACGAAATATGTAAAGAAACAATTGTATAAATTTAATAGGAAAGAACAACAGTAAAACTTACATAGTTTACTTGACAGCCTTTCATGGGTTTTCAGTGCATTTAATTTTTACTGAGCAAAATGCTACTCAAGTGCAGAAACACCACTTATATCTATGGCCTCGCCAAATTCCATTAGGAAAGCAAGTTTGGGTCTGGTCAACACTCAGGTAGTGGACCTCCAAGGATAAATTAGGTGCTGCAGGGAGTGATACTACAGTTTCCATAAATAGCATCTTCTAAGTTTACCTCACAACAACATTAAGTGACATTGTGATTTGTACATGCTGCCATTGGAGGATATGATGGGATATCAACTGCCATTTAAGGATACCAAACAAGGTATAGTGGTCTTTTATCAGCAGAAAAATAAAATGAAACTCAATGGATCGGTGTGCCTATGAGGAAAGCTGGTTGTTTATTCTTGGCATTTCAATGATTTAATGTGTTATATTTGCTGCCTAGTCACCTTTCCAGCCTTTCATGTCTTATGTGTTCCTGAAGGGGAAACAAAAGGTAATAATGTGACCCATTCATTTCAAACACAGGAAAAGGGCATTTGGGTAGTTTGTTTGTTTGTTTGTTTGTGGGGTTTTTTTGTTGTTGTTTTTGGTTTTGTTTTTGGTTTTGTTTTGGTTTTTAATCTCCTCCCACCCTTTACAAGGAAGATGATATTTAAATGGAGATGTTTTCCCACAGCTAAGTCTTATGATCATTGTTGGGAATCTTTTTCATTTGCTAACTAGATGTAGATAGAAAACGCCTGACAAACTTTTTATTTCTTCAGAATATGTCGCTTTGTTAAAAACCAGACACATCAATGCTATGCATCTTTGATCCCAGGTCTGTCTGTTTATTACTGAGTCATATATTTTCTCTGTAGGTCTGCTTTGTGTATAGAGTGGAAATAAAATGTCATCTACTTGCCTGTTTGCTTTTGCCTTTTTTTATTTTCATTTTTGTTTTTTTTTTGTTCTCCCAGCTGATTGCTGAGAGTCACCGAGCCTAGTTTGGAAGGAAATTTTTATTTAAATTTAACAAGAAAACATAATATATATTAGAAATTTTTATGGCCCATATAATTTCAAAACCTCACTCATAAAACTTCTAGTGCTTGAAGTTCATTCTATGTATTAGACTTAAATGTGTACAATCTATAAACCAGGAGCAGCTGTAAGCTATTTGCATTTAAATATGCTGAAGATTAATTGACAGGTTAAAGACCCTTATGGTTTTGGTTTGGGCTTTTTTTTAATTATTTTTAATTTTTTATTATTATTATTTTTATTTTTATTATTTTTTTATTCTATGCTGCAGCAGTCTGTTCCTGAAGAACTGTATGTTTTTGAAGAGACCCACGCCAGAGCAGTTTATGAAGAACTGCATCTATGGGAAGAGCTCCCATTGGAAAAGTTCATTGAGAATTGTCCTGTGGGAGGAAGGAGCAGCACAAACAACTGACCATAGACCCTGTTCCCCATCTGCCTGCACCACTGTGCAAGGAGGAGGTAGAGAAAATCGTGAGTGAAGTTGAACCTGGGAAGAAGGAAGGGCTGGGGGTAAGGTGTTTAAAGATTTGGTTTTATTTCTCATTATCCTACTCTGATTTTATTGGTAATAAATTAAACTAATTTCCCCAAGTCAATTCTGGTTTACCCATGATGGTAACCAGTAAGGGATCTCTCCTTGTTCTTATCCCAGGAGCCTCTTGGATTTTTTTTCCTCCCCTGTCAAGTTGACAAGGAGGGTAATAGAGTGGTTTTGGTGGGCACCCAGCATAGAGCCAAGGTCAGCTCACCACTGTAGTTCTTATTACTCTTTATAACTCTATTTTTTTTAGTCCCTTTACATGTAAATCTCTAACTCCTGAATCCTTCATTCACTTGACCAAAACTTACTATTCCAATACAAATGTCTGTGCAGAGAGCGTTTTCTTTGTGACATCTCAAAACTGTAATGATATTCTCATTTTAAATGGATCATTTAAATAATACCATGAAACATTAAAGAAGCATGAAGTAGTGAGCTAAAGATGATTGCAGATTTTTCCCTAAACAGCATCTTACCATTGTAGTTGCATTTTACCTTATTATTTATTAATGGACAAATTACCAAAGATATTAAATTAAAGGAAGAAGAAAAATGGATATCTAATCACATGAGGAAACATCTAACTACCAGTGACCCCAGTGATTTTGACATCTTTGATTCTTGGATCTTACTTACCTGTGGAAATTATGAGATACTCTCAATCCAAAGTTGTCCTTTACATAATGCAGAAAATGTTTTCAAGCTTCAACTTAGGAGCATCCTGCATCAGGAGTAGTAGCTCTCAAAACAAACAAAAGATGAAATATTTTCTTTCAGTCTGCAAATGCAAAACTAAGGCAAGAGGTTTTAACTGCTTTTTTCAGGATAAGGTATACCAACCACCTTTGAGGTGTCTTTACACCCCATATGTTGTTTACTAGATAAGTTTGTTCTCTTAGTGCTAGCAGGTTGTGAAAAAATAATTAAAATAATTGTTGAAGGTGCCTAACTGTAATACATTCCACAAGTGATTTTCGGATGTATTATTATTAACTGAAACTGAAAGTGAGTAGTTTCAGATTAGATATTAGAAATAAATTATTTACTGTGAGGTTAGTAAGGCACTGGAACAAGCTGCTCAGAGTTGCGGATGCCTCAGCCTGGAAGTGTTCAACGCCAAGTTGGATGGGCTAGTGAAAGGTGCCCCTGCATGTGGCAGGGAGGTTGGAACTAGATGATCTTTAAGGTTCCTCCCAAGTCAATCCATTCTATGAGTCTATAATTCTCTGATGCTATCATATTTATTTACCAGATGAAATTAGATGTGATGCACAGTTCACAATATCATCACTTTTTCAAAACAGTGAGAAGTGATTCTCACAAATGCTTTCTATGTGAAGGTAAAATGAATAATTTCAAAATGCACACTAGATAGTTTATGCACGCCAACATTTTTTTACAGGACTTGATATCTGAAGATTTTTTGGGGGAGGAGGTTGGAACTAGGCAACCAACTATTACTAGAGACCAAACACTAAAGCAAAAATTCATAAATGTGCACAGGAATTGCTGACTGTCCAATAAAATCAGCGTTTCACATATGGTGTCTATAAAATTCATTGCTAATCCAAAATGTTTTGTGAAGCATTCAATTTAAAAGCACAGTGTAAATACCAAGGAAGTTGCAACAGGAGACAAGTGTTGAATAATTCCAGTTGCATAATAAGAGAAATTAGCAGAAGAAAGTAGTGTTAAACAGAATATAAAGGCTTTACGCTTATTTTCTGTTTAGTTTCCTAGCTTTAGTATAGGCTAGACAGTTCCAATGATACCTTTTAATTCCTCAAAACATAATTAAATAGTTCAAGACTCCTTACCTATGATACCATTTCATGACGAAAGTCTGATGCCCTAAAACTTTTCCACTACGGATCAATGAGTAGATCTATGCTGCTTCTGGAAGACAATAATCTGCACTGTTTCCAAAGATAGGAATGTAGAAAGAGAAAAAAGGCACTAAAATAGAAAGAGCAGAAAACAAATGATCAAACAGAAACTTGCACTGTAAAATGCTTAATTAGTCAAAAAATGTTTTTTCTGCATACAGTGTGGAAAGGCACAGAAATCAGGTCTAATATTGATTTCTGGTCTTGAAAATTTAGGCTATGATGTACTCTCACACTAGACCTTGGGAATGACTATTATAAAACTTTTCTCAAGTCTTGCAAAATTTAATGCATCTGCCCTCGAGTTGTGAGCTATTCAGCTTTCATTCAACCCAGATCACTACTCATTTTCCTGCGCGTCGGTATGTCGTACTATCCAGTATGCCCTAGAGTATGTGTTGTGGTTTCTGATGTGACTTGAGATGCGCAAAGTAGTCTCATGTCATACCTAACAGCTCTGTGCGAATTCTTCTGATATCCTAGGCCATCTCCTACAGAACTAGATGCCTGCATTTGGAAAAGTGCATCAGCTTTTACTGTCTTTCATGGTTTTCTTTAATCAACAATATGACTTTGTGTTGGTTAGTAGGGGGTTGGTGCAGCAGAATGAAATTTGTTGCTCTTAATCAATTTTTGCATCCTGGATAGATGGCAAAGAGGAGTGAATGAATGCCATAAAAACATACAGACTTAATTACTTCACATTTTTGGGAAAGCTTCCTTTGTTAGTTTGTTGCCCTTTTTCTTTTTTTTCTTTTTTTTTTTTTGGTGGGGTTTTCTTTGTTTGTTTTTTAATTTTGCTAATCTCATTTTCCAGAATCAAAAATAGGAGTGTTCTAGAGCATTATTTGATCTTTCAGGCAACATTAGCAGTCTCATGTTTCAGTATGGCATGAAATTTCCCCAGCATATTTCATCTATCTTTCTGTGCTCTCTTTGTGCTATCTGATCACCCTTCTGCTGCGTAATTTTCTATTTTAATGCAACAGTGGACTTTTAACATAAAGAAAATTATAAGAAGAAGACACTCACAGATTCAAATGAACCCCCCTGATGCCTCCAGGTTCCAGGTGGTATGGTGTGGGCATGCTCCTGGGCAGTCTTTGACTGACAGCTGCTCCAGGACTGCCCCAGGACACCCATACAGGCTGGCATGTGGGACAAGGCATTACCTCACTTCTGTGAGATTCGACCTGTCCCTCCCAACCCCTCACAGACACACTTGAGTTGTTCCAAGACCATAATTAATATAATAATCTAGTGCCTTACAGTCCTGAGGGAAGCTGAAGCCCACACCAGAGCAGAGAGAAAGTGTGAGGGAGAAGGAGCTGCAGAGAGGAGCTTTTATGGAATGACCACAGACCCCATTCCCCATCCCACTGCACTGCTCTCTGTGGGGGGTAAAAGGAGTAATTTGAGCTTCAGGAGAAGGACAAGGAATGAGGAATGGTGCTTTTACTTCAATTTTATCTTTATTTCTCACCATCATATTCTTTTTTGTTGGCAATAAATTGATTTTCCCCAAGTCATAGAATCACAGAATAACAGAATCATGGAATTATAGGATAGTTTCAGTTGAAAGGGACCTCAAAGATCGTCTAGTTCCAAATGCCTTGCCATGGTGTCCTAATTAAAACAGCTGAGACCAGTTCATCACTGTGTGGGTGTAACCGAAACTGTGTATTCTACAACCTCTATGCCATTTCCCAGAAGCTGTTAACAACAGACCATCTGCAGCAGCTGCCCAGAGCACACCTGACCCCTCAGGCTATGAGCTGGGTGTGAAGAGGCCTGTGAGATCTGAGGATGTTCCTGTCCTCACACCCAGAACATCCATTCACCCATCCTGGAACTTCCCGCCCTAGGAAAGGGGCTGGGCATTCCAGCCTGAACCTGAGGATACATTATCTTGGAGGTCTGGGGACTTCTAGTTCCACTTGTGGGATCCAGAGGAGGACCAGAACCTCAACCAGACTGGGACCACTGCTCTCAATCGGACTATGACCACCACTTCCAACCAGACTGCAACCATCATTGGCATCAACAGGTTTTCTCCTCTCTTTTTACTTTTGGACTCAGAGGGGCCCACATGGGGTTCAGCACGGGGGCTGATGAACACCATTTTGTTTGTGCCCCAGGGTGCCGGGTTTTTGTGGGTTAAAACCAATTGTTCATCTGTAAAATTGTATTTATTGTATTATTGTTATTGTCATTCTGATTTTTAACCTCTTTGGAGTTGGGTTTATTTTTCCTGCCAGTTTACCTTTAAACCAGCACACATGGGCAGGGACACCTTCCATTAGATGAAGTTGCTCAAAGACCCATTCAACCTGGCCTTAAACACTTCCAGGGATGGGGCAGCCATAACCTCCCTGGGCAACCTGTACCACGGCCTCACCACCCTCACCACAGAAAATTCCTTCCTAATATCTAGTCTGAATCCACCCCCTTTTAGCTTGAAACCATTGCCNTTTTTTTTTTTCTAATAGCTGATCTAACCTACTCTCTTTCAGTTTAAAGCCATTCCCCCTTGTCCTGTTACTACATGCCCTTGCAAAAAGTCCCTCTCCATCTCTCCTGTAGGCTCCCTTTAGGTATTGGAAGGTTGCTCAAAGGTCTGCCCGGAGTCTTCCCCATGCTTTCTGGTCATCTTTGTGACCCTTGTCTGGACCTGCTCCAACAGATCCATGTCCTTCTTATGTTGAGGGCACCAGAACTGTAAAGCAGTACTGCAGGTGGGGTATCACAGGAGCAGAGTAAAGAGGCTGGCTATGCTTCTTTGGATGCAGCCCAGGATATGGTTGACTTCCTGGGTTTTCAAAACATATTGCTGGGTCATACTAAGTTTTTTTAGACAAGTCTGTTTTGCCAGACATGACAACTGATGAGTGATCTCTCTTTCTCTATCTTGGTCCACAAGATTTTAATCTTTTTTTTTTTCCCCTCTATCTCCTGCAGGAGGGGCAGTGAGAGAACAGCTCTTTGAGTGCCTGGCAGTCATTCAAGGTCAGCCTACCACACAGATGGTGAGAACTGAATGAGGATGTTAGGGATTTTAAGAACAGCCACCTCTTCCAGCAGGTCCAGCTCAGGACTCCTGCCCAGTGCCCTGTGGTCTCTGCTCAGCCAGAGGGATGCAGCTGCCACTTTCAAGTGACTGCTTTCAAGTTCAACCAGGAGCAAAGCTGAGCATATATCCTGGAGACACAGAAAGATACACAGACACACAGAGAGCGTGGGCACTGACGATCACACAGGCAAGATGCTGCCCCCAAGCAGCCTCCACATTCAGGACTCACACCAGACATAGGTATAGGCAGAAATGTCTCCTCCTTCTCTTGGGCTGGCAGAGGCAGAAGATCAATAGTGCAGCACCCACATCACATTGCCCAGGTTCACAAGCACACGGACATTTGTAGATCCCTCAAGCATCAGCATGGCCCCTCTGCTCACCCCGTGCACCCCTGCTCGGATATTGTTATCTTGAAAAGATATGCTGTTATCTTGAAGTATCATTTATGCCCATACTTATTTTATCTTTGTTCCTTGGCATGCAGCCTTAATCCTCAAACTGTTTCAAATGACTATTTAATCTAAAGATATCTACTGATCTCCCATGGTTGCATTAGCTTGATCTTCACTATTACTATGAACATAACTCTCCAGATGAGTGTTAATTATATTTGAGGAGCTAATCCTGTTTTTGTTATTAGGAAGAACGATGAGGATTAGATATAGTGATATAATTCTGGCACCTTGATGTACACATTCTTAAATGTTTTCTGCACTGCAATGATGTATTTGTTTGACTCAGACATGAATAACTTCTATTATTCAGTTATCACGGTTTTGAGGCTATAAATAATTCAAAAAATGAATTTTAAATCCAAATTATTTTCTTCTGAACTTCAAGGAATTTGGGTTACTTTAGTATTGTTACAAGAGAATGTAGGTCTGAAAACACATTCATGACTTAGAGGTTACACGATAAATTCCATTGACAATTGCTGTTTGAAGCACCTCATTTCATCCATTTTTAATAGTTTTGATATAGTCTTTATTGCTCATAAATCCATGATCACAAAGAAGAAAAAGACTGGCTTTATAACATTATTCAGCCCTTAACCTCAGTCCTGCAAGTAAAGTTATCCATGTGCAAAGAACAGTCCAAATCTCTTAAATCTGTACATCTTAACACACACTATCAGCTGCAATCATCTGCACAAGGGTGCCCAAGAAATTCAAATATAGAAAGCTTTAAGTCTTTGTTGAAAAATGGTGACATTAATACACTTAATTGAAGTGAAATTTGAAGAAACTATACATGAAGAAACTTTGACATTTTCAAGCAGTAGTAGGAAATCTATCCCATAGCAAGCAAGCTTTATGTAATTTTCAGACCGTAGAGAGCAAGATACTGGAGCCACACAGAACTCTCAATTCTCCCATTCCACCCACAGAACAAAGAAATGGACTTCAATTTTTCCTAAGCCAAAAAGAACTGCAACTTATATTAGTTAAGAAAATGTCTACAACATAGAGGACAGAAATACTGTTTTTATGATTTATAAAACATTGGGGTAGTCTGACACTCAAAAAGCCCTCCAAAATTTAGCAGGAAATGTTTATAGAAAAACTAAGTTCAGATACTTGTAAGAAGTGGATAATTCTCAAAAAATTTGAAAATTCATTTCAAGTAATGACAATGCTGAAATGTTAAATATTTATGAAAGTTTCTCTGGTCTTCTAACTTCCCCCTCTTAACTGTACATCATGATAATCTTATTCCTTACCCTAATTATAAGCTTTATAACATTATCTCTCCTCTGTATCTCCATGAACTATCTGTAACAATTTACTTTTCCTGACTAGTGAATCATATATTATCATAGTTAAACCAGCAGTTAAGAGGCACATGCTAAATATGAAATATTTATTCAATTGTAGTAAATATCTCACCATGCTCTTACAGTTTAGGAATAAAACAAAAATATTGCAACTCATTAAAAAATAATATAACGATAAATATTTCTTTTAAAATATTTACCAACTACATGCAACTTTCTTCATCACAGAAATAAAGAAGGCTGCACAGATTGCACAATACATTCAGGGATATTTTATTAGCTTTGCCTAATAAAATCATATCACAATTCACTCTAATTTAAAAATTGAGGTCTAAAGCCACAAATGCATAAAAAACCCTTTTTTTCATCTAAACCAATGGCAAGCAAGTCTCTAAAAGAGTTACTGTCTATAATTTAGTAAGATACAGTTTATTTTAGTTATATGTGCCATCTGATATTAACCACTGTACAAAATTAATATGCAAGATCAATATAATTTTCTGTTTTCTACTCCTCATGGTCATCTTCACTGAAGATTTATTTTTTCTCTAAAAAAATAAATTTGATTAAATGGAGTTGCCAGTGTATGGAAAGATGGCTTTTGCAATGAAATGAATTGCATATAATTTAAAAATACCCCTAAATTAAAGAAAAAAATATTAAAGTGTCTGTTTAGTACAGACAATAATAAAATAAATTTCCTGAATGAAGAATTTAGGGCTGGCTTCTGAGGCTTTAGGAATTCAGGCTGCAGAAGAATGAAAGAGGAACAAGACACATCGTATTTCAAAGTTCATTTTTACATAAAATAACTGTAATATGCATATAAATACAACCTGACAAATGTTACTTTCACCTTGACACTGATTATGATATTTAGAATTATTTTTGATATAGGAAGGAGATTTAGTAACAGTCTTGCAACAATGCTGCTTAACCCTGACTTTGTAATGCTAATCAGGATAGATTAATATTATATGAAGCAAACTCCTAAATTCCCTTAAAGGTATTTACTCTCTGTAACACACGAGCAACACAATAAAAGAGGAAGCAACAGAAATGTGAGTAAAATTACTATTAAGTGATGACCTAAAACTTCATCTCATTCTTCTGCCAGCACCAGTGGAATTGAAGTAACTTTGTCACATTCTCTAGACACATTGACTGTGAATAAAACACATACCTTAGATAACTGAGGAACTGGTCATGGATTAGACCTGACATGACATAATTGACTTTGAAGGCTTGAAGAGGAATTTAGACCATTGTAGCTAAACAGAAAAAATGTCTAAGTAAATCAGAATAATAAAACCCTGTCTTAAATGAAAGCTCACAGTTGATAAAGGATATATTCACAACCATTATCTTAAGATTAGTCATAAACTAGCCAAACTCTTAAAAAAACATATACTCAGTTGAATTTGAGTTTATTAGAGAAACAATATCCTAAGGACTTGTGGTCTATTCAGAAATTCTGTATGGTTTGCATAGACATGAAGGACTATGTAGTCCATAGAATTTTTTTTAGGAATAAATCATATAACCGTATTGAAGGAGATGGTTTATTCTTTCCCAGTGTCAATTTCTGTGCACTGACTGTAGAAACATCCTAAGATTTTTAAACTGATTCCTCACTGCAGATCCTTTCTAGAATGAGAAGATTTCAAACAGTCCAGAAGTAGGTGTGTAAACAGTAGCAAAAAATAGCACATGCACACTTCTTCAACATTTTCTCTTTTCTACAGGTTACCATGCAAATCTGTTTTCTTGGTGTTTGTTTGTTTCTATCTGCCTTTTCAGAATTTTAATACCTTCCATTCAATATATTCAACATATATTATTCAATAATACCTTCCATTCAATATGCAGGCTGCTGCAATATTTAGCCTGAAAGGTCCTTGGGTTTTACTGGAAACAGATCTGCAGCCACTGAGATGCTTGAAATGGAACCACCTCACGGACAGACTACAGAAGCCCTGATGCATCTACAGCACTGACAGACAATCATAAGGACGTGTTTATGGCCTTACATAAATCCAATGAATGAAAGGGCTAGAGGGGGCCTCGACTATAGGTAACTGTTCCTGCACAAGGGGATAATTTTAGAACTTTAATGAACCAATATAAACCAAGTGAAATACATCATTAAGTAGAATGGTGAAGACAATATAAGAATCAAAATGACCGTTCATCAAAAAACCTTACATTTAAATTGCTTTTCATTTTCTAGACCTGAAAAAAAAAAATTCTCTTCTTCATTACTGTCCAGAAGATATACTGGACTAGGCCACCACTGGTTGCAGAAATAGTCTAAGAGAAGAATTTGAAAAAAGAGGAGAATTTGAATACATACATGATATCACAGCATGTGATAATTTTTTTTGAATGATGTTTGCCAGAGATGTATTTTGTTTAGCTTAAAAGTGGTTTCCTGTGTCATGAAGTAGAACAAAATAAGATTATCTTTATCTAAAGAAGGAATGTATTTCATGAAACTTCTCAGGAACAGAACTAATAAGAAATGTGTCTTGGAATCAAATATATTACTTGGAGACTGTCTGTTTAACAAATCTGTTAGGAGTCAGAGCTTTATTGAATTTGCTTTGGAAGCTGCATCAGAAGTCATTAATACTTAAACATTCACATTGGCTTAAAATTGCTAATGTCATGTCAGAGAAGGTAGAAACTTATTCCTAGCCTCTTGAAGTAGCATTGTAAGGGTTAAAAAAAAAAGGTACAGTTTTCTTTAAAAATTTTAGCCATGTTGAGTTACATAAATTATCCACATCATCCTGAGTGAAGATTGCTTTTTTAACTCAATAAATACAATGTAGCATTTTCCAAATAATCAGCAATTTTCCCTCCTGAGTTGTCTGAAAAAGACTCTGAATTCAGAAACCATCTAGCAAAATCTTGCTTAGCTGTGTAAATAAGCCTGAGGATGCTCTGCCAAGCATTACAACAAACTAGCTAAATCATTGACTATAGCCCACAACAGAAAGGCTTTTAAATGGAAGACGATATGCGTTGGAAGCCTTTTCCTGACTAGCAAAAATAGCGGCAGGACGGGGACAAATAGATAAAAGAATAGATTTCTGAGAGCCATACTCTATTCCACAGATGAATGAGGGCATCCTGTTATTCATATTCTAATGACGTTTTACAACATACCACTTGAGTTTTATTTCTGAATATTTTATTTATTTTGAAATATTACTTAAACATAAACAAATATGACAAAATATTTCTGCTACTCTTCAACCAGATAATATTAATTTATATGTCAATTAAAAAAAAACAGAAAATTAAGGTATTTAAGGTTATACAACAATTAATTTTGCAAGGCATGAACTACCATAAATTTATGGGTTTATGTTTCAGACCTGACATGTTTTTTGGATTCATGTGGAGTCTAAAATATAGAAATAGAGACAGGTAGAAATCTTTAAATTGGTTATTTTGTTACTCTCAGCAGTCAAATGGTTTCCCATGGGCATTTTTATCCTGTTCCTGTTTCACTGAATAAAAACACTGGATCTGACCAAAAAAAGAGCAAATGCAGGTGGACATGCTTACTTGTCTCTGATCCTTCTGCTTTCTTTTCCTTGCTGAGATTCCAGAAGAACACTGACAACCAGTTTACAGAGCAATGAAATCATTAGTTGTGCATTTATCACTATTATTTTTTTAAATAGAGTTATATATAACCTGGGGGGAAAAAAAGACTTGAAATTCTAATCTCTAAACTCCCAAAATCTAACAACCATTCTTAATTTTAAACATTTCTAGCTGTCTTTTTATTTAATTAAATTACATACTGTGTCTAAACCTAAGCCTGATGGTTGTAGGATCTTGATCTAAACACCTACATATAGTTAAACGTACCTCAGTTCTAACAGTCAGTTTTAGAACTTATGTAAGAGAATATAAATAACAAAAAAATGCTTGTTAATATGTGTGATGTACAGTGCTGTATGGGGGGTAAAAAACAAACAAACAAACAAACAAAAAAACAAACCAGAAAAGAGGTAATTTTCACTTCTGATTCTATTAGCTATAGAAAGATTTGAGAAAAATCATGATGGAAACAGAACTATATTATGTCTTGTTCCAGGGCATTCTGTAGTAGAAGAAAGGATATCAGTGTTTTTGGCAGATCAGAAGCAATTCCATTGAAAGCACTCATGTAAAAATGCTTAGAGGCCAGGGAATAAGACTGTGACAATGCCTAAGATGCAATGTTCCTTTTCATGACATTTACAGTCACTTCCCAATTTGCACTAGGACCATTTCCTACCTTCTTTTCTCCCTAAAGACAAAATTTGAACATGCTGCCTCCACATTTATGTTTCTGCCCACCTTTGAGAAACAAACAGAACACATCAAGTCTTCATTTCATTTCCTTTCCTTCTTCCTTTTTATCTCTTTCTTTTTTTATCTCTTTCTCTCTCTTTCACCCTTGATTACTTTCTCTCTCTTTCATTTTCTTTCATCCCTTGAATGGATTTTGGAAAACAAAAAGGTTTCTTAGTTTTAGAAAACTTTCTGAAGTTTATGATGTATGTGTTTGTTGATTCTTTCTTTTATAAATTCTTCTAATTATTATAGATATCTCTAAATGCCTCATCCCAGCCTCACTGAAATGAAGTTTTAATGTCTTCCACTAATTTTGGAGCTGGCCTTTATTATTATTCTGATTTTTTTCTGATTGCACTTTTTTCAGGGTTAACAAAATTAAAGTGAAGAAACAGCAATGCATAAGAATTCTTGATAAAAGTAGACATGGAAAGAAATTATAAGACTGAGTTATATACTCAATACTTACAATAAACTCAAGGATTATCTTAAACTTGTAACAATGTCACCGGGACTGATAATTTCAGCATTACTAAACAAATATGTTTATATGTCTTGGATTTTTACAAAGAACATATGAAATCTCTTTCTTTTCTTTTTACAAAAGTAGTATCTCACTCATTGCAAATGGCATTTGTTTTCCTAACTGTAACATAGAAATGGGACATGGATATTTTTGTATTAAAGGAAAAATCTATTTGTTCAAGCCTAATGATTCTTTAGGTAGTGTGGTCCCAGCTGCTAACAATCTAGGAAGGTCATCAAGGAAGAAAAGAAAAGAGAATAATAAAATCATGAAAGTTCAGGGAGCAAAGCAGCATACCTGTAATATTATTTGAGACAGAAACAGAGAGAAGAAAGTCATTGCTGCATTGCATTATGTTAGAGGCCCCTGGTGGCAAAGACCTTGGAAAGGAACCATATGAAAAACTGTGAAGTGAGAAGATATTTAATCCTTATTATTTCATAAACAGAACTACTTCTTGCAGGGAATTACACTATGTCCCCCTGCGCAGAGGGAGGATTGGCAACACGTGAGGAGAAACAACAATGGTCATCAAGCAAATGACTGATGCAAAATGGGAGAATGCTATTAATGTTTCTTTAAGAAGTATGTCCATGTTTTCACAATTTCCCTGGAGTCATCCACTGTTTCTTGCCTGAGGGTAAAAAGAAGGAACATTGTGTCTCTGCCGCTGATGCTACTTTCCCTCACTGGGAAATGTATCTCTCCTTTTCAATCTTCCCAACCACATTTATTGAGTGACTCCAGAAAAACCAAACCAATGCAAAGAATTCCAGAAGGGCAAGAATATCTTTTGAGTATAAGTTTAATGCACACTACTGCAAAAAAAATATCCCCTCACACCACCGCACACATGCACCAAATAAATGCATTCAACATAGAAAACAGAGATTATCAGTATGAATTTCATGGGGGAAAAAAGAATAAGATCTCATTTTCTTCCTTTGTTGTGATACTACGATGCTACATGCTGCCAGATCCTTCTCTTAAATTGCTCTCTAACAGCTAGATGCCCTCCACAAAGCTGTCACCAGAGAAGAATAGCAAACACCAAGGTTGTTTTCATTTGTTTAAGCTCCTGCTGTGCTGCTTGTCTCCAGTATCAAAGCATTCCTTTTTCAGAACAAATTTCTTCTAACATATTATTCTCCCTTTCTAAGATTCTGCTTGGTTCACATAACAAAATCTCCACCAAACACTTACTGATTTATTGAGAGAAGTTACATTTTCAAAAAGGAAAAAGCTGGTGGGATATAGATTTTCACATATATAATAAGAAAGCAAGCACTGATATATTGGTAACATGCAATCCAAAATCATTACTAGGTTTTCTGGTACCATGAAATGATATTGTGGTCTATTTCTGTTGCTTTCATATCAGAATTATACCTTTAAATCTTCTGCTTGAAACAGGGGGTGTTTTTACCACACAAACCGCTTAATACAATAAGGACCAATCTCTGAAGATATTTCTGTAAATCTAAACAGTAATGTCAGTATAAAAAAATTAGGTGATGTCTTGTAACATTCGTTGTCAGAGCTAGTGATATTTGTGGTGTGAATCCCTACAGACTTTGTGTTTCTTTCAACTTTCTCAATTTATGGAATGTTAATGAATATGCAATACACTAAACTAAAGTGCCTAACAAAGATTGAGATCAACGTTGTTTAAAAAAAGAAAAAATAAGTAATTATTTAATTAATATTTAATTGTTATATTTATTAATATACAAAAAAAGGAATCAGTAAGGAGATACACTGAAGAAAGGAAGCATCACCATACTTGCAGTTTATTTTTCATCTCATAAATGGCAGTCACAAAGATGTACTATTTATTAACACTGAGGAGAGAGCACACTGCTTGATTCAGTCAATACTGTCCTTCCACCCAGAAGTTTCAGGGCAATATAAGCCATTGTGTTCTCCTAGTCTTATCATTAGTCTTCCTTTTTTTTTTTTGATCATGTCTTTCCTACTTTACGTGTGACCAGCTCAGCAAGTCAACATGATGAAAACAAATGTTATTAGACCTTTGTTTTCACACTGAAATCCCAGAAGGGGAGCTATCCTGCTTACAGCTTTAATTGCTTTAACAGCACATCTTTTGGCACTTGTTCTTGTGGGTTTTATTGTGCAGCCCTACTCTGCTTGAGTAGTACTGTTCTTCTGAGTAGTTTCATTGATACCCAGGAGCCTCCTCTCACTATTAAGCACTTCTCAGCAGGAGTAAGGCTTGTAGAACTGAACAGTGTAAGGTTATTTCAAAAGGGCAAAGCAACTGCACACAGATTCCAGTAAAAAGCAACACAAGCTTTGCTTATCTCACATTTGCCTTTCACACACAGCTATCCTCCCTACCTACCACCAGTGCTCTTCAGTTCCCAAGTTTCTCAAGCACAGAATAAACAGAATTCTAGCAAGTTAGAAACAGCCAGTTCTGCTGATGTTGTGGTTCATTTTTAAGCCAATGCATGTTATTCAGGATATTTCTATATAGTGGAAAAAGTACAGCTTCAAGTGGCTGCAGAACTCCTGGTTTGCTCTCTTAAGATAATTTTGTTGAGCCCGTCTCCATTAAAGTTGTTACATTAGATCAAGAGAAAATAATTTATGAAAAATGAAAATAACTTTGCCACAGTATGTTATGTATAGTATTTGATTTTCAGAAGAATTTAAGTCAGTTAGTCTTCCAGCTCCTTCAAAGTTTAGCAGAATTCATCACCATCATCATCATCATCATGGCTTGGCTTCGTGAACGAAGATTTCAAAGGGCACTACCCACACTTGCTGCAGGCTCGCTGGTGGCTGAAAAGGCCAATGAGTGACAGACAAGTCCAGTTGCAGAAGGGACAAGAGAAAGATTCCCCAGGCGGCAACGACTGGACGCGATTCTTTCTGAGTTGTCTTTTCTCCTCGAGAGTGATCTTNGTACTTTTCTTCAGGTGTGTATTTTGCCAAACACTTTCATGGAGTCTACCGAAAGC
>VYXB01005844.1:277082-327077 GCA_013397135.1 Pachyramphus minor | reverse complement strand
GCCCCACCAACTTATGGACTACAATCCAGAAATACTGCATATGAAATTGGCTATATTAAAAATTTCTTAAATTGTACAAAGATTAGGAAGATGACAGAGTATATATAAACTTCATTATCTCTTAAAATAAACTTTTTATAACATAATAAAAAATATCTATCATACATGAAAGGGTATCTACCTACATCATATATCTAAAAATGTAAATGTGGCATACCCATATAAACTGCTTTGAAGAACATGCATTCTTCACATACATTGCATATTTGTTTACAGTTTAATTTCTAATTTACTACTTCTCTAACTTTATAATACTTCTTATAATTCTTGCACTGCACCACATATTTAATATCAGCTACAAATAATAATAAATATATACGTAGAAAGGGTAAGTACCATTGTTACCTTGACTACAGATTATGAATTTAGTACAAGTCCTACTTATCCAGTGCATTTATTTAAAAAAGTTCCTATTTTTTCCAATCCTGAAGAAGGTACACTATCTAAAATAGTGCACCTAGTCTGTACTACTTTGACTTTATGCTTGAATTTCTTCCTCGGAACACCACCTATTAGGATCTTTTCTTAGTAATAATGATTAAGGTTTTAAAGAATGGAGACCTAAAATTAACTTCTTGAATCAGTCTGACCTGTTTTTCAGAGATGTTGAACATAGACTTGAACCAGTAGATGAAAGCTCTTCTGACAGGCATCTCGGGATCATTCAGGAATATGGATTCAAGTGTCTAAGTGCTCAGAAATTCTTGAACAACTTAATCAGTGATTTTTCTTTAATGAGATAAAAAATGTATGCTTGCATGAAAAAATAGAGGCTGAAAAATATCTTTTGTCTGTTGTTATCCTAAGAGTGCTATTTATGTTCTGTTGACTGCTTGATATGGAGTTCTGGGCTACACACATGATTTTTTTAAAACTATCCTGATAAGTCTCAGTGGTGGGGAATAGATGGTAGTGGATGATATAAAAAATATGCTTATAGAATTTAAGTGATTTATTCAAAGGAGATGCAAACTGAACATTACTGAACTTGTCAGCATTTTCAATTTCAAAGGTTGTAAAGAATTTGTGAACCAAACCTTCAGCTGATGCATATCTGTGTAATTATCTTCATTTCAGTGATACTATCTTTTATTAGATGAGCATCTTTAAAATATGGAATGTCTTGAGATACAGTTTACCTTTGCATTGGACACAGTGTTTTTTGCTATATTATTCTTTTATTTTCCTAGAATGGAGGAATTGTGCAGACGTATAATGATGGCTGCTGCAAGACCTGTAAGTGATGAAGGCTGCAATATGTGCTATTTTAGCTTTGATTTTGGAGGGCTTGTTTTTTAACCTCAGTTGCTGGGACATAAAGAAGGAAAAAGCATGCAGTCCCGCTGAAAAGTGTTGTAGTTACCTAACTACTCTTATTAAAAGGTATTGCTTCATTTGGCTGCTGACTTGGTGATTTTTAACATTATTGTTCTGGAGTATAACCAAATTTCTCCAAATATAACCCATGAAAGATTAAAAGTTATCTCAATTAAAATAACGAACAAATTCTCTTTATTGCTAAGATGGCTCTAAAATATTACCTATATGATTTTCACCATAAAAGATAAGGATTTTTTCCCCCTAAAGTTGATTTCTAATTAAGTGACATTTTGCAATATGTCTTCAAACCTAGTGATTTATTCTGTATCCCTAATATGTATTTTCTAGGGTCAAAATAATGGAATAATTTTTTTAAAATCCCAAATGAAGAAAAGTTATAGGAATACTGAAGATAGCAACTCTGTATAAGATCAACTTTTTAATAACTGGGAATATATACACATTTTCTGAGTATGTAACTTTAAAATCCAATGAAATGGGACTCAGGCTGACATAAAGATTTCTTAATTGTGCAATTTTAAAAATTCATTGAGAACAAACTGATTTTTGCTGCAGTTTTGAGTAATAAAAGTTTTATTATCTAGGTATATAATTATTTATATATAAAAACCCACTGTTGTATAAAACTAATTGTATAGAGCAAGAACATGTTCAACATTTTGGAAAATCCTCCCCCTCTTTTTTGGCCTTTTTTATCTTCAACTTGAGAGCAAAAATATATAAGCAAATTAATATTTAGAATTTTTGTAGACAAACTTTTTCTTAATAATATTGACTAGCAAGTCACAGACTTATAACCATATATTGCACAGTTATTACATAAAACTAAAGTGCAATGTATATTGTAGAATTTGGTGAAAAAGGGAATATTGATATTTATCTAATACAGAATATCAACTTATTGAAAAGTTGAAAGTCTTGAAAAATAAACTGTAAATTTTGGTATTCTATTGTAAACAAAACGTAGAAAATAAAGAGAAAATAATCAAACACATTTAATCAAACATAGTACATCAAATATATTACCATAGAGAAGTAACACACCAAATTGTGCTACAATCTTACTGACAATATTCTTTCTCTCACAAGATAAACTGTGTTAAAGAATATTTAACTTTCCCTCAAAAATTAAGTTGGCTTTATTTAGAAACCTAGTCTTTAAAATTATTGACTATTTGCCTTCTTTTGATCAAGAAGATTTATAATTTTGGCCATATTCTGTGGCCATTGTTATACTTCAGAAATACTTGCTGAGGTGGCTGCTAAAAATCCCAGATATAATTCAAATAATTATATGCTATTTTATTTTGTTTTATTTTTAACTAAAAGCATGTGCCCTGTGGTGAAGCAGTTAAGAAGAGCACTTATAAATAGAGCTTGCAACACCTTGGGGTTTTAATGGGGACAAATAACTTTTCTGAAAGAGCTTGATTTAATGCATGCAAAGTGAGTGCGTATATTTAATTCTTACCTTGCCATAGAGAGACTCATTGCAAAAGTTTGGTTTAAAAGTAAGTATCATTCCAGTTTTGTGTTAATCAGGAGAGTAATAAAGTTTAGGCCATCTTTAGTGAGACTTGAAGCAGCTGCGGAGTTTCTAAATTGTAGAAGACTAACAGGAAAGCTCATCATGTTTTATTAAAAGAAAAATTTCAGTTGGCAGTGTAAGAATTAATGAAATGTCATTTATACAGAAATGTTTTTATTTCATGAGAATCTTCTATTCCTAATGATTCTGCCAGGTTCTGGATTGGGTCTATTACCCTTTGCCATTAATCCAGTAGTGCCTACTGATAGTATTAATTGTGAACCAGGTATTATTTTTAATACTGTATTTTCCTTTTTTTGATAATAGTGTAAGCAGTGCTTGATATATATGTCATGACTGTCATCATCAATAAATGTTACCATGCAGTTAATGGATCTGGGCCTGATACTGAGAGATGCTGATCCTCTGTTGGCCTCCCAAATTTTCTAAAACCTGGTTAAGGTTCATTGCTCAGCACCTCTCAGAATTAAGTTCATCCATTTATGGTTTTTATTCCTGCTCTTGTTGAAATTTGTTTTATCACATGAATTTACTTTACAGGGTAGTGGTACTATAAATTGTTACTGGAAAAAAAAATCATAATTCTGAATATGGTTACTAAGAGATTCTAAATCTGATCCCAGGTTTCTGAAATTATTGATGGAATTTTTTTTGTCTTAAAATAGAGTAAGAGTGTGTGGTACTGTCTGGTCTCACCTTTGCAGATATGGATTTATCCTGTATTTCTTTTTTGTCACAAATAATATGTTTTACAAAGTTAGGAGAATGTTGAGGGTGGGGCAGAAACACATAATTGCAACCACGTGGTAATATATACTTTTTACACACAAAATACAAAATGTTACAGAACTGTTGCATTACACTCATAATTCTTAACTTTTTAGGATAGGTAAGGCACAGAAACTCTTTACTGAAATATGTAACAAAGCACATCTGATATTGAATGCAGATCTTTATGGTTCAGAATTGGGGAGAGAAAAGTATAGCAGCAGAGTCTTCATTAGACATCAGCACTTTATATACTGAAATGTCATATACATCTCTACATGACTTCTAACAATACAAAGCTTGCATTGTCTACCTGTACTCATGCTGGCAAGCACTTTCTGATGGAAATATCACAGAACTTTTTCTCAAGTGTTTCTGAGGCAGGAAAAGTGAGATATTACAGGCTAACAGCTTCAATCATACAGCAATTTGCTAAGTCAGTAACATAATCTTGTTTTACTCTGAATGCACAGACTAAAATGTAGCTGTAATCTGCAGCAAACCTAATTTTTAAGTGCTCACTGGAGCTGTGGTTGCAGAATATATTGGTTACTCAGAGCTCAATTATCTTATGAAAGTGCTCTCAAGTTTCTGGGGAACAGAAGAGTTTTTCTTTTTGTGTACATCCAACCATGAAGGTATGTGTGGAAGGCTGAGAAACTCTGCTGAATAGTGCTTATTATTTTATATGCTGGATATCAAGAAGCAAAACTAGCAGCAAAACTAATACATGATTTTGATGGGAAGTGAAATAGGACATCTAATTAACTTCTGTTACACAGACAGTAATAACAGTCTGATATGGAATGCAGCACGAAAAATTATATTTTTAATTTTTTAGTATGTTAAAAATAGCTTTGCACTCTACAGTTTTATTTTTCAAATAAAAGGAAATAACTCTTATCAATATCTCCCAGATTGTATGTAAAAATTTAGTATTTCCCTGATCCTAGGTCTGTATGCTGACTCAGTGCAACATGCTTCAAATCTAGTAATAAAAAGTGCACCATATTTAGCAAATGTGTGCATCTCTCACTTTCAAAGCTTCCTTGAAGGACATTTTTCTCAAAAATATATTGAAATTATGTAATTATATTTAATTTTAAACCTGAAAAATAGCAACAGTGTAATCACGTTCACAGCTTCACCTTCTCAATGTTAAGTTCTGAAAATTTTCTAAAATGCAGAATTAAAATCCTATTTACATTCAACATTCCCAATAAAGCAGAATTAATTCTAATGTTATTTAAAATTACATCTTTTTTCCTCATTTCTTATCTTTGTCTTACCATATATGCACTTTAAAATAATTTTCATATTTTAATATTTATAAAATCTGCATAGGTTATATGGGCCACTTGATGCCTCATATGTGCCAGCTAGAAAACAGATAATTCTGCGCAAGAGCTATTTACTAATATATTAGATTTAAAAAAAAAAAAAAAGGAAGTAATAGTTTCTGTGTATACATCAAGGAAAACAAAGTATAATTATTTAAATTATGTTTATAGTTTTACTTTTTTTAGTAGCAAATGCAGTACAAAAGTTGTATTGATTCAGTATGCATTTTCTGTATTTTATCAGGCAAAAAGGAAGAAAGAATTTGCCAGAAAATGACAATCAGGACAACCATAAGAAAAAATGACTGTATAAGTCAAAGCCCGGTAAGCATAAAAGAGCTGTTTTGATGCTGGGCCTGTGGCATGCCAAATTAAATACTAAGAACTTGGTTATAATGAACAACAAGCAACAAGAAAATGCTGTTGTCTTCTCAAAAGCAGACCTTTCACCCTAGGAATGTTGTCCTATCATAAATGCAGTAAAACTAGCTATTCCTGTGACTGAAACCCTCCTACTGGAAAAACATCTGGCTTTAAATGAAAAATGCACACCATAATTGCTTTTAACTAATGAAAGCATTGAACTCTTCAGCACAAAAAACCCATCACACTCTAAAAGAGGACTAGAAATGTTTCAACTTAGAATGGGAGGGAAACACTGCTCCATTCCCCTTTGAAGGCCTTTCCACTCTGTATGTTTTCTCCTGCACATAGCACGTGTCTCCATATGATAAATTCATGATCCCATTTATTTATGTGTCTGCTTAAGACATCTTATTTCTCAGCTTTGGTGTAGCCCCATCTACAAAACCTCGGATATTTCCAAGGAGCAAATGTATTTCTCATGTAGCACTTAAAAGAGAAGCATTTGACAAAGTATCTCAAGACTTCCAAAAGACCTCTGATTCTATTGAAGAACACAATCAATCATTAGGGAAGAGGCAAAATATCATCACATATTAAAAGACATCCTGATTGAAGTTCAACAGTGACATGTTCAAATTTTAATAGTAGGAGTGTGTGGTGTATTTATTTAGTTTTAGAAGAAGGATTGATATAAGTATATAAATGAAATTACAGTAATTTTCCAGTTAAGAGAGAAGATGTTGGAGAGTTTTGCAGTTATTTTAGTAACTGTAGTACAATTTAGATTAAGGAACAGCAATATGACAAAATAAAGACATGGTATTGACTAAATAAATAATATTAAAATGAAAGGTTTTGTTAAACCTCATAGGTTTTTTAAGCTAGTTGGAAAGATCCTTGCCCTGCCATCCAGTTCTGTGAAAATCTCTTTTATCTTGCTGACAGAAAGGCTAACTAAGAGCTACAACATTTAGGGAAATGGATAGGCAGTGGAAACAAACTCATTATAGAATCTCTTATGATTCAGTGCTGCAGTACTAATGAGAGTACTCTGTGGAGCTGTGAAGCTTCTACACTGCTGCAGAACTACAGCATTCAGAGATGAGCAATAAGAATGTTGGCCAGGCCATGTCGTGAATGACACAACAAATGAAGCCTTCCTTTTTATGCCTTTCTATTGTAGATCATATTTCCTACCCTCTCTACCCACCTTTAAAAAAAACCCAGCACCATCCCACCTCTATTTGTATTACAACCCCCTTCTCCCAGTATCTTCCTACTCTTGATTTCCTTGATGACTGCACACCCTTTGCACAGTCCACATTCCCTTACCCTTCACCCAGAAGTACCTCCAGATTTTCATGTCCTCAGAATTCCTATTCATACCCTTAGCTCCAATTCCTTTCCTCTCCAGCTCCCCTACTGGCACTCTTTTTCAATTGAGTGATTTTGGCCTGTCAAATGGTGGTATCTGCTCTGACTGGTTTGCAACTACATACGCGTTCTTTAGTAAAATTAATGCTGTCAAACTTTGGAAAGGGCAGAGTATGATTGCATTTCTTAATTAATAAGTGGGATTGTTAGTGCTTAGGACAAAGTCTTTTTTTACCCCTGTAAAATTTCAGGAAATTTGAAAGCTGTCAGAGTAACTTTTTGGTCTAATTTGTATGGATATGGCACATTTCATCACAGTCTGCTTGGAAGGGAGTGGATCAAAGCATGTTTCATATGCCCCACGTGCATAAGAAATCAGATCTAAAACTATCACAGAATGAACTAGAGCTAGTATAGCTGTTCTCGATTTCCCAGCTATGATGATTATGTTTTAATTAAAAATTACATTTTTTTCTGTCAGATTATCAGATAAGACAATTCCTCAGATAATGTAGTAGTGAGAGTCTAGAACTCATATAGATCTCAGTCTGGAACACATATAGTTCTCAGTAGAACACATATAGTGTTCAGTATAGAACACATATAGATCTCTAGCCAGTCTATGCCCTTGCTGATTTGTTACTGTATCTACTTTTTAAACATATTTCTTAGAGTGATAACGCAGCCCTCAGTCACAGGCAATATGAATAAGAAAGTGAAAAGCTTTTCCACTGCTATGCTTCTTCTGCTCTTGAACCTTCAAGGAGAAAGGTAGATCTTCCCTTCATTTTGCTTAGAAGAATTTAATTTTTCATCAATGAACATGGAAAGGACATGGATTCAGCTGTGCTGTTTCAAAGTTACTAATTTTTAATCTGGAGATTTGATTCTGGTATCCACAGCACATTTTTGCTCAAGCTTGAGACAAAACACATGATTAAACAGTAAAGAAATGTTTAATTAAAAAAAAATTAAACATGGCTAAAGTGAATGAATTTAGAATGAATGAATTTTAGAAGTTAAAACAATTTTTAAGACCAGAGTCCTTCCAAATGTAAAAATCGGTGTTAATCACAAAGAAGTTTGAAATGTAATATTTTTGCAACAAAATTTAAGATGTCTAATTTCAGTTCTTATTTTACTCATAGGTAAACGTGGCTTCTTGTGATGGAAAATGCCCATCTGCAACAATTTTCAATGTCAATATTGATAGCCATTTAAGATTCTGTAAATGTTGTCGAGAAATTGGAACACGTAATCTGACTGTGCCGCTGCGCTGCTCAGGAAATGGCACTGAAATTATGTATGTCCTGCAGGAGCCTATAGACTGCTCATGCCAATGGAACTAAACATTACTGTGGATATGATTTAATCTGAAGAAATAAAATTAATTTCCTTTCACCAGACGTGATTTTTTGACCATGGATGGTTGTAGTACTCTGCAGGGATATAAAAAAGTTCTCGGTTACGCTTTATAATGTAACTTTTCACAAATTTAGTAAAGGTGTTGTTTGTTATTCTTCAAATTGTCTTTTAAAATATTAGCATGTATAGAAAAAAAATACAAATCATTTTGGACAAGGTGTAACCATCATTTATTTCTACTCAGTGGCTTTCTGATGAGCTGTTGAAAGCTGATTAATTGTTTGTGTTTCCAGTATTTTAAACTTTTGGATTGTGGCTACCTATCAAAGTTGAGAATTTCTTACTGGTTCATTTGTTTGGAGACCTCCAGTTGAAAACTATCCCTGGTCCTATGTTTAAATGGGAAAGAAACATATTAGGGTTTTGAGAATGCCTAAATTAATTTATTTAAAAAATAGTGTATTCAACTGGAACACTTTTTTTCTTGCTTAAAAATCTATCTTTTGTCCATTAAACTGTTATCAATGATTGTACTCTCCTTATACTATAAGTCACAGAGAAACAACACAACTGTGATCTATAAGTACTTGTAGTAAATCTTCAGAGTACACAGCAGAATCATAATAATATCTTTAAACCTTAGACATATATTTCATTTTCATGTATATTATAAATATGAAGCATGACTTAGCAAAGGCTGAAGATTTTGAGCTTTGTGCCTTTATTAAAAGTATCTAAAAGCTGTTTCTGCTATGAGAAATTCTGTTTTATAGCCATTTTTCACTTTTCACAGAAAAGAAATTGGCTGTCTACTAGCTATAGAGTAAGATTATATGTATATATATTTATTAAAAAAACTCCAGAACATTTTAACCATTCATAATGGGTTTCTTCCTTTGTATTCAAGTCTGAAGATTTGTGTTCAGTATATTTTTATAAAATGCATTTTAAAAAAAAAATGCTGAGATTTGGACTATTTACTGAATTTATGGTTCACAATTGTTGAGTCCAGGAAAAAAAAAATCAGGTAAAAGAAATGTTTTGAAGGGCTTAGGTGAGTTATTCATGCTCAATCAAGCTGTGAATGTCCATGATTCAGCACATTAGGCTGAATGTAATCTCCTGCTTATTAAACGTACTATGTAACCTTCTCTTAAAAATTAAGGATACAACTTTTGGGCTTGTTTATACACGACTACTTTGCTTTATAAACTTACTGAATGAAAACACTTAAAAGTATGACAGGATTTTCCTTATCATCAAAATTGATTCAGAATTAAAATTCTTGTCTAATAGTCTGAAAATCTTTGGACAAACAGTTTCAATTTCAAACTGTTATCATCTAATTACAAAAAGGTTGGATTATCACATGGGTTATTACAATGAAAAATAAGTAGTATAAAATTTAAAAACCCCTTTAAAATCCAAGGCTATTTTGCTACTTTGTCTGGCAAATCTTTAAATTTTTGTTATATTCATTTTCTTAGCTTATAAAGAAAAATAGCTTATCTAGAGAAATCTGTCTTTACTAACAAGACTCATCTACTCATCCATATACTTAAAAATACTGACTTGGTTTAAAAATTAAGGAGGAATCCATTGTATTATCAGTAAAATATTTAGCCATTATAAAGAAATAATGATAACCCAGTGATCAAAATAAAGTGACGCTTTGAGAAAACATATGCTTCATTTGCACATTTTCATGATTTGTATGGCAGATATTTCAAATTGTATTAGATACCAGGGCCTAGAACCCAAACGTTCTCTGATACTCTTGTCAGAATTTGTGTACAGAAACTTTTCACGTGGGCAAGAAATAAAATTTAAATCATAGTCATAGCCACAGTTTATTTACTTGTACAGGAAATTAAAAGGAAACCTTTTAAAACAAAAATATATCCTTAAAGCCTCTTGATTTTTTTAACACAGAGATAGTAATCCTATATTTGCATTAAAAGAATTTGGCCCAAAACTTCATAATGAATTTAGCATTTGATAAAAAGGAAGCTCTCACAATACAGCATTTTTTTACATATAATCACTGCACACTTTATGTGTTTTGATTGAACAGCTGTGCTTTTTATAATCCATGTGCTTTTCTACAATTTAGAACTGTATTTGTAATTAAAAAGAATTAAATAAGCATTAATTTACAAAGTGATAATACATCAAGTGTTGATGCAATAATTTACCTTTGCCACTAAAAATGAATGCTAATGTTAATGCAAAATCATGGGCAAACCTGGAAATGAAAAAAGCAGTTATGTTTAAAATTAACTTCATGACAACCTGTAATGATATTAAAATGATATTAAAATATTTTTTCCCACTTACCCAATTTTGTTTTTTAAAATGCATCAATCAGTAGGGACTGAAACCTACAGCAAAATCATACATCTTTAGTGTAGCTGGATAGGGTGGCTCTAAAGTTGCCTTTCATTTTACAATTAAACTTCAAACTTGGGCTGCTTTGGCCTGGTCAGAAAGTGAACACCTATTGGAACCAGCGAACCATTTCCTAGACAGCCAACCCACCCGTTACTTCCATGAAGATGACATTGGCACAGTGTGGTATATTTTATACAGTGTGAACTAACCCTTGCAGGCCTTGCAAGGGATAGAAGGTTTGAACGAGCCTGCACCCGTTCAGGACTGTTCTGCTCCAAATGTTTCCTCTGTCTGCAACTTAAATATAAATGTAGATGCAGTTTGTTGTTCTGTCTTGATTTTCTCATCTCTCTTCAACTCTGCATTCCTGCCTCAAATTGTGTGTAACCCTGTTTGCACAGGTGTCTTCCGAATTGCTTTGGAAAGCTGACCCAACTTGAATCTTACTTAGTTAAATACAAAAACTGTCTGTTTATTACTGACTAAAAGAGCTTTAATACACACAGAGTTCCCTCCCTCCTACCTTCTCTGGAACTAAGACTCAAATAATTTCTACTCCTCTAACAGAAAGGCTGGGAATGCATGCTTCTGAAACTCCCACACTGTCACTGAAAAATGTAAGGAGCTGGCGAGAAGTGTGCATGATGGAGTGCAGTCCTGCTGCAGTCCTGCCATGCCTTGTCATTTCTCCCATTTGTAGCTGCTTCCACAGGCCCTTCGTTCCTACATTGCTGCTGCTTTGTTCTACCTGTTCTTGCAAAAGCAGTTCTACAATATAAAGGGCTTGCCCATAAAACTATGCAGATATGTTAGGGATTAACATAAGTATATCTCTATACTTAGAATCAGATTGTACTTGAATATGCCTCTCTAAAATGGTAAGTCTTTGCCCATATTATTTATATTTGACTTTTATAATTCCATCGCCTCATTACCAGGCCGTTTGTTAAGACCAGCTTTTGCCCCAATATGCATTAGAATTTGAAGCACAGCTTTTAAAATTAGGTTTAAGCCACTTATTGTGTGTTTTCATTAATAAAATCTGAGAGTATAACTGTAGAGGCACCCAATATTCTCCTTTTTTAGCTAGCCAAATCTGTATACTAAAAATAAGAAGTAAAACTTAATACATTTACATGATTTATTTCCACATAGGAGGCAAAGCTTTTCCCAAGTATATAAACCTGTGCATTGGTGAAATGTTAGGACAGGATCAGGCCTGAAGTTTCGTATTTGAACATAGTTACAAGCTACATAATATACTGAAAGGGGAAGCATTACAGGAACACACTTCGGGGTTAAAAATGGTCCCTGTGCAGTTCACAGTGCTTAAGCAGTGACAAAGCACTGTTTCAGATGTGGCATCTTTCCCCTTTCATTCTCCTTCTCTCTTCACAATTTTTCCTGACACTATTTCTTTACTCTTGACCTTCTGCACTGCTGATAAACTCAGTTTACAGAGCCCGGATAATTATTTTTTTAATTATAATGCATTGGTTCTATATAGTTCTTTCCATCTTTTTCTTCCATCTCTTCTTTTATAGGAATTCAAAGGAAAAAATCTAATTTCCAGTTATTAGAGAAATTCAACTTTGTGTGAAAACTTCCTGCCAAATAAACATGAAGGTACCACTTGGGAATACTGTGGCAGTGGAAAACATTAACTTGAACTGATTTTTTTTGAGTTCTGTCCTATCAAATCCTTTCCCAGAGGTTACTTCGAGGTGATGCTGTTGCTGTAATCATGTATGGGTGTATGTCCTATGGAAAAATCCCACAGTGTTGCGATCTAGTACAGGGGACAAAACATAAATGAGTTGTCACACATAGGTGTAGCAATATAGCAATCATGGAGGGGCAGCATGAAGGCCAGAACACTAGCAGAAAATGTGTATAGTTACAGTCAGGTATTGGTGGGATTTCACACTGCCAGCTATTCTGGCGAATATGTTTTCAAAAAACATTCACAAATGAACATAAAAAATCTTCTGAGGGATAGACTTCAGCACTTAACATTAGTGCAAAAGAAAAAAAGGTTTTTATAAGAAAAGGTTATGGTTGAGAGGGTCTGTACATAACATTGTGTACTAAATATTCTCTAACCTTTCTCTAAGTGCCAAGTGGAATGTGTGAGCTAGCTATAGAACAAGGAAACTTCAAAAATTACCTGTCTTTTACCATTAACAGCTCACCACAGCTTAGGGTGGAAAGGCATATTCAGAGCTGAAGGACAATGAACTGTAGCAACAGCAAGTACCATACATTGACCAGATCTTAGCAGACACATACTGGTCATTTAAGAACCGTAATTTTTGCCTATTTGGAAAAATAATTCTACATATAGACCAAATAGGTGTTTTTATGCCTATTGAATTCAGTGGTAAAATATTCCCTAAGATCCAAGATTTGAGAATCTTACTGCAAGGAGTTAGTCTGAAGGAATGGCTTATACACGTAGTTTCTACTTTTACAAGTAGTTTTTGTACGAGGGAACTTGAAGAGCTGCTTTTGTACTGATGTTGCATTCTGGAGAAAACCAATAGTGAATAATGTTAAAATCACTAGAAATGCTGAATAAAAAGGAAGTGGTTGTGTTTTGGGGAGTGTTCTTTTGATTAGGGTGGAATGTGCACACACACTTAATTTAATGAGGTTAATGCAGAGAGGGCTTCTGCTAGTGTCTTGAAAACTGCCTTGTAAATAAAACCTCCCTTTGTGCTCAATGACTACAAATTTCTCGGGGGAAAAAAAAGTTGAGTATGTCTGCTTTGCAAAACAGCTGAATAGGCAGCAGCTTACTTTTGTCATTGATAGCTAAAATAGCACACAGGTGATTACACTCGTGTGTGCTCTGTATGTGTGTGCTTCTCAGAGAGGGAGATTGACTCAGTGTTTTGAAATCAGGGGTTTCATTGCAGCAGCTTTTGATTTACTATGTGTGTCCTTGAGCCTGGGTAACATAAAAGCTCCAAAATGATATTTTTCTGGTGAGAGTAAGCCTGACTCCTATACTACAAGCTCTAAATGAAGCTTTAGTTAGAAACTGTATTCCTTATTTCATAGTTCACACTTCAGTTGGATACAGTTTTAGTAAAAATCAGGAACAACCCACTGAAAAACAAGATACCATCTCAACACAGAAATATGATGTGATGATAGCACCTAAGAAAAATACACAGTAAATGATGTGAGTGTTGCTCATTCTTATGGTACATATATCCAGTGGCACTGATTTTATTTGTTCTATATTTAATAAACAATTTTATCAGCTTATTAAGCTAATTTAATTTCAAAGAACACAGTGGAAAACTACTTTTCTATTAAAAAGGTTAATTTGGGGAGAGTTAGGGCACTGGGAACTCTACTGAGGTAAGTTTAACTAAAATTGCTGCTTCAGCTCTGGCCAAAGGTGGATGTCACCCAACATATTTTTCTGAGATGAGTTCTTGTTCAGGAGCCTGAATAGATCAGTAAAATAGATCAGTGGTCCTACTGCTATGCATTCTTGCCATTCTTTGTTTATAGATTTTTATGCTGGTAACTTTTTGTGGGACCTCTGTAAAATCATAATACATATCAAAGGGCTCTGCAGCTGTGCTTAGTGCTTCTATGGAAAACTCTTTTAAGGCTTATTTTAAACACTGACAAAGGGTCATCTGGCTAGAAATGTGTACTGTAGAAAACAGTTAGAGTCTGGAGAAAAGTAAGTTAGCGGTTACACTGATTTTAATGAATTTTGATCTGGTAATCACATAAAAACTAAAAAAACCCTGACATTTTTTACACTGAGTGGTTTTTAAATGACCAAAAACAACAGTCACATCCATAGTTCAGTGAAGTTAAAGGAAGGCCTGCTGATCTCAGGAAACTTGATACGAGGCTTGGGAAAAGGCAGGGCCAGAGCAAACACAGAGATATCGGGCCCACCATTGGCTGGTGCTGTACCCATGTGAAGTATAAGTATGTGTATTCATTTTTTCCTTATGCCTTAGATATTCTAACATGATTTTGCTTTGAAGCTGTGGTGATTCAAGCACTTCAGAGACACTGGGACTGTAACATGTCTTTCTCTATGGATCAAGTAATTCTTCTTCTGCTTTTATTTAAATGTTTATATAAGGTAAGAAAAATGGTCTGTGTTTTGAAGGTGGATAGCTATTCTAATTGAATGTTGAAAATAAGTCGTTTGTGATTTGGACTGGTTTTTTTTTCTGTTGTTTTAGCAGTCACAGGTAGCTCTCATTAAGTGCTACTGAACATTCCTAGTCTTCCTTCTATTTAAATTGTTGGAAGCTCTTTTGAGATCCTTAATCTCTTTTATTCCCTGCTGCTTTGGGTTTAATGTTGTTCCCTAGAAGAAGTAAGAAATCCCAACATCTTTAAGTCACCTTTTAAACAGGTATGGGGTAAAGTAAAAACTTCAGTGAGTTCAATATCATTCCTCTGATAGTGGTAGAAAGCAGATCTTTGGGGAGGACTGTAAGAATGGCATATGAGAATTACCTATGCTGTTTTAGTTTGCCACCATTTGCAGCTTAAGGACTTCTTGAAATGGATCTATTTGCAGTGCATTTTGTGAGCTTCAATGTAATTTTCTTCTATGACCTTCTATGAACATGAATGGGCCTTCTCTGACACCCCTGGAAACTTTTATTACTTGCTTTAGCTTTGTCAAATAAAATATTTATTTTGTGAAGAACTGCCTTTTTTTTTGTTTGTTTGTTTACTTTGAATCTGGAGCATACCAGCTATGCTTCATCTTTCACAGTGATTGTACTTGAAGAGAAAATGAAAATCAATCTCTGCTCACTTCTGGATGCTTAAGACCTCTGCTGTATTTTCCCCCAAGTGCTTTTTTTTCAGACTGGGAAGCCTACTTGAGTATTGTGTTGAGAAGTAGTCGATAGGAAAAGTCAATAAGTGTTTGGTTTTTTTAGGTCTCCTGGTTGATGTGTAGCTAACCTGAAAATAGATTTGAGCCTTGGGTATTTGTGCTCAATTTAATAATGCTTTTTTTTTTCTCTTTTAAATTGCTGCAGTCTTTGGACAAGGGCCTAAAAATTACTGACAAGGTGCTGACAACAAAAAGGGACAATTAAAATCCCTCTCATTGGATATAAATACAGAACAATTTCTATGTACACTTGAAAATGTAGTTCTTGCCTTTTAGGTCTAAGGAGGTTGTATTTATGCACAGTAAAATGGCATACATTATTGCTGATGGTGGAAAATTATTTTAAATAGTTAATTCAATTATTGCCATTTTTTTTTTTTTATCTTTAAAAACAGATTTTCCTACCCTTTGGATTCTCTGCAGTAGATTGTTTACAGGGACCGCAAGTCAGCTCTGCACCCGTCAAATAAAAGCCTGCAATTTTCAAGAAAAAATGTTCCTCAAAACACTTTCGTGTATGCCATCAATACTAGTCCAGTGTGTCAGTTCCTCCCAGTGGTTTTATATAACCTCTTCTAAAGAATTTATAGAAGTTAAAGGCTTTATAACCTTTATAAAGTATATACTCAAAAAAGTATAATCCAAGCTCTGAACTTTAAATCTTGATAGATTTATAGTTATGTTAGTTTGTCATTAGTTAAAGGAAGTTATGGTAAGCTAAACTGAGTTCCAGGTTATGTTGTATTTAAAAAAAAAAAAAGAAAAAAGATGAATGTTTTTGCTTTTTATATATGTGGGGTTTTTTGCTTATTTGTTTTGTTTGTGTTTGTGTGGGGGTTTTTTTGTACATGGAAGATTATAGGACAACACAAAGTAATACAACAATAAAACTTTTATTTTAATAAGACTTTTATTTTAGTGTCCTAGGGGTTCCTATTTGATTTTTATTTCTGTTTAGTTTTTTTGAATTACATTTTGAGTTCATAGCTAAATGATGGCATTTATCTCAATTCATAGAGAAAACAAAAATGACACTTAAAAGCAGAACTGCATCTTTTGTAAATGTTATGTGATAGGGATTGGCATCACATGCACCAATTTATCTGAATTTGAGAGATGTGATTCTGATTATATTAGATAGAAAAAGCCCATAAATTTCTGATTCCAAATGAAATTCAGATACAGAAAGAACCTGCTTCTCTGAAATGTTAATCCAAAGTCTTTCAAAGGTAGGTGAAGTTATCAAAAAGATAGTATCAAAAATACAAAAGACTTTTGTCTAGAATGAGTTGAGTTCTGTAAGGATTTGAAGCAGAATCACAAAATCACTTATGTTGGAAAAGACCTCTTGAGATCAAGTCCAACTTATGACCCATCACCATGGCAATTAGACCATGGCACTAAGTGCCACATCCAATGTTAAGACTGTGCCCCCTTGTCCTACTGTTGGTTGCCTAGGAGAAGAACCCAACCCCCACCTGGCTACAACCTCCTTTCAGAGAGTTGTAGAGAGTGTTGAGGTCTGCCCCAAGACTCCTTTTCTCCAGACTGAACAACCCCAGCTCCCTCAGCCTCTTCTCATAGGACTCCAGTCCCTTTCCTCAACCTGGTTACCCTTCTTTGGACTCGCTCCAGCACCTCAACATCCTTACTAAACTGAGAGTCCCAGAACTGGACACAGTACTCAAGGTGCAGCCTCACCAGTGCTGAGTACAGGGGCAGAATCACTTCTCTGCTCCTGCTGGCCACACTGTTCCTGATACAGGTCAGGATGCCATTGGCCTTCTTGGCCATCTGGGCACACTGCTGGCTCATGTTCAGCCTCCTGTCAATCCAAACTCCCAGGTCCCTTTCTGCCTGGCTGCTCTCAGCCACTCTGTGCCCAGTCTGTAGTGCTGCAGGGGGTTGTTGTGGCCAAAACCACAGAATGAAGTTTGTACTGCCATGACTAAATTGGATTGGTAGGGAGGTGCATGTTTAATAAATTATTTCTTTATGTCTTGAACATTGTTGTTTCTTATTCTGAGATATTTAAAAATTGTTAAAGTGATGCCACTAAAGTCTGTGATGTGTAATGGAAGAATAGGACTGAGACCTCCAGCTCCTGACTATCTGCTAACTGTGATTACAGCATGTACACAAGTGCATGTGAAATCTGATGTTGTTTCTAAAATGATGACAGATTTTGGTCATAATTGGGTCAACTGACATGGTTTGGCCACCTCTAGAGAGATAAAGAAAACTAAAACCTGTACCTACAGAACTCGTAAAAAATTATTAAGTCTCTGTATGTTACTTAGTCGGGCTGGTGATACTGGTCCATATAAAAATTGTTGCTAGCTGACAAGACATAGTTAAAACCAGTTACAACTGACAGAATTGAATTATTTAGTTAGAAGTACATTTTCTGAATTTTCTACTAAGTGGCATTCCTGTATGTTTCTGTTACAGGGTTCAGAGTGTCTAGACTGTGACCAAGGGAAAAAGCCTGCTAGAGCAGTTTTGATGGAGTGGACTGAATTGCCCAAAGGAGAGGATCCAGACTACTATATTGTGATGTGCCATCAAACAGATGCTTTCAGCCAAAAAGTAAATTTCATCAGTCTGAGCACTGAGTAGTTCCTTATGTATTTGAGCTGTAAATAACAGTAAATAGTAGCACTGAGTAGCACTTTTTTTTTTAAATTCAAAATGGCAAATAAAGTTTCAAAAAGTTTTACTCATTTTGTAATTCATGTAATTTGTGTGCACTCTCATAGAGTCCTCCTTAAACCAGTGGAACTTAAAAGACCCTCAAGTATTCTGTTGAGTAAGGATAGATAGGCATATGTTCAAAATTAATGATACACAAGATCTTCAAGGAGAAGAACTCTTTGAATGAGGAGTCTATCTTCTCCAGACACTACTCCTACCTCTCTGTGGGAGGGTGTTGTTCGTATTTTGAGTACAGGATGTTCTGGAACATAAAGAAAATAAGGGGATTTCGATATGAAGGTGTTTGTTAATGTTGTGATTTCTGAAAGGTTTTGTTTTAAATGTTGGGTATTTTGCAGTTTAAATGAAGCCTCAAGTTTGATGTGCTACAATATCAGCTACACTTTTAAAACTTTATAGCTAATTTATGAATTGTATTTTTATTACTTTCACTATATTCAGATATTCTTTGAACTTGCAGATTATAAGAAACGTTTCTAAAGTTGAACAGGAACCTGTCAGTACTACAGTTCTGCTTGAGGAAAATAAGGAGTATGATATAACAATAGAATCCCTAAAAAATGGCCGAATCTTAAGTGTAAAATCATTTAAGACACGTAAGTAGACTAGCACAAAAATATGTTGGTTTCTTTATAGTCAGTCTAACACTGAAGATCAGAGAAGCAGGGGTTTAAATCTAGAGGCTTGTCATGTGTTTAGAAACTTTGTATTGATGTATATTTTCAACCATGAGGCGTAGTAGGAATAATTTCATATAACATGTTTGTTTAGTGTAACAATTCTGAAATACGTGACTGATGTAAAAGTTCATGGGATTTTTAAATATCACAGGTTTTGCTATATTACAGTAATTCTAGAAGAGATTTATAAAAGAAAACCACGGAGAAAGGTACTTAAAGCCTGGCAATTTCATAACAACATAAGGTTGTGATTGTTTTTCTTTTATAACAAAAAATTAAATATTTTTGGTTTTGCTTCATGACATTCCAACTTTAGAAAGGGTTAATTAGTAGCGAAGGTCTTAGCGTTGTGACTCACTGGAATGGACTTTTAGTATAGGAATTTGTGAGTCTCATCACTGATCTTATAAAAATGTCTTCTACAGATGTAAATCTGTTTAGAACCATAAGTCCCACCAATTACTAAAATGAAAGGTCTTTTTATCTTAATTTTGATAATTAAAATAGTTTATAGCATTACCTTTGTACACATTGCAAGCTCACACTAGCTTTGGAATACAGACTAGGATATGAATATGAACAACATAATTGGGAAAAATCCATAGTTGAAAACATTGCAGCAGCTGTTGAATGCTGAAAGTACATTCAACAAGCTACAGAAAATGGTTCATGGTTATGTTACTAATGTGTTACTACACTGGACATCTGTTACTTAATTGCTATTTTATCGAAGTATGTACTTTTGCAGCTGAACACTCCTTAAACTGTGTGCTTTTATTTCTTGTTGCTTCAGACACAAGTTTATGTACCGTGACTTTCTTAAATGACACTACCTGTGTTTCCCTACTGTGTGTGTGTCCCTCATCACTTCTCAAAAGAAAAAAAGAATAATGTTGATGGAACTCTGAGTTAATTATTACTTTGTGGTAAAGACAGTGTTTATTTTTTCTTGTTATACTAGGTGGAATTTCAGAAAAGTACATAAAAACTTTTATAACAGCTACTACAGTGTCTTTTAATTGGAGTATGGTGACCAAAGAATTTTCAGTTTCTGTTTTACTGAATGGTACTTCTCAGATCATAAAGAGACCCAATGGATTCTTTGTATGGAGAAATCTGACACCTGCCACCTTATATACATTTAAGTTTATATTTGAACAATTACATGTTGAATTTGTAAATGTGTCTCAATCACTGGATGTTCAAGCCGAAACAGGTATATATTAGAGTTTTTTGTAGTCACAGTGAATACAAGTTAGGACTGCATATTTTCTAGATAAGTTAAAAGTAAATTGTAAAATTCCGTATTCCCTTTTACAGTTTATAGTAGATGTGGATTGTTTTAGTCCTGGAAAGCGGAAAGAATTTGAATGCTACTGACATAGAAAAGTTATTTCTACTTAGTATTTCTTAGTATTTTTAGTACGAATAATTCAGATTTTTATGTGCAAATATTCTAAGCTAACTGTATTTTTGCCATGTGAAATAGAGTCAGGGCAATGTTGAAGTTAAGAATTGTAATTATTTGAGTGTATGTATCAAATATGCTACATAATTTCAGTGAAAAAACAATGAAAATCCTGAACTTGATAAGCATTTGGAACACTTTGTGCAACATTCAAAATGAAGGTTATGTACTGCTGAATGGCTAGCCTGGCTGTGCTGTTTGTTAGAAGTGCTGTAAACGAGGCAGGATTCTGAGGATGTTGCGGCTTGGTTGTGTGACTTCATTTCTTTAAACGTGCTACTCTGATAATGCAACTTAAAATCTTTAAAATTAGAAAAAGAAAGAATAATATAGGCTCAAGGTCAAGGGAATAATTATTTTCCTAAACTCAGAAAGCTATTAAAAGCAAGTTATTTGTTAACTTAATTTTTAATGTTTAAAAAAATAAACCATCAGAAACTAAGTTTAAAGAATGATTTATTTTCCCCCTCTAGAGTGGGATTTAAAATTAGTGGTTATCTTTTTCTCTTTTTTTTTTTTCCCCCCCTTCACTGTCTTGTAGTTGGTACTCTTCTAATTCAGTCAATCAGATTTTTTAAGACACTCAGGATTTTGAAGGACTGTTGACTCATAATTTGGGATGTTGAAATCATGAATTAATTAAATGCTATTGTCATCAAAATGTCTGTGTCATTATAAGACATGTTACACTGTACCACTGACATGAATGATACAGCATTTCTTTAAAATCTTCACCTATAGGCACCTGTTCCCAAGGGTGGGTGGCATTCCAAAGCAGCTGCTATCAAATGGGCAAGGAGAGCAAGCCATGGAAAGCAGCACAACAAATCTGTGAAACGTCTTCACAAGGGGCACATCTTCTTGACATAGAGAGTGAAGAAGAATATGGTTTTATGTTGTCATATCTCCAGAAAATTAGTCAGATAATCATGATATGGACAGGTCTTAATGACTTAAAGGTCAGTCTATTTTATTTTCTTTGCTATTACACATATGGAAGCAAGAACATTTTGATATGTGGAGCCCAGCTGTCTGGAATAAAAATTGCTAAAGAGTACCTTGGTTATTTGTTTACATAGTTATTAGTAATGAGAAGAGGAATTATTATTCTTCCTATTTAGAAATACTGAAAATCTTTAGAAGTCTTTAGCTGTGGAAAATCCCCTATAGTTTATATAAAACCTGTTTAACTTTTCTCTATTTTTGTGCATGTGTGTGTGTATTTCCCTGGGATATTGTTTTGTCTGTAGGTGGTGCTGTATTACCAGATTTTAAATCTTAGTCTACACATACGTTACTATGGTTATTAAACTCTGGGGTTGGCTTTCTCAGTTTTGATGCAGGTCTAAAATGTTGAGTGTTAAGCTTAGGGAGGTCTGTCCAGTAAAGATGCTGGATAGGCCAGTGAAGGAAGGAGTTGGAGCAAGGTATTTCTTGTAAAAGGTTTCCTGTTCCTCATATTTGAGATATGAAGGTTCTTAATGTCTCTCATCTGCTGTTACAAGATGATTCACTGTGGTGTGGTGCATCTGATTTGGCAACAACTACATATATAAATAAAAATATTGGAAAAGTACTTAGAAAGATGGAGGCATTTGCCAGAAATGTGGGATCCAGTCTTCTGTGATTTGGTTTGTGAAAACTTCTTTTGTGTTAAGTATTGGAAGTTTGGGAGAAAGCCACTGTTTTTGGTTTAAAAAATCTGCACATTGAAATTTAATTTTAATATTATTCTGATCAAATTATTCTTTAAAAAAGGCCGTGAAAACAGTAAAACCAAAGCAAACTTTATATGTAAGGGCAGGAGTGGTGTCATACCACCTCAAAGACAGAAAAAAAATTTTTTGCTGGCTGGGGCTACACAAACAGGTCAGAGTGGGACAACATGCAGACTGAAGAAACACAAATCTGTCTAGGTTTGTGGTTAGAGAAGCACTCTAACCATCCTGCTTAGTAAATCACTATTAATATATGCATTTTACATGTAATATTATTTTGTATATGAGACTGTACAGTCACTTCTCAAATGGCTGATTTACACCATAGTGATATTCATCATAACCAACTTGGTATTTTAGAAATATAGGAATTTGTAAGTGGCTTTCAGAAATAGATGTCCCAGGGAAGCATAATATTTTGGTGTGTTGGAAAGAGTACTAGAAATTTGGGGGTTTTAAACTCTGATTACACAGAAAAGAGTTAATTGTCAGTTTGGAATTTGACTATTAGTCAACTGTATAATCATTACATGCATTTTTATGTCTGTGGGAGTCAGTCAGTTAAATGAACTCAATGAGTATCATGTCTTAAGAATAGCAAGGGATAATAATAAAATGCTTGTTTTCCAAGCACTTCTTTTCTAATTATTTGTACTTAATTAGTGTGTTGAAGTACCAAATGAACGTTTCATTCTGAATTGTAATTGTTGTTGTTTGTTCTCATTTTATGAGAACTCTAAATTGTACTTGCACCAAACTGTACTTACCTCAGGAGCTCAAAGATCAGGGGACATACATTAGGAGTTGCAGGATTTTTTAAAAATCTGAGATAAAAAGTACAGATTAAATTATTTTTACTTTCTCATTCATGTTTGAAACACTAGGGAGTTAAATTTCTGTTTTTAAGTGTTTTTCTCTCTCAGCACCCATGGGACTTGAAATATTTAATGAGAAGATGTTGAGACTATAACCTACTCAGAAGATTTCAGCAGACTTAAGAAGACTTCCAAGCACTGTACCACTGATAAAAATTAGTGACATTGTGAGCAACATTAGTTCTGTAACATTTGTATTGTCACAGTGTCTCCTTCTTTAACCTTACTTTGATGTGTATTTGAATTAAAACCATTCCTGATGAGGCTGAACATTCCTGTGAAAAGCAACAGAGACCCTGGAGATGTAGGTCAGTGCCCTGGATAAAAATGAATGGAAAGCTTTGGTAGTACCCTCATGTCCATCCTGACATGTTGTGCAATTCTTCAGAGCTAGGAAGTGGCAAAGGTAGCCAAAGATTCTTCTCTGAGGTTTCTCTTACAAACTTTTCTGCAGAGGTTTTCATCATAGTAGTATCTTGTGACTTCCTGTGCTTGTTGTTAACAAGAAGACCAGTATAAAAAAATTTGATCTATGTAACATTTCTGAAATGGTGGAGTATACCCACAAGTCCTCCTGAAATTCAAATTGAATTATTTCATACCACTGGAAATCTTCTTTGCTCTCCTAGGAAAATGAATGATATCACAATATTTTAGTTGATTTTTTTCAATACAACAAATTAATTGAAAAAATAGTCTCAACAAACATGATTTTTTACTGTTTCTCAGAGCAATGAAAAACCCATTTTTTTCTCCTCCCCCTCCCCACTTTTGAACAGCTTTAAAAAAAGAGTAAACAACAGAAGCCTTAAAATGATGATACCTCAACTTTTCTTCATTACAGTATTTAAAGCATTTACCTAGGCTGTAGGGCCACATACTTGCTATGCCTGAAAACACTTTATGCAAGTTTACAGCCTGAGAGTGCCCCAATGCCATGCAGAAATGTACTGGGTTTTCTATTAATCCCCTGTAGATGTTAGTGTGTGTTAGTGCAGCGCAGACTGAAAGCTGTCACCCACTAGAGGGATCTGCATTGCAATACTGTATTCTACGAGCACCTTTCCTCCAAAATATCATGTTGCTCCATTCTAGTGTTTGTAGAGCTCTGCTGGAAAAACTGAAAGTAACTCAAAAGTAAGAAACTTGGAGGGAGGTGTGAGTGTGTCCTAAATGTTGAGCAACCAGCAAACAGGAGAAAGGGGAAAGATAGTATTTTCTCATCTGATTGTGAATCTAGCCATGTTTTTTTTTTCAGGTAAGTATTTTTACTTTCAGACCGGATTTATTATTATTTTTCACTGATTGTTTGTTTTTTTAGAGTGAATAACATTTTTAGACAATTACCCATACAAGATTGTTAAATTATTTGATTAATAATGATTTTTAAAGGCTTGTTTGTAATGATGAAACATACTTATGCGGCTTATATTATGCTATGTTATTATCTTGTAATCTGTTGTAATAGAAGGGATAGAATTTTACACTGAAACATTTGCTTTATTCAAATATTCCTATATAATTAATTTGTATAAATGAAGTACATAAGTTTTCTATGCTTGCAATGAGGAAAGCCTGAATAATTCATCAATATAATCTAAAAATACCCATTTTTCTGAGTTCTTTTTTTTTTCAATCCAGGAAGAAGGTCAACTCTTGTGGACAGATGGATCTCCTTATCTTCTTAAAGCTGGTATCTCAGCTTTGTCAATGATACCAGAAAATCAAACTGACTGCTATGCCCTTCAGAGAGATCCCACTGGTCCAGATTATCTCTTCACAGGATTTTTCTGCTATGTACAGCTGCCATATATTTGTGAATATGAATGTAACTATATTTTTTCAATCTTTTGCATTTATTTTTAAAAACCTTCCTCTGATTACATTTATATTTGAAGATATAGGACAACACAAAGTAATACAACAATAAAACTTTTATTTTAATAAGACTTTTATTTTAGTGTCCTAGGGGTTCCTATTTGATTTTTATTTCTGTTTAGTTTTTTTGAATTACATTTTGAGTTCATAGCTAAATGATACAAATATAAAAAGAAAAAGGGTTTAATGAATTTTTTTTTCACGTTTGTTTTTCTTTTTCAGTACCTTTGGTACCAGAAAATGTCACGTTTAGTATGCATGATGTCAAGACAACTGAAGCTGTATTTATGTGGAGCGATATGGGCACATGGCTTGATAAGTCAGGCTTTGCACTTTTAATCAAGTACTATTTTGATCAGTGGAAACCACACATTCTGAACTTACCTGTGAATACAACTCAAACAAAAATCGTGCACTTGTCTCCTGGCCTTCACTATAGTTTTTTATTAGCAGCAAGAAACTCAGAAGGAGCACAGTCTATCTTAAGTCCAATTCTGAAGGTAGAAACAAGTAAGTAACAAAAATACATAACAATAATAACCATATATTAATACCTTTTAAAATATTTTTCCTTTAATGAAACAATTTCCTGTGTTGATATTTTGTCTGAAAATATAAATAAATCTGAACATGGGTTCTAATCCTGTATTTACTAGTTTGTAGAATGGATTCAAAAAATTTAATTTAGCTTTGTGTTAAAATCCTTTGTTGAGGTTGATTAAGAAAAGCTCAGTTTTCAGTGGCTGCAAGAGGAAAGTCATATAAATTGTGTTTCTGTGAAGTATATTTTAAAATCTCATTATTACAATAATTTTACAGAGTTTCTACTGATGTCCAAAGATAAAGCTGGATGTCAGAGTAGCAGTAAAGTATTTTTTGACCATGCTGGTGAAATGCAGAAGCATATTTTCAAATCTGAAGTAAAAGATTTTGTCAGAACATGCAGAGGTATCCCTGTATATCTACAGTTAAGAGAGAAGAGAGCCACTAAGCTGATCAGAGGTCTGGAGCACCTCTCCTGTGGAGACAGGTCCTAACTTGAGAGCTGAGGCTGTCAGTCTGGGGAAGAGAAAGCTCCAGGGACACCTTTGAGCACCTTCCAGTGCCTGAGGGAAGCCTACAAGAGAGCTGGAGAGGGACTTTTCATGAGGGCATGCACTGATAGGACATGGGGGAATGGCCTTAAGTTGAAGGAGGGTGGGTTTAGATTAGGTAATAGGAAGAAACAGTGATGAGGTATTGGAACTGGTTGCCCAGAGAGGTTGAGGACTCTCCATCCTTGGAGGTGTTCAAGACCAGGCTGGATGGAACTTTGAGTAATCTGGTCTAGTGGAAGGTGATCCTGCCCATGTTAGCGGGGTTAGAACTAGATGATCTTTAAGTCCCTTCCAACCCAAACCACTCTATGATTCTGTGATTCCATGAACTTGGGTAATTTGTTTTAGATGATATTTCTGAACTGACTGAAATATAAGAGAGGACCTAAATGGGGAGACTGAGTTCTACATGAAGATCTAGGTGATTCGGAAAAAAACCTTAATTAAAAAGTAGGAGTATTCTCAATGTGTCAATATTCATTGTCACTGATACACTGTCTAGGTTGCTTTCTTTGATTTGCTCTATTGCTCTTTAGCCTGTGTGTAAGTGTGTATTGTGAGGTTTTGAGGCTCTATTTAAAAGAAACAAAGAAACAAACAAGCAAAAAGATCCAACAAAATACCCCATGGTTATTGGTGAAAGGCATGAGAAACTATTATCTTATTTCTATTCCTACCCTTATTCAATAGGGCCATTGCACTCCCAAAAGTTAGAGGCTACATACGTTTCATCCTCAGAAATACATTTAAAATGGAATCCTCCACAGCATTCATCCAGTGCTTCTTTTCATTACTACCTTGTCAACGTGTTGGATACTGAAACCAACATCTGGGAACAGCTACCAGTTGAAAAAAGCAGGACTTCAATAGTAATACAAAATATGAAACCTTATCATCCGTATCAGGTATATTTACAGAATGTAGCAGAGAAAGGAACTCTCAGCTGCCATGAGAAGCCTATATTAATCACAACAGGTGATGTATCAATTTTTTAAGTTGTTTTATTTTGCTAGACAAAGTTTAAATTGAAAATACAAGGCATAAAGATATTTTTAAGGCCTTGTACATATTGTGGTTGTGGGGATAGTCTTCAGAACCTTCCAAAATTGTGAATATTTATTTACTTATACATTTATCTACTTACAGCATATAAGTATGAGATAAGAAGTGACATTCTGCTTGAGAAATACTGATTTGTAGTTTGTGTCTTTAATTTTAACAAAGTAGAAACATTACCATGATTTCTCGGATTTGTTTTAGGTGAAAACAGATTAATTTATTTTTCTAATAATAGATACTGTGACTCAGACTATGCCATCTTTTTACTCTGTATATGTTCAGTGGAATGGAATATGCTTGCAAAATAAGTATTTGTTATGAGAAAACAGAAAGCAGAATCTGCCTGTAACAGGTACTTGCTTGCAAAGTGTTTTAAGAAATAAGTAAATAGATCAGTAGTTCTAAAATCATGACATTTCAGAAGAAAAAATTTAAACCAAGAGACATAATTGGGAAGTGATTGTAAATTAATTGTAAGTTTAGTAAATGGTTTTATATTGACATTTTTTTCTTTGATCAAGCTCTCAGTCCACCGACAGCTGTTTATATTCACCCAGAGGACGTACAAGAAGAGAGTGTAATCCTTCACTGGAAGCTGCCACAAGAGTTTCAGGAATCCTACATTCAAGTGAAACCTAATGCGGACATAGGTGAAACTAAAAAGTTTATATTAAGCAATACAGAAGAATTTAAGATTGATCTCCTAATTCCTGGAATGGCTTATGAAATAGCAGTGGCAAGTGTGAATAATGGAACTATGAGTGAACTGAAGACCATTCAATGCACTTTAAGTAAGATATTTTTTGTTGTGGAAACTACAGACTATAATACACACATCAGTCTAACTACTGTTGCTACTTCTAAAGGATTTTGTAGATCAAGTCAATTTGCTAAATAGCCAAGGATCAAAACTAAAATATAAAATGTACAGATCCAATCCTCGTTATTAGCAGCAAAGTTAACAGTTTTTGCAAGGAGGGTACAGACTTGGAAAACACATTGGTAGTAGTGAACTGCAATGAGGACCATAGCTGGAAAACCTGTTCAAACTGGCGGAAGAAAATGGGTGAATCATTGATTTGCATTGAAGTAGGAAAATACTGGAATGGTTGAAGCAGCCTATTTATGTTTGGAGATACATTAGTTGTTCTGTGAATTTCGAGAAAGAAATTGCCCTACAATTAGTGGGAGGGTACTAGGAAATGAGCAGGAAGAGTTAGAAGTAGTAGTAGGTGAAAGGTAAAAGCTTTGCATTGTTTATCAAAGGGTCTTCCCCCATCTATGGGGAAGGGTTTATTGAAGGGTCTTAGTTTACCAAAATGTTGAAATGCTTTTGTTCAGTTTAAATTTTTTGCATACGTGAAAGGAATGGCAAGATTCACTTATACAAGTGGTATTTAAAGGCTGCAGTTGTCAGGTTATAGATACATGAAATGCTGCCTTGTAATTTTTTTTTCTAAATGATTACAGTATTTTGGAGGGTAGCAGTCTTAGTCTTTTTTCAAGAATTTTTTTATATAGGATTAGATTTAATACCTCATTCATGACACAGATGACAAAATTCTAGATGGGATATTTTACAGCTGTCAGAACCAATTGTAAGTGGAGAAAACCAAACACATCAATGTTGTATCCATCAAATGTATCTCATTTTCCATGGTCATCTCCCTGTCCACATTTATATTTCTGTATGTTTTTCCAGCTAACCTACTTACCTTCCTACTGCAGTTGTGGTTGAGAAGGTAATTCCAGTAATAAACACTTAAAAGATCAGGTTGTTTGTTTCTGAGCAATGTTGTTTTACTGTGATAGCTATTAGTTTGCACTGGGCAAGCATATTTCTCAGGGCAGTTGCTTCAGATTCATTATGTGGTTTTCATTTAATTTATTTTCAACTGATTTAACACTTGGCAATTTTTTTTTCTTTTTTTCTTTTAGAACCCAAGCCTGCTCAAATTGTTGTTCCTTATGGGCTTTATAGCAATGCTGTGGTACTATTTGTTCGCATGCCTGATACTGGAGTATTTGATGGCATTTATGTTACAAGTAAAGAAGGACCTAATGCAACATTCATTTTAAAAAGTGATGGTAAAATAACAATTGGAAACCTTACTGCAGGAACAGAATATGATTTCTGTGTCTCCACAAAAAGTGGAAAAATGTTGAGCTCCTGTTACCATGTATATGGCGTAAAAACATGTAAGTATTTTAAGTTCTTATAAAGTTGCACCATATAAAATCCTGATTTTTTAACCTTTTTGGCTTTATTTTTATTTCAATGCAATAGAAACAACATGCTATTCAAAAATCATCTTGATATATGTGTAAGAAATTTGTAGTTGTACAAACACTAGCTGATTTTTAAACAAGACTATAACAATACCTTATAATTTCTAAACTTGCTAAATTGCGTTTTTTATATTGTCTATAAAATGTGTAGCAAATATTTCAGGAATTGAGGCTGTATTAAATTGTTGTCCTTATAGGAAACAAAACACAGTTTTACTGCTTACTTTAAATAAGTAGATGAGTATCAGTGGAGTTACTTCTGTGTCTTGAAATTATGAAGCTCGTTCTTCCTGGTGCATCTTTCAGCAAATAATAAAAATGTTGAGATTCTCCAAGATAGTAAATTCAATCAGAAAGACTAGAATTGAAAAAAATTCTAGCAAGAGTTTTAAAAAATGAATTTTAGTAAGGAGTTTAAGAAACTATTTAAGAATACCTGCTGAAGTTCTGGTTTGACTTCTGTATTTTTTATTATCTTTTTACTTCCATAAGTTTTTCTTTTCTCATTTTATAATTTTCCTTTGAAATTCTCTTCCACTCTGTTTCTTTCGGAGTAGAAATTTTATACAAGGAAAAATTAAGATGGGTTAGAAAGAATTAAGGAAGAAAGAAGAAGAGAATGAGGACAAGACAGAAAAAAATCTTTCCCAGATTGTGAAAGACTAGAAAGCTGATTTTTAAAAAAAATATCATATTTTTAAGAAAAATCAGCTTTCAAGGAGTTTCACAATAAAAACTTCATGTTTGATCAATCTTATGACAACATTTTCTAAATTTAGTGGCAAATTGCCTTAGAAAACCCATTTTTTGTCTCTCTTCTGGGGGCCCAAAAACTTGGAAGAAAAAAAAGTCCTAACTGTTACATGTACCCAGTGTAAATTTTGTTATATTCCAGACAGAAAAAGCTGTAATAGGGATGAAACAGATGTAAAGAAGAGTGAATACTCCTCTGTAATGTCACCTGAGTTGCACCTAACAAGACTATACTAATTAGGGATAAAGTATATTTATCCAGCCTGATATACCCACTATTGCTGAGCTGTTTGATGAAATTTAAGTACATTATGGCCATTATGGTGGTGGTATTGGAGGGATCGACTTAATTCTGGAGAACTTTCCCACCTTGGAGTGCCATCTCTATCCTTGGAGAAATGCATGTTCAGCTTCATGTAATTTTATGGTGAAGAAGCAAGTAATTTTCCTATATGTTTTTTCTTTCTCCATTTTTCCTTTCTCAGTTTGAGAATTGCTGTGTGTCTGCATGCCTGGGATCAGATTTTGCCCTCTATTTGTTTGAATCTCTTACTGGTTATCTTCATTTTTATGTCTCCACAGGAGATATAAAAAGTGTTAGGCTGAACAAAGTCTTGGATTGAACCGTAATGTGCTTTATGTTTTTCTGTAGGTCTGGCAGCTCCACTCAATGTACGAGAAGGTGACATTACTGACACTTCGATACAGATCACTTGGGATCGAGCTGATGGAGATTTTGAGCAATATGAAGTTACATGCACAAACTGTGCAAGTGCTTTCAGGGTATATTTTTTAGAACACCACTTGGGTATAAGCAATGCAGTTACTTGTCAGTTTTCTATTAAGAAGAAGCTATATCCTCCACTAAAATAGTTGGATGCACAATTTACATGAGATAAGAAAATTTTGCAAGCAGTTTTGTGAAAGCTGTATTTGCACTTCTAGGTCCAGAAGGTTAAGCAAGAAACTGCAATATTTTCCAACCTCAGTCCTGGTAAGCTGTATAATTTTGCAATTCGAACAGAGAAGGAAGGTTTCAGAGATAGTGTTTTTGTGACAAAGGAAATAGACACAGGTGAGACCACAATGTTGTCAAGTTCAGTGTTTGTTTTACTCCTTCTATATGTCTTGCTTTCTTCCTGCATTTCCTTTTTGTCTCAGAAAAAAGTAATTCAACTATCTCCATAATTTTCTTCTTATTCACTTCCGTTGTTATTTTTCTTATTCTTTGACTGCAAGTGACTTTTAAGAATCTGAATATGGTTCCTGTGTACACTGAACTACCAATGTTGACTTCATGTTGACTCAACGAGCTGTACAGTCCAGTAACTGGTACTTGCACACAGTCTGGCTACCAGCACTGTAGAAAACAAATTTTTTTCCTTAGACTTCTCCTTAATGCTTAATTTTTCACTTCAGTGCTGAGTTTGAGCGCACTTAAATGTTCAGAGCTAAATTAGTTTTATGATCTTTTTTATTGGCCTCACTGTACATCACAAGTAAATTTGGGCTTTTCTGCTTTAGGACATTTGATTCTCAGCAGTGTCATTCTCCTCTATTCTAATACTTCTAGCTGCTTGGACCTAAGAACATGGCCTCTCAGGCTATTAGATCTGGCATGTTATGTTTTCCTTTAAGCTAATGTGGAAAAATAAAGCATAGTAGATGTAACTGAAAAGGTTCAGCATACGTGATTGAAGATACATAATGTGTTACATATAAGGTAACACTGAGGTAGAACTGATACAGGAATGTAAAATGTGATGTAAAATCATTTCTGAGAGGACAAGTCACGGAGAGGCAATTATGGAGCAAAGAAATGATAATTCACTGACATTTCCTTTTCAAGAACTAAGGACTTGAAACCAGAAGAGAGAAAGTAGAAAACAAGCAAATGCAAATGGTTGTTTACTGAATTTGTAAATAAATTGCAGAACTTCCGGCCACAAGATATTTTGTGTGATGATTGTGATCATATGTTCAAGTGGAGACCAAAGACCTTTACAAAAGAAAAATCTGCTGAGGTTTACTAAATTTAAAAAAAAAAAAAATCACCTTTGACTCATGAAGTTCTTGGGCTGCAAACTAGAGTTTGGGAGATTAAGAAGGGGATTACTACTCTGTAATTCTTGCTTTTCTGGAGACATATGCTTTTGGTTGCTGTTGAATAAGAGATACTGTTCTAGTCATGACTTTGGTCTCTGTCCAGAATGCTACCTCTTATACCAACATTTCTTTTCTTGAGGAATTGTCCATTTTTTGAGGAACTCCACACCAGTGATATCAGAACTGCACTATGTAGCATTACAGAGCAGCAAACTGTTTGGCTCTGGATCTCCTGGATAAGAAAAGTCCCTGTACACTTTACCATGGCGGTAGTAGTCTGCATGTCCTTGAGATAAGGAGGGACATGACATAATTTTTGTGGAGTTGTCATTGCATTCTGATGATGAGAGGCCTGTCATAAAGAAATGTGTTTAAAATGTTTTTTTTGAATCAATGCCTTTTGTTGTATTGTCACACAGTACCAAGAGCAGTTAAATATCTGAACTATAGCAGAGGCTCTGAATCAATAACTATCACCTGGCCACCAGCCCAAAGTATATTTGATGGATATGTTCTTTCAATAAATAGTAAGGACTTCAGTGAGAAGAAAATGTTACCTTCTGGTGTAAGGTATGATGATTACATTTAAAAAATAACTGACATGAACTCAAAGCAGCTGTTTCACTATATATTTAAAATAAGTGGCCTGTGCTGTTATTTACATATATATTTGATGATTCACTTGACATACAGTACTATATCATGTACTTTAAGAATTGCCTTTTTTAAACAAATTGCAGGTCTCATATGATGTGCTTGTGCAAAGAAGAGCAAACAAAATACTGCATTGGAGTGAGCACTTGTTGAACCTGTGTGCCACTCTGGATGTTTAATTTAATACTTCAGGACTTTCTAGTACTTGAACTTACTGTTAGCCACAGTGTAATGCAGCCTATTTAAGATTTCATAATACTAAAGTATTTTTAGAGTGGTAACATATAAACCTGTATATACACATCATGTGTAAATAATATCTATAAAACTATAAAGAATAAACATATGAAGAGACATGCATTTTTAGAATCCTAAAGAACACAATCTCTTCTTTTAATCCTTGTAGAATGTATAAATTTGAGCATCTTCTGCCAGGCACTGATTTCTTAATCAATATTGTGACAACCAATGGATTAAAAAGAAGTCACCCTACCATCCTCAAGATTAACACCTGTAGGTTCAGTTTATTAATGATTTTTCACAGTTTCAAATAATTCAGGTTGTTAAGGTATTGTCTAAGAAAAACTTTTCCTTATTCAATCAATGCATCTTAGTAATGTCTGGATTAATGCATGTAAGTCTTTCTTACATCAAGTGGATCAAGAGTTGGACTTGATGATATCCAGAGGTCGTTTCCAACCCATCTGATTCTACTAAAATTTGAAAGCTATATAAAAGCATATAAAAGCTTTTAAAACACAAAGAAGTTTCAGCTGTATTTAATGGGATTCTGCCAGTAACTGCATCAATCCAGAGGTTAGGATGATAAAATTTTTCCATAAAAATTTTATTTCTGATTCTATTGCTAATATGTAGAGACAATTTTCATTTATTTGAAGGTCTTCTTAAGTTTAAAATGAAATCTACATGGAACTATAAAATAATGAATTACACCAATGTATTCTGTAAATGCCAATTTCCTTAAAATTAATATAGACTATTTTAAATTTAAACTTCGCATCCTCAGATCCCGATCCACCATCAGATTTACAGGTGTTTGGGCAAGAAGAAAACACCGTCTATTTTTCTTGGAAACTACCAAGAGGAGGATTTGATATGTTTCAGGTGAGATAAGGATGGGAAGAAACCAATGTAATTTTTTTTTTGTCATTTCTCAATGAAATTGTCATTCTGTATGTACTGCAAACCCAGCAGTAAAATATATAATGTATAATATATCTTCTATATAAAAAAATGTACAGACAAAAATATTTGTCTGTATAAGCCATGGAAGTGTGGGAGGGAATACTGCTATGGGGAAAGGCCAGCTAAATACATACTTCCTATAGCATAACAATTAAAAAAATATTCTAAAATTATGCTTTTCATAGCTTTCAAAAACTGATTTTTCAACTAGTGTGTAATAAAAAAGATTACAGATCAAGGGTTGAATGCAACTGCAATGTAATCTTTTTTCCTTGGCTTTCCAAATTTTTAATACAAATACATTTAATTAGTGAAAGGTAAAAAATACATTCCATATAGAAGAATAAAAAGGTTTTGTTTAGAAAGTTACAGAATAAAACTTTTTTTTTTAATAAAACAATTTATTAGACAAAACTGCAAACATTTGATATTGTCCGTACCCTCCCAGCCTTGAGCATTAAGAAGTTTTAGGATTTGGTTATATGTAAATAAAAAAGTTACTGTTCCTGAATTTGTTCAATCATTTATACTCTAGAATTTTTTACACCCTGTTTAAAAAAGTACACTTTTTTATTTCAAACCTGGTATTCTTTAGGTTCTTGTGATATTAGAAATAGCTAGTACTTCCCTGTTCACCATACCCATACCTTTCATTTTATAAACTTCAATTTTCCCAATTGTCTTTTGAGCAGCATTCTTTTATGGAAGATGTTCTACATCTCTTATCATCTTTTTCTTTAGTTTTTATAAGCCTTTGATATACTTCTTGAGCCTGGTTGTTGACATAGGTGTGGGTATACAATAGGGTAATATTTGTCTGAGTAGTGTTTTCCGGTTTGCTTCCTATTTCTTTCCTAGGCAATAGCATGCTGTCTACCATTCTGACTACTATCAGAGTATTTTTAAAACCTCTTCTGTGAACATTTCAGTTCAAGACAATTCATTTTGACTCAAAATTCATAGTTCACTAATAATGATTCTGTGTGGGAACATCCTTGACCATTGAAACAAATAGTTCAGTTACGCTTTATCTACACTGAGTGTTCACTTTGTGTTTTGGTCAGCTAGTGGTCTCTCCAACATCCAGATAAGCTCATTGTGTGTTTAAATCATGTTAAATCAAAATGTTTTTATTAGTTGTTGCACCATTTTCAATTTGCTTTTCAGTCTCTTTTGGCCTGCTGACCTGTGTTTCTGCTCTGCCCTGCTTCCCTGTGCTTCTTAAGTTAACTTGCATAAATTATACAAGCTTGTAGATTTTATTTTTCTTGTATAGACAAGATATGCAGGTTTTAATGATATCTTTCTCAAAGTAATACTTTTTACTGTTCAAATGGTTTTGCTCTTTCTGCACTCGCTCTACAAACATTTTGAGTCATATTATGTTTCAATATCTTTTATACCATGACACTTTTGGATACTCCCATAATTTTCTTTTAATTTGCTTGACCATTATTCAGTAGCTTTCCTTTTTTTATTAAATTTCACTACACTGGACTTTTAATTTTTGTTCTCACAAAGAAGCTGAGTACTAATATTTTATGGCTGATGCAACAGCGTGGCTTTTCAGCATTTGTAGTTTGAACCATATCACGTGCACAAAATCTAGAGTTATTTTGCTTCTCTCAGTTCTCTTTCAGAAAAAATCCACTATAACATCTAAATACTATGTTCATGGATCATGTTTGACTATGACATGCAACTGGGCTCTCTTTTGTATCCTGGCTTTTTTAGTCTGTCTATTATCCTTTGCATTTTGCAGCCTCTGTATCAACAGAGTCATGTGGTCAATAAAACTTTGTGATAGTATACTGTTGTTTCAAACACATCATTCAAATCAATACAGATTTCAAGGTATAATCTTGTGCAGTTAACTTACTTGGCTAGGATATTCTTCAGTAGGTAACACTACGATGAGACAAAGTACTTTGCTTTAATGGTCTACACAGTTTATACCCTAGTACTACAATGTCCAACGATTTTACTCCTTCTCTCCCATGACTTCAATTATATCCTTACCTAAACCTTGAAATCTAAGTATCCTTAGGATAGTTCCTTGAAATTTCTTCTCTCTTGATTAGTGTAAAGTTGCATTGATCTGAATGGATAAGAGTAACCAGTTAACCTTTCAACACTATTTGCTGGTGTAGCCTGGAGTATTTTTACAAATTTTAAAATTAAATTCAAATATCTCGTTCCTGTTTTGAACCAGTGCAGATACACTTTTGAATGTGGTCATGCTATTTTTACCATCCTGTGGAAAATAATTGTCATCTGTAATATTGATCTTTATGGCATGGTATTATTGTTCAGCATTTCTTAGAGCAAGCAGCCAGCCACATTAGACAGTGCTTTGTTTGAATAAATGAGCTTATCTTTAAATCTTTAATGAGAAAGGCTTCCGTAGACTGGTTGCTTAGTAAGGTGCACCTGCATAAAAGGGATCATTTTACTAATCATTTAAAATTAATCATCTCTGGTCACCAACTCTCTATGCAATATATTGTAGTTTGTAAAGTGAAGAGTTCACAAAAGGTACTTTCCTAACTTGTTTATACTAGATGTAAATCTTTAATCTATAGCTTTGCTTCTAGCATCTTGCAGTACTGTAATTCTAATAAGCTGATGACAATTTCCAAGATTTAGTTTGCATAAATAGGCACCATGCTGGTAAAGTATACAGGGTGGAAGTGGAATAGCAGCTAAACCAAAGTACTTTCAGGTCACTGCCATGTATATAATACCCCCCTCCTGTTGGAGGAAATAGCATGTGGGAGGACAGGGCTTGCTGATGTAGGCAGTTGCAAACCTTGTTCTCTCAGCTCATGCTAACAGCCATGCCTGAGAAACACGTACGTGCACGTTGGAGATGCTTGTCTAGTGCCCTCTTCTGCAGGGCAGGCACAGTCTGCATCTTACCTTTTCACTAGTGTGCATATGAAGCAGTCTGCAGGGACAGTTTTCTATGCCCCCACAAAGGACTGACACAGGAATTTTTTTTAGTCACCTTAGAGTTGTTTTCACTTTTTGTTTGTTTTTTGTTTGTTTGTTTGTTTGTTTTTGTTTGTTTGGTTTGGTTTGGTTTTGTGTATGTTTTGTTATTGTTTTTGGTTTTTGTGGTTTTTTTGTGGGTTTTGGGGGGTTCTTTTTGTTTTCTTTTTTTGTTGGCATTTTTTTGCCAGAAAAGTACAGAGTTAGTTAATTGTACAGTTCATCAGTTCAGCTGTGTGACTGAGCAGTCAGAGTATACTTTATTATCCTTCATCCAAGAGCAAAAACCTGTAAGCCATGGCTTAACTTTGCTCCCTACATCTACTTTTAAAGTCATTGCTTTCGCCACTGCCTATTCACTGGGGTATTAATGAATCTTAGGGTAAGTGTGGAACATAATATAAAGATTCTTGATTTTTTTTGTCTTCAAAATATGGAAAATATTCTAAATATTTTTATATTAACAGGCAGTTGCAATCTCTGAACAATATTTTTATAAAGTTAAATGGTCTAATATAAGAAATTCTTTTTTCTCAATAGCTTTCATATTGTCCAATGAATAATGAAAAGCTGCTTATCAGAACTGTTTATGACAGCAGAGCTGTAGTGCAAAATCTGGCCCCTGGGACAGAATATGTTTTTCATTTAAGGACAGTTAAAGGCTTGGATTCCTCTGTGGCTGTGGAGAAAAAAGTCATCACAAGTAAGAAAATATAACTTGTCATTTTGAAAATCAGTAAATATTCAGAGACATTCAAATCATTGTTTGTAAGTGACTCAAAAGGGTCACACATTTCAAAATGAAACTTTATCTTTGGGAGGCAAGTTCTGCTTCTTCTTTAGATACGATACTTGTTTAAACAGGGCCATTCCACATAACACCCTGGATTGAAGTTGAGGAGTGTAGACATAACTGAAGACAGCTCTTTGAAAAACAAGGTGACCTCAAAAATCTTCCAGCTCTAATAGAGCCAGAATAGCTTCCTATACTTTGAGAAACACCTTGAATTTTGTTTGCAATTGTTTCTGCATCTCAAGTTCTTTCAAGTCCATAGTCTCAGACTGGAAGATTGTTCCTGTACAAGGCCACAGAATGCTTAATATAGTAAGAGGAATTGTGTTTCAGAAAGCTTAACAAGGTCCAGAAACCAGTATCTTGCACTCATTTTCTGTTTCTGAGGAGACATGTTTTCCAATACTCCCGTGATACAACATAAAAAGAGGGAAATCTGTTTTTGGAAGAGATTTGAAGAAAAAGATTTATATAGAATTCTGTCTGCCAAAGGGATAAAGAGCAGCTAATTGTAATCAGAAAATAAATCAACTCTCACATTTATCTACATGCACATCATAGACTTTCTCCCTTTTTCAATGGATTTTCTGTGGTTTGTTTGGGCTATAACTCCTTAACTGAGTTAATAGTCCAGAGAGCTCTGTTTTTAGTTATTCAAAGATGAATGAATCTCTGAAAAAAATCCAGATCTAGTCCTGCAGATTCTTTTTAATCCAAAGTGCAGCAGAATAATCGTTATCATAGTCCTAAAGGTGCTTTTTATCTTCAAGTAAATATTTTCAAGAGAATTGTGGATGAGTACAGTGTATGGTTAAATTATGGAGAGTTTATAATTTTAATGGTAAACCCTTAGGATTTTTTTTCATGTTGAATAAGAATAGGTTAATTTACTATTTTTTTTGGAAAGTTTCAAGCAAGATAAATCTGTAATTTAGATGATTCGCTTTTTAGGAGGAATGAAAACATTTTTCTTTCCTAACTGCATCTGTGCTGCACAGATTAACAGAGGTGTTATTTGTACATTGTCTGCAATTTTAGGAATCTTAATATAATCAAAAGGATTATTTAAAAAGGAAAAAAGGGGTAATCACTGAGACTGTGCTATTTACTGTGTCCATAAGTGAACAGATGAACAGTTTTCCAAAATTATATGGCCTATGATGTATTTTAGAAAACTTTAAATTGAAAAAAATCTGTAATTCTGCTTAAAAAGTGTTCTATTTTCATTCTCTTTTACCAGCGAGCACTATTAGTGTTCTTACAGAAGATCTGATAAATTTGGAATTTTCTTCCATAAATTACATAATTCACACAGGAGGTACATCCCCAGGTTTTACTCTGTACACCATTATGGTGCCGTTTACTGTATAACCATACAAATGTAGTTCTGAAATTTGTATCAATCTTTCACGATGCTGTAAGGTCTCAATTAATTTAAATAAAAATATTTATTTTTAAAAACTAGTATTTTCTTATGTTTTAAGGAATAGTGATTAAATTTTTCTTTCTTAATCTGAATACTTTTAATGTAGAACCTGCTGGGATATGTGGTCTGACATTAAAAATGGTAAATACTTCATCTGCAACTGTAATGTGGAATCCAACCAAGACAAACTTCACTTCTTATAAAGCATCTTTATCAAACAACACCTTTACAAAAACGTTAAGGATTCCAGGAACACTGACTGACTTCACTGTTATGGACTTGACTGCTGGGGGCATTTATAATTTCACACTGCAAAGAGTGAAAGGAAATATTGAAGGAGCTTCTTCTTTCATTGAATTTGTAACAGGTCTGTACGATTTCTTGATTTCTCTCTTTGCCAAAGAATGGTAGCTGCCACTAACAATTCATGTTTAGCTTTTCACATTTCACTTTGCAACATAACGTTGAAATTTCAGGAGATGTTGCACATAATAGTTCGCTGTCATTCTGGACATACATTACTTATACCTTATCCAACCCCCATGTAGTGATACACTACCAGAAACATAATGTCTTTAGCTGTGCTGCATTTCTTTTGATGGATTTCAGGTCTCATCCTGCAAGGAGTTACACATGAGCTGTGTTTTACCTTGCCTCATTTCAGTAGGTTTTTTGCAGTGAGTGAAGTTAAACAGGTTTAGAAATGTTTGTAGAGTTAAGGTTCTTATTGTAAGCTACACTCCGAGGTTAATCCTGGGTTGTATAAAAAGACCTCTAAATGCATAAAATCCAGATTTAAAGGAAGTTGAGATCCATGGAAATAGTAGCACTGACTAGTGCTACTGGTAAAACTTAAAATTTGTAAGAGTATACTAAAAGGAAGAAACTATGTTCTCAGTTAAACTTGCCTACCTCCACTATTATTTGTATATTTTTTTGTTCTGTAAAAATAAAGCAATGAGTTAAAAATGAAAATGAGACAAATACAGACTGAATATAACACCTAAAGGTAATATTTATGTATTTAATATTTCAGATTATTTGATGGCAGAACTGGAGTTTGAAACAGTTCTGTCACCTTGAATAGTCAGAGGAAAGAGTTCATGAAAGATATATAATCTAAGCAGATTTAGGGCAAATAAGAAAGAAGTGGAGCTCTTTCAGGGTGGAAGCAATATGATATTCAGACTGCACAGTATGATACTAATGTATAAACAGTGCTAGAAGATTTAGTCTAAATTCTGGAGAACCATGTTAATAAAGCAGGACTGAGTGCAAGGATAGTGGTGAATTTGAAATGTGACAAATAGCATCACTGACTGGGCATGCTCTGAGAAATAAGCATAGGGAAAGCTGTGAGTTGTGCACATGTTCCATAGTAGAAAGAAAACAGATACACATGGCTACATTTTAATGACCTATTGAAGAACTAAAAATTTGATTCATTATTAGGCTCAGAGTGGATGATACACATTTAAAGGTGCATTTAAAGACAGATGAAAATGAGATGGTGTGACAGGAGCAGGTGGAAACTTGGCTTTAATGAAAGGAGCTGACCACTCAAATTTTGGGGACTTAAAATCACTAGAGTTCATGGAATTACTAGGATTCCAAATACATGAAATGTATAAAAGAGTTAAGAACCTGCTAGCAGCAGAACAAGCACCAGATATTCAACAGCGACACTGTTATGTCAGTAGTAGTAGTGATAACTTTAAAACTGAAGGCAGCAGCAAATCCAGGACTGTGCAGAGATTGTTGCTAACTGAACACTGGGCAGAGATCCTTGAGTGTGCTCCCTGGGAATGGAGATTTCTACACAGCATACTTGGGAGCCTATCCGCCAAGTCTCAGAGCTAGTATAGCAACTGTATTACCCAGACTAATTAGCAGTTATCCTTTACGCAGCAAGTAAACTCTTCATGGATGCTTTTACATTTAATTGTAACTACTAATATATTTTTGAAGGGGGTTAATGTCTTTTATTCCAAAATTCTCTTTCAGAACCTGCAAAGCCAGAAGGACTTAGATTCTTCAATGTTTCATCATATTTTTTTTCACTGTATTGGAGACTACCATATGGACTTGTAGACAGATTTCATGTGGATCTTATTCCTGATCGTGCTTCTGTTGTTATCCTAGATCTTGGAGTTAGGGAGTATCAAGTATGTGCTTTTATTACAGGACTTGCATGGCCAGCTTTTCCTTATGCACTGTGCTGGTGAGAAATTGAAGCTTTCCCCCTTAGCAGTTTAATGCGAATATGAATATGAAAGTGTTAATCAAAAAATTGGTGAGAGCAAATTTCAGCATCCAGAATTTGTTACTTAACAAATAGTGAATTTACTTTTTTTTTTAAAGTCTACTAGAAGGATACAGCCAGTCATCCAAGGGTTCATGAATAGTTTAACAAGGGAAGGGCAGAGCTATTGAGTAATACAGACTCATTAATTGTGCACTTGCCAGGAAGATCTGCACTTAAATCATTAATGCAGGCAACACTTCACTGCTAAGCCATCAAAAAGACATAGGAGCACTTTTTGATTCTGCTGTCTCGAAATTACAGTAATATTAACAGAAATAATGTTTTTTCTGGATATTTTGCTTTTATTTTTTATTGGAACTGCAAAGATACAGGTATTTTATATAACTGCTTGCTTAAAAAAATTAATTGTATTGATTTCAAAGCATGGGCTAGCTTAAGGGTCAAAAACTTGTTTTTCAGACTGCTTTTTTGTTCATTCTTTTAAAGAGGAATTTTATAATGCCTCGTCTTTACTTTGATAATGATGATAATACAGGAAAACCTGTATAGGTACATTTATAAGTGATTCTTTGATAAAATTAATAGTTAATTTTGTTGCTCTTTAATATTGAATGTTATACAAATCTTATGAAGGGTAGTTAAATAAGACAGCAAAATACTGTACTGCAGCTAACAGATGCAAACTACTATTTTTTACTATTGTAAATATGGTTATATCTGTAAAAGCTTATTAACAGATCACTTTCAGTAACAAAATGATTAAATTTTCTGTGATTTTTTTGGTGGGTTTTGTTTTGTGGCTTTTGTTTGTTTGTTTTTTCATTGTTTTGTTTCTTGGTAAAAGGCTTAAATAAATCTATGTCCTATTTCAGGCTGATTTTTCTAACACTATTCCTGGAACAACATACAATGTTACAGTTTCTGCGGTTTCTTCTTCACTTTATAGTTCACCTGCAAGTAGAACAGTGACAACAAATGTGACAAGTGAGTTAAAAATGACTGATGACATTTTGTTGATTTTTTAAAAACAATACTTTTTTGTGTTTATTATATGCACAATAATATCCAAGAAATTACAATCAGATTTGAACAGTGATTAAAATTTTTCATCTTCTTTAACTGTCTAAAAATGCACTGAATCTGAGGTGTTTTATGAGAGCATGAAAATTTACAAGCTTTGGAAAAATTTGCTTTTGTGTCATGTAATAATATCCATACCCCAATTTATATGTATAGTGGTATATACAGAAATGTTCAGAGGCATTAAAAAAAAATGTAGCCATATCAAATGCTTTTTTAAGAGAGTGAATTTGCTTTTGTCATGTTTCAGGGAAAAGAACTTTAATTAAAAATGTTAGAATATGTCAAATATCAAATTGTCATTCAAGTGTGTTTTTAAGACAAAGATCTTGAGCATTACATTTTTCTACATTCTTATAGAAAAATAGTTCCAGTGCTCCAAAACTAATTTAATAATTTTTGTAATAGGACTCTAGCCAGAAAAAAGCTTTCTATTCAAAAGTACATGAGTTTTCAGTAGCTTTATGAGTTTATGCTGGCAGATGATTTAATTTCTCTATAGAATCCGTGAATGTGTCTCCACTATCCACTATTAATTAAAACCTGGTTTATATATGTATGGGTTTTTTTAGATCCTGGACCCCCAGTGTTCCTTGCAGGTGAAAGAGTGGGCTCTGCTGGGATTCTGCTGTCATGGAATACACCACTGCATCCAAATGGCAGAATTCTCTCCTATATTGTTAAATATAAAGAAGTCTGCCCATGGAGGCAAACAGCTTACACACAGGTCACAACAAAACCAGATAGTTTGGAAGTTCTTCTCACCAGTCTTAATCCTGGAACAACTTATGAAATTATGGTAAAAACTTTACAAATGACTCACTATTTTGAATTCTGATTTTCTGTAAATTGTGTAAGTTTATAACAGGTACTTATAGAGTTTTCAGAGGGATATTGCTAATTACGGCTGCCATATAACAAAATACAGTAGTCAGGTATTTGTTTACAGTAGTGCTTTTAAAATGTGCTTAAAAATATTTCCAACCAAAATTGTACTGAAATGTAGTTTCTTCTGTTAATATTCTTATTGACATATGGCACTATGTGCTAAAACATAAAAAGCAAAGGGTAGATTTTTCAGAAATGTCTAAATCCATCTTCATCTTCATTGAGGTTTAATCTTTCAAATGTCTGGTGCCCTCTCCATATTACATGTAGATTTCTAGATCATCTCAGTCAGATCCAGGAAAGCATGTTTTCTATGACACTTTTATGGCATCCTGCTCCATCTCTGAACTCCTCCACAATACATGACTTCAGGTTGAGAGAAATTACCTGCTGTTCTCTTGCCAAGCAATTCTTTGCCTGACTTACTCTTTCATAAGAACTTTGGAGAAGTTCCTCTTTTCAAAATCAAGAATTAAATGAAATTATGTTTTTGATTTTGTTCATTCCATATCATGACCCTGAGATTAGCTCAGCTGGCTAAAGCAGGGTGCTAATAAAGCCAAAGTAGTGGGTTTGATCCCTGTTGGGCCCTTGATTTAAGAGTTGCACTTGATGATCCTTCTTGGGCCCCTTGCAACTTAGAATATTCTGTGATTCTGTGATGTAATTTCATACAGCACAAAACTATAAAGAAAATTGAAGTTTACCAGAATAAGGCTGTGCAAGGATCCTTTGTAACGGTGGTCTGTGTATGTAAGAAAGTAAAAAATGTAATTGTGCCTGCTATTGTAGGAAAGTTGCTCACTGTGAATCTAGCACTGATGACTGTGCTGATGAAAGCCAGTATATCCACAGCTTGAGAAATTTTTATCCTTTAGGCTACTGCCTCCATTCATCTGCTAAAAAAAAAACAAACAAAAAACCCAAAAACCACTATCTCCCCTAAAAAATTTAGTTTGTCTGCTATTTCATAAAAGCAATATCACTTAGGATCTAAGCAGATCAATCTCTTCAGGCAACTGACATTATTAAGAGAACTGAATTTGCAATCAGGAATACCTCTCCAGCTCTTCCGTGGGGTTCATTATTAAAGGTTTTGTAAATTACATTTTTTGCTCCATATATGCATCATCCCCAGGAGAACTGTGAGGCATTTAAAATAATTTGTTTTATTTAACAATAATTTGCCATTTCTTGATATATATGGGAAGCAATTGTTCCCATTCCTGGTGGCTGAAACATTGATATTAGAGCAGAATTTTTTCAGTGTGATTTGTGACCCACTAATAACCACTAAGGTGGAATACTTTCCACATCATATATATGGACAAAAAAAATATGATATGTTTTCCTTCTCTTGAGGGATTTCTTGTGGTTCTTTGGTTAATGTTTGGGGGCTATTGTATCTTTAGAAGTAGCTCTTGAATGTTGAATAAGTGAAAATTTTTCATTGTTTTAGGGTACCTGGCTTGATCCTATTGTGAAATTCTTTCTGGCAAATACTGTGACATTACAGTTCATTAGAGCTTATAAGATTGAATATGGGTTTCCAACCTGTTTGTAACAATCCAGTCTTGCTTTCTTTACATCTAATAAAAGACCAAAACAAAGTACATTGAAAGGAATAGCAATTATAAGAGTTTTTTTTAAAATGTTGGAGAGCTACGGATAATTTTTAACATCCAATCATTGATAATTTTGTGAAATTATGCATGGAAGAATCTTTTTTTCCTAAACTTAAATAATCAGTGACAACATAAGTCAAAACATAAAAATTAATATGCTTTCCAAATGTAAACTGCAGCTACTTGAACCTTGGATAGCGCTTTGTTACCTGTGTCATAAAACTGTCCTTTTTAAATGTTTCCAGGCCTTTTTCTATAATGCCTCTTTGTGGCAGCGGTCTCTAGAAGCTATGTACATTGTGTAAGCATTTCTTTTGATTCCTCTTCACAGCTAATCAGTGTATGTAGCTTAAACTTTTACCATGCAAATTTTTGCATACTTATGTCACAGTAACTTAGAGTTGTCTTGAAACTACACACATGAAATAGGAGTTTCCGTGTTTATCTTAATGCTAGTTTTTCTTTCTGAACTCTTTCTACAATACCTACTTTGAGATGAGATAACAAACTGCATTGTTCAGGTGAGGATATAGCTTTAGATTTATGTAGTGCAATTTAAATACAGTCAGAATTTTCTGACTGCCTGTCAGTCCCCTGAAGCTCTCCAGTCAATTTCCTCATGCAATTACTGTAGAATTCACCAATGCTTAAGGATGTTCCAAATCATTGTCTCTGCCATGTACAAGTAAGTAGGGTTGGCTGTAGTCATGAGGTGTGTGTGCATGGGGGCATGTTTGTATGGCTTAGGAAGGAGCTAGCCAGTGACACAGATTCTCCTTTACATCCTAGATTAAGTCTTCCAACCACCTTGTATTTGTTTGCTGTGTTTTTCTGCTGTGGTTTAGTCCTTTTGTTTAAACACCTTTAAGGTCTTTGAAAGGCTGTTTAGTGCTGAAGAGTGATTAGATCAAGTTTCCCTTTCTGACCTGTGGGCTCCTTCTGCTTTCTTTTTCCCTTCGTATGTGCTGTCTGTCACTTCTATAGTGATCCACACTTGGTTTTGCCCATCTGCCCCTTCTCACCCTCCATTCCCCAAAGTCTGTGCTGTCAGCTCCCTCAGCTCCACTGCCACACTTTGTTCCTTGACATTTGCAGGAGGGAATGACCCTGGAGAAAGCTGGAGAGCTTTTCACTTTGCTTCTTCTTTCACACACCTCTCAACAACACTCTTGGAATTTTGGTCATGTTTTACCTGTTGTTGTCTTTTTCACTTTTCAACACAAGAAGTTAGACTTCATTCCTCTTTCTTCGTAAGTAATGCATGCCATGGCCCATCACTGCACTGAGTTGTCACTAAGTCCTATACTGTGGAGCAAATAGCACTGTTTTGTTTATTTCCACAAAATCTCAATGTAGTGCCCTTCTGTGGGAAGACTCTGCTATGATCATGAACACAGAAGCACATCTACATAAAGTACATCCACAGTTCCCTGATGTATTACCTTTTCATGAAAAGACATGCTTTCCCTGGGTTTCTTCTCTGAGGCAGGTTGACCTGCTCTTGCTATCTTTCAGGAGAAATAAAAGACAACCTATATTTCTTTTTACTCTTTTAACTTGTAGTAAGTAAAATAAGATTGTGAAAGCTAGTATAAGTGAATTGTGTTAAGGAACAGGAGTGTCACTGATGTCATGGTTGCCTGCCGTAAAATAAGGACTCAGCACTTCTGATGTGTGGATATTCACACATGATTTTCTCTATTTCTTATGGTGTTTCATAGTTTCTCCCTTTTATTTTTCTACATTTATATATTGAGTATAAATTAAACAATACAATTAGAAAAGGCATGTTTGTTTGTATATTTATAGTTTAAAAGCTAGAAACTGAATCTCTGTGTATCCTTGAGATTTTCATGTTCCCAAAACTGTATATTCTATAGATTGTCTAATGTGGATTCTTTTTTTCCCCTGTAGGTTGCTGCTGAGAACAGTGCTGGTATTGGAGTGTTTAGCGATCTTTTCCTTTTTCAGACTGCAGAAAGTGGTAATTTTAATAAAGCTGCTAGTTATTTTAATTAAATCTGCCCTAGTTTGTTCAAATAAAACTTTGGCAAAGTTCATACTTGAAAAAGTTCTAATGCATTTAGAACAAAATCTTAATTATTTTCTTATTCTCTCACTCAGTGGTAAAGATTTATTTTGTTCTATTTGCTAATAACAGCATTTAGGGTATGCACATATGGGTGTCTCTGGTATGCAAAGTCTGTCTCTGTTGGACTTTTCCTATGCTGGTTTCTAGGTAGGCACCTTCCAGAAAGTAAGGTCACAAGAGAGCAGAGCTACTTATCAAGTGGACCCACCTATTGTTGCCTGCAACAGTACAAGGAGACAGATTTTGTTGTGGGATCAGCTCTGGCATTGCCTATTTAAATCAATCCATATGAGTTTAGTGCTGGGTTCTAAGAAGCCCAGAACAAAAACTAATTCACTAAAGTTTTATGTCTTAATTCTGAAAAAAACCCCAAAACAACCAAACCCAAACTGAAATGAACATAAAAATTGGAGTTGTTTTGAAGATTAAAAAATTGTATAATCTTTATTTACAGTGTTTGTGGTCTTGCTCATGCTCGAGGAGCATTTGTGCCTTGGCTGAAGAGCTGGCACCAGTCCATCTACACCAGGGTGAACCAGTCCCAGTGGCATACTGAATTTATGCTGCCATGACAGTGACTGTCCCTGTTTAGGCTGCTTTCTGTTTCTGTGCAAATTACATGGTGAGATACCTCAATTAATGTCAGAAAATCATCACTCTGCATGAGATTTCTAAGATGATGCAATAATATATGAAACCAAATATGAGAAGGAGTAGTAAACTTGCCACATGGAGCTATGAAAAATCATTATTTTTCACTATTTTATGTACATAATTGCTAGTGGAAAACTATCTTTCTGTGAGCTTTATGATTTACTCATCTTTGACAGAGGACAACAGTAACATTTGTCCATATGAGAACATAAGTTTTTACTTTTTGATGCATTTCTGCCTACTTTTTTATTAAAGTTAAAATCACCTATTATGAATGTAATTGGAAGGTTTCTTCAAATTCTAGGTGAATTGTGTGTCACTAATGTTACATTTATACTTTTACCTTCTCAACCTTTTTTGCTTTGATGGTTAAAGAAAGCCAAATATACAGATGTGCAGTTTAAAGTAAGAAAGTTAGCCAGAAGATTAAATTATTTAAATTTAAAGGCTGGGGTCTGGGAGGAGGAAGATCTGCAATTGTGGAATGTTGTATTTTTTTAAAGGGTATAAAAAGTTAACCCTTTTCTCCGTAGTTTCAAGGCTACCTATTGCAGGAATTGCTGCAGGCTGTGCCATGTGTAGGCAGGACTGAGAGAGAGACACAGTGCTCTAATTTGCAGGAAAGTCCAGATAGCATACAAAGTCTCATTTAGCTGTGGCTTCTCATTCCTGTGTGCTGTGATTAATACAGATACTCTCACAAAAGGCCGCACTGTCACTGATACAAAGAACACCATTTCTGCAGTGATAGTGAATAGTCTGATTAAACTGAGTTATTTAAAAGTACCGTAAATCTATATGCAGCTGAAAAGATGACACAGGTAAAGTGAAATAAAACACCCAGTGTTGTCAGATGCTCTTAAACAAACAAAAATGGGCAAAATGTAACTCCTTTTGGCGTAGTATGTGACTTTCTTCTAGAAAGAACATTTTCAAGTTGACCCAAACAAATTACTATATTATTATGAGAGTGAAATAGTTATATTTCTTACTTAAACTAGATTAAGAAAGAGCTGGTTGTATATCAGCTGCTTTACATGTGTTTGTGAATGATTGTTGTCTATTTGCTTCAGGGTTTGGAAACTAGGAACAGCATTACAAAAAAAAAAAAAGGAAGAATTTTCTTTTTTTCAGTGCTGAGAAGAAAAGTTTATCTCACTGCTTTTGTTTGTTTTGTTTTCAAGCTCCAGGTAAAGTAGTGAATCTCACAGTTGAAGCCTTAAATTCTTCAGCTGTAAATCTGATCTGGTTTCTCCCTCGTCAACCAAATGGAAAGATAACTAGTTTCAAGATTAGTGTGAAACATGCAAGAAGTGGAATTGTAGTGAAAGATGTCTTGGTTAAAGTAGAGGACCTTCTGTCTGGGAGGTTACCAGAATGTAATGTAAGTGCTATAAAACTTTTAATCTAGAAATAGACTTATCCCACAGAATTAGTTGAATTACTTTTGAATTTAATTTTTAAATAATTTCAATATTTTTTAATTACTTTTAATCTAGAAATAGACTTTTCCCACAGAATTAATTTTACATTGAATATAATTATACATTTGAATTTGGAGACATAAAAAGTAGAGAGGCTTGCTTTTCAGAACAATTCCAAACACCTTACGAACTTAGACCCAAGGCAGGATATAATAGTTGAAGAAAAACCTTTCTGTTCAAAATCATTTCAATGGAATGTTTTTCCTTGAAAAGCTCAGTTTAATCAAAGTGAAAATGTTAAGAAAGGTTAAATTTGACATCCATTTATCAGAAAATCACAGAATAGATAAATTTTTTTCAGCTTTCAATCTTAAATTTTTTGTTTGTTTGTTTTATGGGATATTCAGTTAGGAAAAAAACAAGAACTTGAGGGATTTTTTTGGTCAATGAAGACATAGAGTAATGTTAATGTCCTATTTTTTATGTAGTATGATAATGCTTTTTATATTTTGAAAGTATGCTTTATTCTGTGTATCTCATTTCAGTATTTTTTAAATACTTCTCATATCAAAATAAAAAGATCCATGATTACCGGAGTGATTTTCAAAAATACGTTTGTAGTCTAAGTTGTTCTTAAAATAAGCATTCATTGAAAATTTTCTGAATTTTGACTATTCATTGGATTCAGACCCATAATCATTGTACACCTTTCAGAATTTCTTGAAGAAAGTTCTCTTTTCTAGCATTTATTCTCCTTTTTCTTCTTACTCTGAGAGTATTGCAACTACTCCAACCCTCTTCCTCCCTCAC
>VYXB01005844.1:138616-277061 GCA_013397135.1 Pachyramphus minor | reverse complement strand
CCCCCCCCCCCCCCCCCCCGTCATTTGCTAGGCTAAGTACTTAAACGAAAATTGCAGTTTTAAATGACAAAAATTACGATAGCTTTGGTTTCAGATTTTATTTGGAAGATCATCTTAGGCATTGTGAAGATTCCTGACACCAGGTTGATTTAATTCAGCACTGAGAAGGCAGGCTGCCGCCTCCTGAATATAAGCATTGGTTACCATAATGTTTAACAGTTTTCCAGAATTGTCTCCTGACAGTATGTACTAAGAAACTCTTGTCTGATTTTATCCATGATACATAGATATATGTATTCTATATATGTATATATACATACATACATAGAACATATATGTGATGTAAAAGGACCTCACTATGGAACTTTTTTTCAAGGGAGAGAATGAACACTGAAAATGGAATCTGGGAATAACTAAATGAATCCTAGAGACATGCTTCTGTTCTGTCAGATTTGAGATCTTTTTTAATAAGGCAGGAAACTATAATACTGTCACTAACAGGATGTACCAGCGCTGTCAACCTAGATTTGGAAATGGAGTGTAAAAAGGAGAACCAATTCAGGCTAATATTTTTTCAAAGATGGTCTGACTTTTTTTGATCTATATATATTTACAATTATATGTTATAGATACAGCTTATCATGTTTCATATTTTGTCTTTATAGGATAAGAGTGAATCATTTCTGTGGAGTACTACCACTCCTTCAACTACTTTTGGGAAATCCACAATTTCTTCACAGACTGCAGTTACAGCAAATACAGAGGCACCAACTCAGATGAGCTCTGTTTGGAATGAACCAATTAGCTTTGTTATAACTAATCTTAGGCCATATACCACCTATCTTTTTGAGGTTTCTGCAGTTACCACTGAAGCAGGCTACATTGACAGTGCAATTGTCCGGACACCAGAATCAGGTACATACTACTTTCACATGGAAAAAAAGTTTTCGGATTTAGTAAAAACTTGGAAATATCAGTTTGAATTTTTGTTGCAAGATACTTCAGTCTGAGTCTGTCTTTATCTGTATCATGGTTTTGTATTTACAAGATTACTTAATTTTACTGATAGAATCAACTGAAAATATATGTAACAATGTATCTATTAATATACACTGAGTGGGAGTTCAGCTATTATTAGGAGTCAAAGGTACCAAAGATATGGTCAGGACAGACCAAATTTTATGAAAAACTGAAGATAATTTAAGAACTGCAATTAAGAGTACAATGAAAAGAGAATTAAAAATAAAGATGAAGGGAAAAAGTGTCAGTCATAGTATTCAAAAAGTATGTCTATTGTGTACGTAGCAATGCACTTAAAGCTTTTTTGCCTTTGTGGAGAAATAAGCAGTATAAAGAAAACTCCTGTCATGTGGTTCCCAATCTGGACCTATTGCAGAAAGTTGTTCAGTGATGAAGAAATCTTTAAGCACTAGGTGAAGCTGGTTTTGGATTACTTGCAATGCACAGAGAAGGTAAAATTGGAAACAAAGGTCCAGGAGAAGGAGTTTTATAATGGCTTGGGTAGTGGACAGCACTGTTAGTAGAGCTATACCATTCTAGAAGAATTATTTGGGCTCTCTCTTTGCTACTACATCATTCTTTTGCTTGACCCTGTTTGATATTACTCAGTTCCCTTTCATACATACAAAATTCATAGCACTGTTCAGATGAAAAGAAATTTTATTCCCTTCGAGAACAGTTAATTTGAATTGCTTTGATAGGATCTGAATAGCCTTAGTTTGCTGCTCTGTTCGAGTTAATGAAATTTTGGACAGTTTCTCTTCTAATGATACCAGAGCTAATTTCCGGTTTGTTTTTCACCCCCTTTAGATCTTAGGATAGGTGTGCTGGTAATAAGAAAACCCTGGAAAGTGATGAAAAGCTTATGCAATGGGATTTAGTTTCACCACATGCATAGAAAGTTGTCAATTGTTTGAAAGATAAAGCTTCCTCTCCTGGCATAGAGTCAGGGTCTGTGAAAAGGGAGGTGGGCTTGCTGGTCAATGTTTGCGTGCTCGGCCACAGGCACAGTGAGTCCTGGTCCCAGCCTCAGTAAGTCCTTCCTCTTAGCAGCACACTGGTACTCCCAGGCTCACTCCATGCTGAAAATTATTTCTCTTTCCTCCAACCAGAACATCCCGAGCCACGCTTCCACTCTCCTGTGCTTCTGACAAAAAGATAATATTTTTCTTGCTTTGATTTTTGAAAAGGAGTCTACTTTTTTAAAGTGTTTTAAAAGGCCAGATATTTTTTGAAAAATCTGCATGGAAATACTTCCTTTGCCAGCATGGCTGTCAATTGGAGGACACTTTTACAAAGAGAAAAAGATTAAAACTTAGGAAAAATAGTGGACTTTTGAGATGATGCTTCAGAAATATGTGCACTTTTAACTTATGCAATTTGCGGAACTAAGAATGATTAAGGAGTCACTACTGAGTAATCTATAGCATACATTTTAGAATTAACAGGATTTTTAGTTTCTTTGATTTGTACAATAGTTTTTACAAAAGACAATATAAGAGCAGAATAAGCACTTTATAAGAGCAATATGTTAGTTAATTTGTGTATTTGTTTACAGGATCAGTTTTTATCTCCCTACTGAATATGACTCATCAAGACTGATTTTCATAGAAATTTATGTCAAGCATTTTCCATAAGTTTCCATAAGTCTTCTGTATGCGACATTTTTGAAAACTGGGTTTGATTTTACTCTATGTGGATGTAAACGATTCCATCTCCTTTATTTGGATTCTGATTTTTAATATCAGTAATAATCTCTCATTACTTTATAAATGCAGTAAGGCATACTTTAGAGAGAGCAGGGGTTGTATTCCATAATTACTTGAGCATTGGGTTCATTTAATTTGCATAAATTGTGTCATGAAAATAGAAAATTACTCATGTATGCAATGTTTTAACAAGCTTAATTTTTTACAGGTTTAGCTTTTGGAATAGAAATATATATCATTAGAGCTGCAAGAAATCATCGATATGAAGTATTGTCTATGTGAAAAATGAACCTGTTCAAGGAATGAAAACTTACCTGATGTGAGCTCTGTATTGCTGAGCCTCACAATCGTATTTAAGCATCTTTTGTATGTAATCTGTAGCATGGTGAAATCCATGCTAAACTTGGTACAGTCCTTACCATCTTTGTCTCTTGATGACTATTTGCATACTACCAGCTCTCTTGACACCTTTTCTGAGCATTACGTTAAAAGAGAAATTTAGTAATTTTAATGAGATTATATACTTTTAATGTATCTTCCCTTCAGAATATTTTATATTTTAAATTAAAGTCTGATATGTGGTTTTTGGAAATAGTAATTTAATTTATTGTATGTTCAAAGACTTTTTCCAATACTGTTTAAGTTCCAGAAGACCCACCACAAAATTTTGCCAAGAGCAATGTTACAGCAAAGTCTTTCTCAGTAACGTGGGACCCCCCAGCCATAGTAACAGGAAAGTTTAGTTACAGAGTTGAGCTTTATGGACCATCTGGTAAGTCAGAGCTGATGTTACCATTTCATTTTCTATTTTTGTGATTGTTTCCTTACACTTGTATTCTTACTGTGCCTGTCAATCAAAAGTGAATGTTTGAAAGCAGTGTTATGTATCCTTTTTACTATTAGATGTTTTAAAAGTTTTTAGATTACTTTTAAGGGAATTCCTTAATTCACATTAGATATCCTTAAGAATGGAGAAAAATAACTTTTCCTCAGTCTTTCAGGGCTAAGGTTGCAGCTGAATTACTCTGCTTATACATCCAAATCATTTTCTTTACCCTTTTCTTTTTCTGTTAAAGTTTTCTGGAGGATTTTCATTCTCATACAGTATGCAATCAACTGTTTGAGTCTGTTTTGATGTTTTTGGAATTTCTTTGAACTCTGACATGTATACACAGAGAAATTATAGAACTGCTTCTAGTTAAGTAAGAAGTTTATGAGTTGTATTGTAATGTTTTTATGGGACCACACAGGAAAAGCAGTAGAAATTAATTTTTTTAAAAAAAACTCTTCTTCTTAAAGCTCACACCTTCTTGAAGTGGCTTGCTGGTTGATTGATTTGTTGTTTTTTCCCCCATACATTCACTATTGTTCCACTGAAGTTGGTTCGAAATTAGCTTTTCCCCAAAGAAATTTGGCTTCTCATCGTTCATCATCCTAGAAAGTAGCCGTGGACTGTTTTTATTTTTGAGCTAGAATCTCTTAATTTTTAATTCCAGGTCATATTCTGGATAACAGCACAAAAGACCATAAGTTTGTATTTAGTAACCTTGTGCCGTTTACAACATACGATGTGTACGTCGGTGCTGAAACAAGTGCTGGGGTGGGGCCAAAGACTAACCTTACAGTTTCCACTCCTGAGGATGGTAAGTAACCATAGAGAAGCAAAATATATGGACTGCACATGACAAAGGGTTTCAGTTTTCTCTTCAGAGCCTTTCAGGTACTTTGCAAATGAGAGAATGGGTATCTTATAAGAGCATTACGAGAGGAGGATAAAACAGTCTAGTGAAAGAAATTAGCTAAAACTTATGTCATTTATTTCTATGGTTTTGTCCAGTTCATACACTGTCACTACATTAATCCATTATCAGAGTCCCTCAGAGATTGTGTAAGACATGAAGTCTCTTTCTGAATGAAAGTAGTTATTTTTAGATATGGTAATTAAGTTGCAGGACCCCCCTCTTCCCCGTTAGATGGCAGCAAGTGGAAATAAAAAACAGCACAGGATTCCCCAGGGCTGTTCAGCCCTAACGTTTCTTGTGAGATCTCTGGTTTGACTAATTCCCACCAAATCCAAGACCCCATACCAGGGTGAACACCCTGAAACTTATCAGGGGATTTAGCTTTGAGGCAGACCCAACATGGAGGTCTTGTCCAGGTGCAGTCAAGTGGTTGCTTCTGCCTGTAAACCCTCTACTCTGTGTTTTACAAATTTTGGTTCCCAATAGTCAACTCATCAGATTAGAGTCCTTTGCTGCATAGAAACTCAGTTTTATCTTCGATGTGTGTGAGATTGTGCCCAATTTTTGGTCAGCATCTGAGGATGCAAACAGAAAAAAACAAGATTCAGTGTGTGATAGGCAGCTTCAAGATAGTTATTTCTGTCTTATGTTTATGCCGCACAACACAAATCTAGAAAATCTCTCAATCAGTGATTGCTGGCAATGTTTGTTGTCACGGTGAAACACTGAGAGAAACACCTATCTTTATTTACTTTATTATTTCCCAAAGTAGCTGCTTTTGGCAGCTCTCACAGACAATTTCCAGAGATAGCATGCCAGAGTACAGCCCTTCTCATCTTGTGTCCAAATACACTGTCAAAAACCAAAGGAAATTTTAGTGGTTTCGATATTTTTTTTAGTGTAACATATAACATCCTATTTTAATGCCAAATCTACAAATCCTCATTATGCAAGTAATTTCAAGATTGTGTTTTACTGAAGTGTATTGGGGAAAAATATTTTTTCATATCAAATCTGAATATCATTCTATTGAATAAAAATGCATTTTGTCTCTGTCAGTCCCATGGAAAGTACAGTATCATTAAGACTAAATAGTTAATGAAGAAATGGAACCAACACCTGTTAGAAAAGAGAAATTAACCAGATATGTCACATTAATTTTTTTCCAGTTGTTTATTTGTATGGTGTTGATGATTTTAAACTAACCTTTCATTTTCAAATATACTTCAGAATCCATATAGGAAGACAGCAAAGATCTGCTTGATTCCAATACACTGACTTCAGCAGAGCTATCCTGATTTACATCATCTTAGTCTCTGACCGTACGCATACATATGTCTTACATGTTAAATAACCCAGTGTGTATTTTTAGAACTGTAACTTGTTTGCTAAGAAAATCAGTGAAGTAACTCTTTACCTGCACAGGATCAACTCAAAAGTAAAAGATGTGAAATTCGACTAGATACCTGTTGTACTTTGCATGAAATACTGAAAAAGCTTGTAATAATCACAAGTATTTAATCAAATCAAGTTTCTTCTTTAATATTTAGTTCCAGGTGCTGTATCAGATTTACACTTAGCAGAAGTGGAAGCCACATATATAAAAATTGTGTGGAGGAAACCACAACAACCAAATGGAATCATTACCCAGTACAGAGTTAAAGTACATGTGCAGAAAACACTCATGATGCTGGAAAACCTTATTCTTGGAGATAAAAATACGGTATTATTTTTTTTTAATATAGATTTTTTTTTGTTAGATTAAATTTGCTCTCTGCCTTATCTGGTGGTCATAGAATGTGGAATTAGCCACCACAGATGAGTTGTTAATGCTTTTAAAAGCCATCTTCCTCATTCCGCACTCTCTGACTGGGTTTCAAAAATTCTCATAATGCTCTCTCTATAACATGAAAAAAAATAATTCTGGCAGAATGATCCAGACTGTCTTAGCTACTGAAGGCAGGAAACCATAGCCCACTGTCTTGTCCTTCTGAGTCCTGGATTTCTTTTCTGTGTAGGGTGACCTAACTGTAAGAGTTAGGTGTCTAGACTGATACACAGCCTGTAAGAGTTGTGTAGACTCATATGCATATTTATGTGCCTAGACTGATACAGAGCCACTCAGCAAAACCTCTAGAAGATGTGGGTATGAATCCTGTGCAGAAGTGAATTCAGCAGAAGTGTCCCAACGCTGGTTAAGTGTTCTACTAGCAAGGCAGGCATACATAGAATTCCTGCCCCCATTTGCATCCTTACATTTACATGTGTGATGCTACATGATGACCTCCATGCTGTGGTTGCTTACTGAAGATACCTGCACGCATCTATGGGGTTATATCTTTTTGGGGATCAGTCCATCTTCTGGATTTTGCATGCTGATATGCTTTAGCATTTTAGAGGAGCAGCTCTGAGTACACAGCACAGAAGTACAGGCTGCTAGTAAACATTCATCTCAGGATTGAGTTTTTTCTGAAATTGGGCTTTTTTGGTTTGAATTTTGAATATAGGCGCCCAAAATTTGCATAATTCCTTTTTTTATTTCAGACAATGATGTCTTTCACTGGATCTGAATCAGAATCTAAGTTTTTGATGTAGAGCTCAATGAAGGAGTTCACTTTCAAGTTGAATGATATACATTATATAGAGCCCTGGAGGCAAACATTTAATAAGGAGTAAGGGAAAAAAAATTGGGATAAGGATCCATTCATTAAACCAGACAGGCACCCTTGGAAAATGAAGTATATCTCTTTATAATTAAAGATTGTATCATAGCACAGACACAGAAAAATTAAAATTGTCTGCACGGAAATGTTTCAGTGATGGAATTTCCTAGTTTCTGAGTTCTTAGTATAGAATCATTGCCACTTTATTATATTTTATTGAATTTTTTAATTAAACCCCCAAACAAATCATAATAAACCTTGCTTTATTTAGAACCCCATTGACCAAATCTTAGAGCATCTATGGGATTTGAACTGTCAGTAGCAATAAAATACTGTTGACTTATATATGCAAAATCCTTGTAAACAAAACGTATCTCAGTGTGAGCTACTACTTTGCTATTAAGAAGATGGTTAAGATGAGTTATATGTAGCTTTTACTTCTTGGTACTTAGGTGAGATTGATGCTGTATCTCTGCCTGTGGTTAATGCACCCCTAGTTAAAGGGATAAAAAAGCTGCTTTTCCCTCTCTCCACCCAGATTCCATAGGGAAAGAACTAATGTGTATTAGTTACATCACTGTAAAACCATCTCTTTCTGGCAATGAGGTGGGCCATATGTGTGAGTGGGGAGTGCTCCAGATGACAGCAGAACAATTTAGAGGCACTGAAGTCCTGGATTTGGTCCCACGTTCTGAAGGGGGATAATGATTTGGTGCTTGTGCACTGTTTTGTATCTGTATTCTAGCCTCTCTCTCTTTTCTCTTCTGTTTTTGTTTATACTCTTCTTTCTGTTCTTGATCCCCTTATATCTGCTGCCATCCCTTTCCAACATTTGTTCTCTGTCCCTGCTGTCCTGTGGGAGCATATATCACTTACGTTCCTTTCACCCTCCCTTTCTACATATGTACTTCCTAATTTTTCCCTCCCCTTCAATTAATTAGCTTCTGTTTTTCTCCCTCTCTGCTTATGGCATCTTAGTGACCTAGTCAACCTGTTAATCCTTTTCTTCAGGGCCTGGTAGGGATATCTGAAGTCCTCTTGCTTTCAGTGCCTGCTACCCTCTTTCAGAACATGCTTAGTACAAATAGAATCTCCCAAGTTCAAATGTGTGTCTGCTCACTATAGCTCTAAGGATATAGCATTACAGTTAAAGGTCTGACTCCAAAATTGCCACCTTATTATAAAATCCATATTTTAAGAAATAAATAAATAAAAAATTTGGTGTTTGATTAAACAGTAACCAGAATAAAAGGTTGTAGGCTATTGGCAACTGAGCTTTTTTTTTTTAATAAAGATTGCATTTTGCAAAGTTAATTACTGATAAGGTTTGAGATAAGGTTTGTATGCAAACATTTATATAGTATGCATATATATATATGCACAGATATAAAAATACTATTTCTATATGATATAAAAATGATTATATAATTTAATGATGATAAGATTTGTGATTTACTTTTAATTTTACTTCTGTAATTTCTAATTTTTAGTATTTGATTGATTCCTTGGAACCATACACAATAAATGAAAACATCAAACCTTCTTCTCCCACTTGGAATTCTTTGGAAACAGCCAATGATTTATATGAAGGTTCAGCTGAAATGTTTTCCAGCGTTCAGACAGCTTCCCCAGTAATATTTACAAGTGTCTCTGGTCATAATTTGCCTGCTATAAATGGAGCTGAAGAATTGTATTCTGCTTTGGGTAAGATATTTTAGGATATTTTTCTATCTGGTTATTTGTTCTGAAGGACCCTCACCACTGTCCCAGATATGATCTCTGGCACATGGTTCAAGCAAATTATAAATGGGTCATTGGCTGGAGTCAGATTTTTTTACTACCAAATAACCTTCTGAAGCAAATGGGAATGCCACACAGGAAGGAACTAGCCCCTTGTCACCCAGCTGACCTTCTTCCTAGTGAAAGAAGCACCCGAAAGCCATCAGCCAAGCTGCATAGACAATCAGTTATTACAGTTGCCAAAGCAGGTGTGATTGTCAGGGATTAACATATCTCCAAGCCCTTCAGAGACCTTGATTTCTCTAAGCCTTTTGACTAATAGGTTTTCAAATGTCAGTGAAGGTAAATAGGTCAAAAAGTTACAACTTTGCTATATGGGTTACAAACAGGTGGAGATGACCCCATGACATGGTGATGTCATTAGTGAGTACACTTGTTCTGTATTATCAATGGGCCACTGTTTCTTTACCAAGTATGGATATTTACAAATCATTAAGCAGGCTTCAGCTGACAGGCAGGGATTTCAAACACCTCTCTAAATTTTTACAGTGTTTTGAACAGTGGGGAGAAACTATTTATTTTTTTTTATTTTTAAATTAATTTAATGAAGTCACTGAATTCCTCTATATACACTAGTATCTAATACCAGAATTCAATCCATTATTTTAAACTACAGTGGATATTTTCTGTACTATATTAATCCTGAAGAATCTTCCTTGTTATACACGGAAAAGATACAGTGTTTTAAATGTAAATCTTCTTTTTATGGCCTCATTCATCTTGAGGTACTGAGTTACTTAAAGATGTCTGTGTTGCTGAAAAATTGATTTCAGACAATGTCGGTTGTGATCTAGCATAAGAGTATTATTTTATAGGAGTTACAGTAGTTAAAGCTGTTGACAACCAAATTTTCAACAGGGTCTGCTGATTTTTCCGTGCCTTCACAAAACTCTGAGTCTGATACTCAGATATGTGAAGGACCCAGTTTTTCAAATGCAGTGGCATAATGACTGCTTTGTAATAGGTGATTTTGCCTATCACAGTTGGATTGTGGCTGACTTTGAACTTTATTGTAGTTGCGCCAAAAACTCTTCATGTCTTCTTCATTTGGCTGACCACAACTCTTCTGCTAAAAATACCAGTGTGAAGGGATCTGTGAAGGCACCCTTTCCAAGTATAGTTCTTTTAGCACCATTGAGAGGGCAAGGAAGAGGGAATCTGTCTTTCTAAACTTAAAATATTTTAAAAACCTCAAAAGTTTATCAATCAAGGAGCCATGGTTCTGAAATCACCGGAGAGGTTAGGCCATATGCAAATATACCTTTTCCTAGTTTCTGTGGGATTTCTCACCAACCTTACAGTTCTACTTGCTGCCTATTCATTCTTTCACCTAGGCCAATCTATCTATTATACACATGAAAATGGACCTATAATAGACTCTGCTTTGTGTAGTTAAGAGATGGAGTGTAGACTTTTCTTTATATTTCTATAGTTGCCATGAAAGTTAATTATTTTACAATTAAGTAGTTCCAGGTTGTCTGCCAAAGGGAGTTCAGAATGCATAAGAAAAAAAAAGAGTTTATGAGTAAGTAGCTGTTTCTCTCCATTTACTCACAGATAATCAGCATGCCATCAACATTTTGGCTGAAGAACTATCATATGTTATAAAGGGCCTTGCACCTTTCACAGATTACACAATCAGTGTGTCTGCTTTCACTGCTATGGGAGAAGGACCACCATCAGTTCTTACGGTCAGGACACGTGAACAAGGTAAAGTGTTGTAGCTCTGACATTACCATATTAACATACATGACTTTTTTCACTGAACATTTGAATTGTTTTTTAGTAATTTATTTACTTATTGTTATATTTTTATGTTTTTGTTGAAGTTCCAAGCTCGGTACAAAATATATCTTACAAGAATATTAGCTCCTCCTCTGTTTTGCTGTATTGGGATCCTCCAGCAAATCCCAATGGGAAAATCATTCATTATACAGTTTATGCAACGGAACTGGATACAAAAAGAGCATTCCACACAACAACTTCAAACAACAGCTTACTTATGACAGGTATAGTGTCATTTTATTAAAAAAAGGTAAAAATTTAAACTTGCAAATGCATTATACAAAATTACTATTTCCAACTTTATATAATGTAGTCATTTACAAAGTAGATGGATCAAGTCTCACATATTTGTACATTTCCACACGTACACAACATAACTGCTTTTAAAAATGAGGCTGGGACACTACTGTTAGACCTGTCTACTGTGGAGAAATATATAGGGAATGTGAGATGGGAGAAGAGAGCTAGGTAAGATAAGCAGTAATTTGTGAAATGGTATGAGTAGTAATACGTGAAATGGCTTTCTCTTTGGATTTTTTGCCTCAGCATCTTCTGTCCACATAGAAAAATATTTCTAAATTGTCAATTACTTTTTTAGACTTGAATTTTTTTCACAGCATTTGTCTAACATTAGTAATAATTTTCTTATTTTAAGTTGTTAATTTTTATAATAATTGAAGTAAATCTATTCCTAATAGGGTTTCAGGCATTTATTTATGCTAATCAGAGTAATGTGTATAGAATAAGCCCACATATTTGGATGTACATATACCCATCCTTTACTTTGACAAATAAATTCTTTAAGGTTGAAGCTAGGGTACTTATTTCAAAGTCTGTTGGTTTAACTGTATGCCTATATGGCTGTCCCCACAGAAATGGTATTATACGTATTCTGTTTTCTAGGTAACAAATGTGTATCAAAAACTCTTAGAACAGTATTCAGTTTTATAGTTTCATAAGTACCTATGACAAAATAAATATGTTTAAGAAGTCAACAGTCAAGATTTTTTTACTTAATCTTTACAGGCTTAAAAAAGTACACAAATTATAAAATGAGAGTGGCAGCCTCTACTGCAATTGGAGAAAGTGCTTTGTCTGAAAAGAATGATATTTTCGTGAGAACCTCTGAGGATGGTGAGTACATTGATTGCAATGATGATTTGTTTTCTATACCGAAGTTTGCTTTTGTTCAGAAAGAAGCCTGGGCATGTACATAAAGGGGGAAGAACGTGCATAAATAAAATCAAATTTTTTTTAAAATTGTTAATCTTCTATCAGTCAGGGGCTTCATTCAGATCATTTTTAGGTATATGCTGAAAATAATAATGAAAGCTGCAGCAATCAACGAATTTCAGTTGTGATCGATAAATGGAAGGAAAGCTGCAGAGCTAATCTTGCCTCACTGAAAACATGTCTGTAGCACCATCTAAACTGCAATATTTGTGACTTCATCTTATCTTTTTCTTTTTATGTTATCATGTGGAAATTAGGTTGGTTTTGAAGCATCTGGACATGGCAGCCTTCTACTATTCAGAGGCCATATTGTTATCTGTAGGCAAAGATGCTGATAAAGTGAAGATTTTTTACACTCAATGATATTACATGGAATTGTTTCTGTAGGGTTTTGGGGGCTTTGATCAATAGTTCTGGCATAGTGTTTAATGATAGTTTTTGAAGATTTCTGGATCTTCCTTAATTGCTTGCAAGGCAGTCTCAACCCATGAAGGCACCTGGACAATAGCTTAGGTTGTCATTGGCTTCTGCAAAGAAAACGCATGAATTTGATTTACAAAGCAGAGTCATGAGTATTAAACTTTTCTCACTTGTATGAAGTTTGTTTTTTCACTGGTTTCAGCAAAGTTATTTCCAATTTTTACCAAAGTAATACAGAAGGTGATTTTCCGTTTGTCATTTATCTCTCTCATTGACAAATATGCTATAATACAGAAAAAATGAGTGTCAATAATGGAGAGAAAATGATTACGGGATTAAAAATCATGGGGATATATGAAGTTTAGGTGATTTGAATAACCACTCAAAATATCAAATTCAACAGTGAAACTTAAAGTACTTGCAAATATTTTTTAATGTTACATGGTTCTATGTTACTAGTTTTGCAGAGGAAATGCACATCACAAGAACAGAAAATTACTTATCTAATTATTTTTTTCTCTGAAAGTTTACAATTCCTTTGCCTCTGAGTCTTAATGAAATTTTTCAAAGTAGAGTTTCGGGCCAACAGTTCATCCATATTTAAGAGAGGTGTGTAAGGCTTGAGGAAACCAGTGAGAAAACCAATAATTCCTACCTTTTTTTATGAGGGTATGTATAATTATTTGTCTTCTTCTTCTCATTCTTTAGTTTTCCTGAGGTAATTCAGGCTGAGATTCATGTCTTCTCAGTTCAGCCAACCTAGGAATGACAATCTGTTTGACTCCTGAAAAGATAGATATCTCCAAATAAAAGATTCACTACAACAGTCTTAGATAACCTGTGTTAGGATGGAAGGTACTAAGCTGTTGTATTTAAATATTATACCATGCCAGATAAATTGCAAAATGTATTTCAATTAAAAATTAAGCTTCTTCACATGGGAAATATCCATGTGGGTAGTCTTGTCATCCAGAGAACAGTGATCTGTTACAGTTAACACTTTCCATTCATGTGCTCAGAAATCAGGAATGAAAGTGGTTTGTGAGACCTTTCAGGCAAAAAAAAATTCATGATGAATTCTGAAATATCAGCATATAGGTAAGTTGTACACAAACTGAATCCTATAATCCTGGGTTTGTAGTATTTTTTAAAAAAATTTTATAGACAGGTTATCTCAGGGGTGAAGTGATGAAGCCTTCAGAGGAATCAAAGTTGACATTCAGAGCTGATTTTATTCGTAAGTGCGGCCCACTCACTCCTTCAACGCTTCCATGCCTTATTAGCTTACTGGAGTCACATGAACTCATACATTGCCAGTAGATTTAGCCAACACACTATCTCAGAGCTGGACTTGTTTTGTGCATGACCTTCACACCAAGATTTACACCAAGGTCACCAAAGGGAATTTAGTTACAGTGCATACAGTCCCTTTTGTTGTTCAGTAGTCGCTTGAGCGAAATAAGAAGGGTGATTATTTACGTAGAAAGCAGTGAAGGCATGAATCTGAATTTAAAGAATTGAATATGAGGAAGACAATGAGAGGATCTGAAGGATCAGTCTGCTTGAGATCAGTAGAGAGGAGAGATTTTTTTCCTCAAAAAATGCAGGTTTAGATAGATTTAAAACTGGATAAGAAAAGAAAATTTTGAAAAGCGAAAGTGTTGTGACTCAAAAAGATGCCTAGTTTTATTAGTGGAAAAGAAGATATGCCAAAATTAACTGAGATAAAAAATGATAAGGCTGAGAGGAGACTGAGAGAGTGAGTGTAGTCCTTTTGGTACAGCTAGTTAATTTAAATATTAGGATCCAATAGGTTTATGCTAGTAGCCCTATATTCAGTTAATTTAAAGGACTTTTTCCTGATTTCTGTATTGCAGAACCAGACTCCCCACCTCGAAACATAGAATTAATAAATGTAAGTGCAACAGAAATAAATCTGAGATGGTTACCACCTGAGCAGCCTAATGGTCTTATAACTCACTATGAAGTTCTGTACAGTGATTCCAATGATGTTTTTATTAAAAATGCCTCATCTACAAGTATATCACTAAGTGAAATGAAGCCATATACTCTCTACAACATCTCCGTAAGGGCATTCACCAGACTTGGCCATGGGAATCAGTCATCTTTCCCACTTCTGGTCAGAACTTCTGAAACTGGTGAGTATATTATATTTTTTTTAAATGAAAATTTTCCACCATAAATTGCTTCGTGATTACCTTTGATGCCCAGGAGATAAGATTAATTAATTTTAAAAGTACTTGATCGCTTTGCAAAGCAATAAGTTTGAATCCTGTTTTTCTCTTTTATAAACCAACCAAAGAAGCAAGGCCAGCTGCTACGTAAGGGATGGGGAGCCAACACTTTACATGTACCAGGCAGGTCTGAGGTCAAGCCAGGAAAGAAAGTTAACAGGCACAGTGGGACTAACCAAGTCAGACACAGCTCACTGACAGCTGGGCAGGTCTGTAATGGCAGAGCCAAGCTGAGGCCAGACTGCAATGTCAGTCTGCAAGTCAGGGAGATGATCAGTGGGTCCATGGCCAAGCGTAGCGATGACAGTGATGAAGGAGCTGTAGCTCAAACAGGGGCAAAGCACGAGAGCCACCTCTGAAAGCAGCTCCCAGAGGCCAGTGGCCAGCCCCAGCTGCAGCCTCCCTGCAGCATTGCCTGGGAGCATGTCACAAGCAAGGAGGAGGCAGCCTTTGACACTTTTGCTAAGCTGGCCCTGAGCCCTAGCAGCCAAACCCCAAAGAGGGGGCATTGCTTTCAGGGCTCTTACAGCAGGCTTCCTTTTTTTCATACAGGTGTTCATACTGTTTGTATAGATGACCTGGGGAAAAGAAAGAAAATGCACGTTGATGATGCAAAGTGTTAATTGAGGCAGAACAACATGGAAAATATCCTAAAAATAGCTAACACAAAGAATTGCACTGATAGTTCTGTAGCATTCAAAGGAAAGTTTAGTGTCATACTCTAGATTTTTTTAATCTAATTTTTTTAAATATTTTTAAAATATTTTTTAATATAAAGATAATTTCTATAAATTATTTTTTAATCACCTTGTTATGGTGTCTGTCTTGTTTTTGATCTTCCAATTCAGCCTTTTCTAAAATGTATTTTATATGAAAAAAATATAATACAAATCCAAAGCTTTTCAATATTTCTTTTAAACAACTTTATAGAAATTTTTCAAAAAACAATGAAACTGACTGAAATCTTCTATGAATATAATTTTTTTCCTTCTAGTTCCTGATTCTGCACCAGAAAATATAACCTATAGGAATATCTCATCCATGGAAATTGAATTATCTTTTTTTCCACCATCTATTCCCAATGGAATTATACAGACCTACACAATATATCTCAAGAGGACTAATGGGACTGAGCAAAACATTATAAACACTACTCTTCTGACACTACGTATTACAGGTCAGCATATAATGATCTGGAACTTATGGCAACTGTAAATTGTTAGGGGACGTGTTCAACAGACCAATAAGAGATACTTCTCTTTGTATAAAGTTTTTTGCTACCTGTCTGAAAACTAACCCATTGTGTAATGTGGTCAAATGGGCCATGAATGATACAGAGTCTAACATATATCTCATTCTATTTTAGATGTTCAAAGTGCAAGTAACTTCAATAGATATCTTTGCAGACCTATCATTGTAAAAAAGCAAACCCTCAAGTCACCAACATATCTTTCTGATCTTAATTTGGGTAAAAATACTAGACAAAAAATTCTGGATAAAAAACTTCCCTTTCCACTCACCTTTGCTTCTTTTTCTAAGTTCTGAGGCATGACACAGCAGTTAATGCTGGGAGCTCAATGTCTTAACCACTACATTTTCAGAGTACAACCAACGACAAACTGAAACGCATTCTAGGAATATGAAGCATAAGCTCTTAATTAGAGCTTTGCCCCTGCTTTTGTAAAATGCTTTATTTTGAACTTTCTTAATGCTTATTTCCATCTCTTAATGACACAGATCAGTGTAAGTGATAGGTCTACTCAGCACTTCAAAAATACTTATGGGCCATTAAAAAACTGATTTGTCCCACTGAATGGTTGGTTCATTGAATTATTCTTTTTTATTTAGATTTAAATAAATATACAGAATATACCGTAGAAGTATCTGCTAGTACCAGAATGGGGGAGGGCCTTCGTAGTTCACCTCTGCGTATACTAACTGATGAAGATGGTAAGTCAGAACATAAGTTGCAATGTATTATTATCTGCCTGTATTCTTAAATTCCTCTTACACCTCATGTCAGTTATGTTTACGTCTTATGCACTTTTTCTGGCAGTTGTGTCTCTCTATTGCTATCTGTGTCAGTCTATCTACACACAAACATACTTTCTCTTTCTTTCTCTCTTTTTCTCTTTCCATCTTCTATCAATATATTTACCAGTACAAGCCACGTGAAATGGTGCAATTGCTGTGCATGGACATTTGGTCTTACCAACACCTTATGAATTTGAAGAATATAAATTTACTCATATTATTAAAATCTAATACACCTGAAGGTAGAATTAAATATTGTGTTTGGTTTTTCAGACACATGAGAGCTGAGGAAAGGGAAAATCAAAAAAAGGCATCTTGAATGGTCCAGGGTCATTTATGTGGATTTTTCCCTTTGGAGATTTTTGTATTCTTCTGAACAGATACATGTAGAATTATTCACACTATGAAAATGCTCAAAGTCTGTAACAGTGGACTCCCAAACTGAGCAGGAGAGTGTTCTGCACTGCAGGTTGAGGATAGAACACATTTCTTGCAACCCCTGCTAATTTGTACAGTAGGTCACAAATCAGCAGAGGAACCTTACTTTCAGTACGTAGTTTAGTTATAGGAAGTTATCCTTAGCCGCCTCTATAGTTTCTGCAGGGGGAATCATGAAAATAAATTCAAAGCAAAAATCTTTATCTTGGTGCTGTGACATATGTTGGAAGAGCCTGTGTCTGTCTCTATCCATTGTTTAAGGAGGAAGTCTCTGAGAATCTATACTAAAGTGGCATTGACACAAACATCCCACCAGCCATTCCTAGATTAAGTCTCTTTTCGTGTTTTAGGAAACATTGATTTTCCTACATTTCAGATATTGATGATAATAGATCATTACAAATCTTCAGGAGGTTGATGGGTTTACATTCACAGTAACAGTAAAAAAACCATTTCCTCAAGATTTATGTTGCTGGAGCAGTTAATTTGGATAAATCCATCTGTTTCATAGCGTATTTTTATACAGAGCAATGTAGTTTCTATCCTTTAGCAAAAAAAAAAAAAATCCTCTGAATAAGAATTGTAGAATGAACTAGACATACCAAAAAGACATGACATTTACCGTATGACAGATCTTTTATTATACAGTCACTTAAGATAATATAACAAATAAAACACTAAATACAGCTGTCAACATTTTTATCTAGTAAATACAGACACTCACTGAATACAGTGAATCTTTGTTCATGAAAAATAGAAAATATTTTTTCTTAAATGTAAAAAGTTATAAAACCTTTATGCCAATTTTCAAGACAGTGAAAGAAAAAACAAGAACTGAAAAACAACAATATTTGTAACACACCACATGTTCCTTATTCACAGGAACACAGTGTTCCAAGGTTAAGACCAAATGTTTCATAGATTTGCTAATAGTTATGCTCATATTCTCCATTTTCATGCATGACTACAGCTATGACCTGAATTTTTAGTGCATGATGCTCTTTGGTTTAATTTGAGAAAAACAAAAGTGATTCTAATATTATTTCACAGTGATACATAGGTCCATGAATCAAGATGAAGAAAAATATTTATCTCTTAATAACATGCTAATACAAAGCACTATCACTTATGCATACATGGGTATATTTTCCTCAGTAAAACTAATACAAACTTTAGAATGAAATCAAACATTGTCTAACATTTTCATTTACTTACAATATTTCCCCACACAGTCGTGGTATGGTGTCATGTAGAGGTCATCTTAAAATTAATTTTAAGGGTCTCAGTGAATGCCTATCTTTCCATTTACCATTGTGATATGTTAAATGTGTGAATGTGGTCCTTATTTGATGGAGTGAATAAATTTTACTGCTACCTAGTATCCCACAATTTTATTGTCTCTCAATGCCATGCTTATCCATTCTTCTACCTTTTGGTGCTTTGTATAATTCTTTACAGCACCTCTTTTTCCTCAGGGGAACTATTATGCTATATTTTACATGTGTTCATACTATAAAGCTGTTGCTTTTATTAGAATGGGGAAAAAATTTTACAGCAATATACTTGGGCAGTAAGGGAATCACTGTGACCTACCCATTGCTCTGTTTTCTCATGAAGTATTTTTTCCATTGAATCACAGAAACAGATGTTCTAACACCACCGTGCAAAATCTTCCTTTATCATCTGACAGAAAAAGGAAAAGAAACTGTGCCTTAACACTAACTGATGGATACTGTACCAATGTGGTACAAAGTTCACTTTCCATCACAAATAATTAAAAACCTATTTAAGGATGCTGCATATCCCATTGATCTTAACTGTTTAGCAAGATGTTGTGTCCTGTTCTCTCATTTTATAGTTCCGAGTTCTCCTCCACAATCCCTTTCTGTAAAACAGTTGTTGGGTGTCACTGTGAAGTTGTCATGGAAACCTCCACTGGAGCCAAATGGAATTATCCTCTATTACACAGTTTACGTCTGGTAAGATTTTCTGGAAGTAGTTCTGAGAATAAATATTAATCTGTAACCCATCAGGAATGTGGGTTTTTTCTTACACAATGTGTTGATTACATGTTTTTGGAGAATGAATATTCATTCAGCACTTAAAATACTAGACTTTTGTATATACGAATTCCGAGTAGCTGAAAATTGAGGTAGTAAATACTTTGTAAGCATTTTCCAAAAGTTATAATATAGTAAATGAATTTGATTTTAAACTAGAACATGGTGACTATTTTCATTATATTCTGATTAGACCTACTGCAAGTCAGGGCACAAGCCCATGCTGAATTGTCAAGGAGATTTGAAATAGGCTTAAACCAGAAAAATATTGCCCCCTTTTATAGAAAGTGTGTAAGAGACATGTTCAGAGTCTTTGTATGTGCTATCAATTATGTATACTGTTATATTTTGTATTTATTACATTCATAGCAAATGAGTATTTTTAACAGATATTATTCATTTGCTGCATTTTATTTTTTTCTATCTTCTCTTTTTTCCTATTTTTATTCCATCATCCCTCCTGTAATATTTTTCACCTCTAAAAAGGAATTTTGTTATTTTAAAATTTGCAGCTTCTGTCCTCTCTGTATAACATAGTTTGGTCCAATGACATGACATCTCTTCAAAGGTCTATCTATAACTTCTACTGGTAGTGAAAATATTTTGTTATTGATCACTTTTGATATATTACATTCATGCTTTACCATGTTATTGCTACTACTAAGGTAAGGGAAGCAAATACTAAAGTGCACCTTATAAGATGTGAACCAGATGTGCAAATCCACAGTTGTTACAAGCACACTACTATTGAGCTTGTATTTTATTGTTACTTGGCAGTTTGGAGGGAGCGTTTGGCCTCAGTTCCCATCGATTTTTTTTTTATTAGTTTTTTTTTAAATTATATCTTTAGTTAAGTTGGTGATAAAGTGAACAGGAGTGAGATCTTTCCAGAAAAGTTAAATTTGTCTTCTCTTGTTAATTCTACTGTACTGGGAATGTCTGATGCTCTTTAATGACAAATCCCATTTAAATTAATGACTGTCTTTGAGCTAGAGAAGAGTTACTTGATGATAAGGACCATGGTTCTGATTCAAGCTGTGTTCAAAAACTTGAGGTTATACAACTTTTCATCCTTAAATTTCCTTATAACTTCTTGCATTTGTTATTATGACACAGGATTTAGAAATAATTATTTTTTAAAAAACCTCTTAATCGATCCATCTTTCTAATATTTTAATTGAGCAACCATATAAAATTTTGCAGTAAGCCTTGTCCTTCTTACTTTCATATTCTCCTTGCTCTCTCTTACTTGTCCATACCATGCCATATCTAAAATTAGAGAGGTTTTAGGTATCATGTTAAGGCAAGGACATTGGAGAAAAACTCCCTTTGCATTCAAGGGGGCCATAACTTCACTCCTTCCTTGAGGGGGAGGGAAGGGTGGAGGAAGGAGAGGAATTTTAAGTATTTAACAGAATTATCTATACAGTTTCATAAAATGTGTTGCAGGGTGAGATTTGACAAGGCAAACTGCTGTGCCATACAGTGGCTGCTTTTGGGAATTATTCAATATATTTTGGGGTAGATTGTTAATCTCAGGGCTTCTCAATATAGCAGAATGATGAAGGTTACTACAGATGTTAAATAAATGTTCCCCCCCTTCTTAGTTTTTTTTTAACAGTTATAGTTATATAGTTATATAGTTATATTGGTAACCTTTCTTCAGCTGATCCGGAACAAGTATCTACAACTACTGGAAAAGAAAGAGTAATATCTAGAACGTTTTTAGTGTTGTATTTTGTGGCATTTGTCACACAACAAGGTGGTTTTGGGTGCTAGCAAGTAGTAAGGCCTGTGTGCCTTGAGCCTACAAACTCATACTGCCTAAGTCTGTAATTCTGGAGTATTAAAGGCTTATTTACAAAATTGATGAACTTACATATAGCTGTTGTCTTTTGTTCTGTCAGACAATTATTGACTAGATCTACTTTGAGGTAAAGATTTTTAAGAAAATATGGTACCTGTCTTTGTCAAGTGAAAGTATGCAATTTCTTAGAACCCCTGTTACCTGCATTTCTGAAAGTTCTGATTTAAAATTTTGTATTATTTTTGCTTCAGTAAAATTCCTTGGCTTAGCTGATTCTGCTACGTACTTTCTTTCCCATTGTCTGCAATGATTGCACTCACTTTGATCAGTGTTTTCATATTTTTATGTCAATCTCATTTGTTTCTAAGCAGAAAATTATGTTCTCTTGAAACATCTCAAACTTTTGTTTTTCTTCCCATGTCTGGTTGTTGAATTGGTTTTTGGCAACTAAGATGTTGTAGGAATGAAGTTTGCAGCACTAAGCTGTGGATTTTCTTCTTACATGAATTATAACCAGATATGTTTTTCCATATTAAGAATATATTGGGCAAAGATCCAGGAAAAGGTGTCTTTGATAACTGAATCTTTGATAGATGTCTTTGATAACTGAATTTGATAATTGCATCTGCAGCCTTTTGTATCTTTTTACTGACTATTAAAAATGTCAGAAGTTTGGGGAAAATATAACTTTTAACTTTCTCTGTTACTAGGAATATTTCCCATGTCAAGTGACATTCAATTCCACTCAAAATCTGAAAGGGTTAGAAAGAATTTGTTTTTCTCATTCTCACACATTTTCTCATTCCTGTTGTTTTTATTTCAGATATATTAGATGGTGACCTTTGCTAATGGGACATTCTTTCAGTTATCAAAGGATGAAAATGGGCGCATCTAATAATTTTGGATCACCTTTCCTTTTTTTTTAGAATTAGAACCCATTCTCATTTGTGAAGAGCTCCATAGTGATTCCTAAAGCAAGATATTTGGTATTACTTATCAAATTATCATCTCTGTATGAAATTCTATTGGGGACACAGAGCACCTACTCATACAGAAATCTTTGCAGGAATGGAATGCTAGATAGTGGGATTTTTCCTCCTATTTTTTCTTAAAAGATTACATTAACTCTACAAGGAATAACAGACTTTTTGAACTCAAGTTAGTTATTTCTTGTATCTTATTTTACTTTGATAATCATTTCATACCTATGTTAATACCAGCGTTTTATTAATGTTACATCTTGCAGTCTTTCTAGGCGGTTTTGACCTTACTAGAGTTCCATTCTGATCCCCTGCTACATTCCACCAGAATTAACTCAGCACCAGCTAATTCCTGTTCCATATCATCTTCTATTATTCCATTTATAACTTCAGCCTTCTGACCAATTTCACAGAGTCACAGTAGGGCATGCTCCCTGCTATAATCTTTTTATATTTTGCTATTCCTGTCCAGAGAGTTTAGTTATGCCCTACTGTGTCCTTCCCGAGGGTACCACATAAAACTTTCATAGGAGTTAATAGATGGAAATGCTCCTCCTTGATATTCCATATAATCATTGTCTTTGTTGATGTATCTGTAAATATATTTCTGTGGAGGTTTTGAGTGTTTTTTAAAAAACAACACTAAGAGCCCTATTGTGATGCAACAGCACAAAAGTGATCTTTTCAACATAAAAAGACAAAAAGTGATCCTAGTCTCTTTTTAAAGCCTAAAATACTTGTATTTACCACAATATTGCATTTTTCAATTTTATAACATATGCTATAGTTATATATACACATATGGAAATGGTGTGTGTACGTTATTAATAAAATAATTTTTCTTCAGGAATAAAATGTCAGAAAGGAGTGTAAATGTAACGGAAACATCGTTGGAGTTCACAGACCTAGAATATAACTATGAGTATAGTGCTTACCTAACAGCAAGTACAAGATTTGGAGATGGCAATATAAAAAGTGATACTATAACATTCAGAACTTCCGAAGGAGGTAAGCTTAAATATAGCATGAATCTTTATTTTTATTCAGCCTTAAATTTCTGTCAGCCTTGTTTGAGTTAATAAGGCCTGTTATCTATAATTGGAGTATAGAGGCGTAACTTGGTCAACTTTGTCTGCAAATTAGGTTTTCTATGTATCCAAAGCAGTAATTACAGGACAAATTCTATAAGAAAACACTATCTGTTTAAAAATCAGCTTAATACAAATGTGTCTGAAAAAGTGTTTTAAAAATTCACTTATATATGCTTTTTTTTTCATCATTTCCAAAAGCAAGTTTTATACCATAATCAGAAATACATGTAATTTGACATAGGATGCTGTCAAATCTATAGTGGATGTTTCTCAGGCACAAAAATGTACAAAACCTTGAGATACAAAGCTTTAAGTATGCTAAAACTCAAAATTTTTCCAGCACCAAGTGATCCACCGAAAGATGTTGCGTACAGAAACCTTACTTCCACATCAATAATGCTATTCTGGTCTCCTCCCCAAAAGCCTAATGGAAATATATTGTACTACTCAGTTTATTTCCAAAATAATTCAGGAATATTCATACAGGTAAGCTTGTTTTTATATTCTTCTTTTGTACAAGTCAATGAAATGTTCTAATAATTTGTTAAAGATTAACTTTAATTTTATAGTTGTCAATATATGTTTGTTTAATATTTCTTTTATCATTTTGTATTTTTTTAACTTAGAAAGACAGAAGCACATCTTGTAATCATATATATTTCATTGTGCATCTCACTGAGCTTTCATATAATTAAACATTAAAGCCAATACATTTGGTTGCATATTTCATTATGTAAAATGCATATATACATGTATATATACATTTAATACATATATACACTTAACATATATGAATGACAGACACAAGACCCATTACAGTCATGTCACACCTTTATTTATTTTAGTCTAATTTATCAATTTGAATAAATGTCTGTAATAGTTCTGGTTTTACTTTTTGATTCATGTTTCTAGTCTTAAAAATAAGAAGGTAATGTGAAACACATTTTTATTTCATGTTTTTCTTACTATCAAAAGGAAATTACTGTTCAGTAGATTGAAACAAAGATATTGAAATTCCTATATCTCAAAGATATTGAGATTTTTAAGTTAAAACTTAAAAAACAAAACATTATAAATAATGTTTTGGTGATCCACACATTTCGTTGTAGGATTTTTTTTTCTGTTTACTTACATTCTTATTTATGCACCACATTTATTAATCATATATATAGGTTTTCTATTCTCCTTTCTATGAACATATTATGGTACAAAAATATAAGAGAAATAAGTTTCCTTTACAGGTTTTGGGTCACAAGTTGTACACATATGGAAAAAAAGAAAAAAATATAAATTCAATAAGAAACTTAGGCATGAAAACTACTGCCTAACTTTATGCTCAAGATATGTCCAGGATGAGGTATACATGTATTTGAGGATAACTAGAAGAAATATTCACAAATATTACAAATACCTGTGACTGAGTAATTGCTGACATACTTCAGTGTTTACACTTCTCTGACTTCTGTGAAACTGTGTGGTTGCCAGGCTCTGCATAGTTTCATGTGCAAGCAAGATTGTGCCAAGAATTCATATTCTGATGAGATTAAAATCAGGGTTACAGTTCAGAAGTTAGACTCTGGTTGCACACACTGTGATAGCAACAACATTTTGTTTTAAAAATCCTTGGAGAAACCTTTACATTAGTGCATTACATGAACTAGCCTATCCTACGAAGAATGTCTGCGTTTATCTAATTCTTGGAAATCTTAGGAGATTTTAGAGGAGGACTATGGACTTGGACAAGTCTTGCCTTTAGGAAGGTGGAACCCTGAGGCAAATGAGTAAGGTGTAACTGATACACTGAGAGCTAAAATCCCTCTGGATGGGCCCAAAACTCTGGAAGTAAAGGAGAAAGGTAGGGAAGATGAAGCACAAGAGTGTTGGCCCAGCAAGGTGAGGGTCCAGTTTCATTATCATATGATGTAGTTGCACAGGGAAAAGATGGTGGCAGAACTGGATATTACTACTGTTCTGACATAGTATGTAGTGGATTGCAGAAAAGTGTTGACAGTAGCTCTTCTTCTCTGTGTGGAAACTACCTTTTTCATCCTTTTAACTTTGATTTTTTATCCTATCCTTCTGCCACCAGAAGATAGGTTTCAGCTGCTGTTGCATCTGTCTCTTACTGCCCATGGAATAAGAGCATTAATCTCTCAAATCATTATTGAATCTTAATCTGTCTGCTTCTCTTAACTTCTGCCCTTCACATCCTGTCACTGTTTACACATGACAACTACCATACCTACATTGCAGTTCTATTCTATACCTTGGAATTCCTGTGGATGTGGATGCAGGACAGATTTCAAACAGATGAAGAGAAGCAACTCATTTCTGTCAGATAATTTGCGTTAGTCTTTTTACAACAGAGAAATGCATATGTGAATGTCAGTCTGATATGTGAATATATATCATATATATATGACATATACAGACAGTTGTGAGCCACATAAGTGTAGGCATACATGCAGTTTATGACCATCTGGAACTTAGAAGTATAACCATGTATTTGGAAGTCTCTTGCTAAGTTTTTTATTGCACACATGGAAAGAAATAATCCTCAGTTAGAACTCTGCATTGAGGTCACCATTCTGCTTATATTTATCAAACTGTATTTTCAGTTTTTGAAATTATCCATGACAATTGAAAAAGGAGATGATCTTTTCTCATTTCAAGGAACCCAAACTTCTCAGATGTGCTGTTGTAGGCAGCCAAACTCGACCAGTCTTTAATCTGTTTTTTTGTTAGGACATAATGTCAAAGGTCCAAGTCTTAAACTATATCTTCTAGATGCCTGAAAAAACACCCTTGCTGAAAAATATCAAGCAAATTAACATATACCAACGCTGGCATAATCTGAAGTTGCTACAAAAGTCATACTAAAACTGGTGTTATTCTGTTGTCTCAATTTCTCCCTTATCACATGTTCTCAAACTCCTCAGACATATTAAAACCTAATTAATATAAACCACAAAGTATTAATGTGATAAAACCAGGAAGTTAGTAGCTGCAGAGTGAATCATCTTGTTTAGGGGGAAAAACCCACAAACATAGCAAAATACTTGAGATAAAAAGTGCAGTTTAGTCCTTGACATTATGCAGAAACTTGCAGCAAAACTATTTTTCTTTAAATAGAAAATTGTTACATGCCTCCATAGATCAGAAAAATAATGTATAGTTTCTTCACTTTATGGGTCTACATGAAAAATTACACTGCAGATGCACAGCCAGAAGGCTGGGAATGCTCAGACTTAAGATTCAGAAGCAGAATAGCAGAAGGAAATATTTAGTGATGGAGATTAGATTTGAGGATTTTGGTAGATGAGTGGGCTGTTTCTATGGGGATACTGGTAAGCTGTAAAAGAAAATGTGTCAGAGAGGGAGGAATGACTGGGGGCCAAGTAGAAGAAACCATTATATACAGAGGGCTAGGTTCAAGTTCAGGTTTATCTTCTGCTGACATAGGTCTAGGGAAAATGCTACTTTTTGGCATATGTTTGCTATTGCGTCCCAGTGCAGTAAAGACATGGCCGGTATGCTGACAAAGAACACTTCTTCACATCACTTCTCTGTGACACTGCTGGATTCCTATAGTTTGAACTTTCACTGTTTGCAATAGCAGCTTTGCAAGTTTTGCTCCACAATGCCTTGCCTGGTGCTTGAAGCAATCATACTGCCCACATTCTCAGTCTTATCGAGGAAAGAAGTTGGAAAATCTATGGAAGTAATTGTCTCATAACTAAATACTGATCTATGAAAGATATCCTTGACTTGAATAAACTCTTTTATTCAATTTCTGTATACTTGTGTTTTGATTAGAAAGGAAGTGGGAAAGATGTTAATTATAAATATAAATTTATGCTTGCATAAAGTTCTCCAGTGTAGGAATTTCAGTACAGATGACAACTGTCCTACTCTGCCAGGGGAACCAGGAACTAAGTACTGAAAAAATTTACAACCCTTTAAAGCAACTAAACATCAGACCCCAAGTCATCCAACGTCTACTTAGAGCCAACTGAAGTGATCACGACTGGATACAGTTCAGAGTGAAAGTCATCTTGAATTACCCTTGGGATGCAGAAAAAAGGGATACAAACAATGTGCTATATTAACAATCAAACATTTTCTTTCACCAATATGACTGCAATAGGGATAAAAAGCAGAACTTCCCTAAAATACACTGCAAATTTGTTAATACATGGCCTCAGAACGGTACAGCACACAAAAAGGAAACATCTTCACTTAGGTTGCTACTGGAACAGTGTGCTTGATGCTCCTTGAAGGATGACTTGGGTTAGCCCTCAGTCACCACTCTCATCTGATGTTGCCAGAGTTAAGTATGTGATCTTCTGACTCAAAACAAGAGTGCAATATGATGAACCTAAGGAAGAAAGCAGAAGAGGGGGAAAGGTTAACAGTGAAGAACAGCAGCACTTCATTTTCTGTGTGCAACTAATTACAGCTTTATGCCACTGGAAATATCTTCTGCTTCCTGAATAATATACTGCTTTCTGCTGACACTTTCATGGCCTATGTGTATTGCTTACACTTAGCTGCTTTTAATAATCTGATACTTTGCTATGTCAAAACTTCTTTCATGTATGGATGAAGAAAGGGACTGAAGGAAGAATTTCTTCAGCTGTAGCCAAAGATCCTAAGCTGTTTGCTTTCATCTGCAGCCACAGTTAATTGTAAAACTTCCTATAGTGTTCTATCCCCAGGGTACAATTAGTACAAGTTTTGTCTTTTCTCAGTTTGTACTCACACAGTTCTTCCTGCTCACTGTTACTCCTAATTATGTGCTGCTGTTTTTTTTCTAATATTTTGTCATGTCAGAAGTTGGGATAATCCCCTTTCCTTGGGCTCTTCATAGTAAAGGGACTCTCTCTTAAAATAGTTTTTTTGAACCAACAAAACCCTGTTGTTATAATGTTCACGTTGGTTCACTGAATCCTTAAATGCCAGACAGCTGGCTAAATTGTAAAGATATGCTTTTTTAAACTAAGAACTGAATTTTCAGCTGTTCATACCAATAAACTCCCAGTAAGTCTAGAATCAAAACTTGATGTGGTACCCTTGACATTTTTACCTTAAAAACGTAGATAATTATGTAAGGTCTTATTAAAAAAAAATCTGATTGTTAGATATTGTTATTATGAACTGTTAATTATTTCTTATTACAATATCTAATAATAATAACAACAGGATGGTATTAGAATGCTTCTTCTGGGCTAGATGATATTTTCTGTCATATCGTGTTTAAGTATGAGAAAGTTTAGTTAAATACCTTAGAATAATTCTATTGTCTGTTTCCTATATCTTAACCTATGCAAAGTTCTTCACAGCCTTTTCAGTTAGTTATGATGATAGTGTGAGATTCAAACTACTTTTAGAAGAAAGTCATACATTAAGGTGGAATATTTTTGTATTTTGACTGATATTGACTTAACCTAATCTTTCAGACAAAACTAAGAGTGTGTTTTAAGTCAGTTAATAAGAGTGGATGTAGAAATTTATACCACCAATTCATGCAGCTTCTGTTCTGCATTCAAAACAAAGGTTTAAATTTTCATTGTCAAACAAACTATTTACTTATTTATACTATCTAAGTACTAGTGACTGTAGGCAAAACTAGGTCTTCAAATATTAGCATAAAAATCTCTAAGTGTCACCTTTTGTTTTCTGCAAAAATAAAATGATCTTGCCTGTACAAAAAATTGGTGAAGTGTTGCATTAGACATATAAATTGATATGTATTGGTGACAGTACAGTTTGCACAGTACTGACTCAACTGTGTGGTAGAGCATATTGCAGTGACTTCTTCAGTAGGAACTTTCCTCATGAGAAATATAACCCATTTTTAGCATGCAGTTTTAGCATGCCTCTGTTCTTATGTGGTGTTTCTGAATTTACATACTCAGACATTACTGTTGCATTTTTCCTGCTTTAATAAGTCTTCTCTCACAGCCTCTCTTTTTTGGAAAAGAATTTAATTGAAAGCTAACTTTGATTTTATAGAGGTAGAGTGTATGGATAAGATGAACACCCAAAAATAGGAAGCAGGCCAAATAACTGGAATGTGTACTAGTCAATTCATGAAGGGTTTGGGCAAAATGCAGCTTCCCCTGAAAATGTTGCTATGTAGAAAAATTAGGACTTTGCTCCATTGAGCAGATGGCACGGGCAGCACTCCTCAGGACCAAGGTGGCTGCCACAGAGGATACTGACTCTCTGAATCAGGAGAAAAAATTTTCTCTACTACCCAATGCTGGAGCCGAATAGCTCCATGGCTACATAGCCTCTAAACAATTTTGAAATCATGAACCAAATTGTGTTGGGTCATCTAAATTAGGTTGGCATAATGAGGTGGGTGATTCAACACATTAGTTGTGTGGTACAGCTGACCTTACATAAATAATCTGATTTATATTTTTTCTTTTAATTTTCCAAAAGGGTTGATTCTTGATCCTTAGAGGGGCTGATCTAAAGCACTAACCTGCTGCTACAGTCACAGTTTTAGTGATTTTTTTAATATCGTTCAAAGGAAAGTGGAATTTGATTCTGGCGCAATCCTTTCATTAACAAGTAACCGAACAAAGAAAAAATTTCTGTTGATGTCTTCAGTTTAACATGGTCCACCAGGTATAGACATTTGCATTAGAGATAATGGCATGTTTTTATTGGAAGGCACAACTAGCAGAAGGCACAGTTTATCAAGTGGTGCAGTAAGATCTCTGCTGGAAGTTTTAAATTCAAAATCTACTCTCATAAAAATAGAATAAAGTGAGAGCAGTCCTTTGGTTTGCTTCACGATGATAAGGCAAGGCAGTAGCATGTGTGATCATTTAATCTACCAGCAATTATGATGATACATTTTTTGTTATTTTCTTGGTGCAATATGGATAAACACATTACAATATCACAGATTTAATCTACGAATTGTCATTCAACAACTACAAACAACAGGAGGAATCAATTGCATGTTTTGTGTAATTACAAGGAGTAACAATAGGAGTCAAAGTGTAGGTTTATGTCTCCTAACACTATGGTAAATCATGTCTGGTGGTGGTGACTGCTAAATGGGGAACTAGAAAGAGAAATCAATGAATAAATAACATTTTCAATGTCAACATTATCCTTTTTTTTCCCTCTAGAATTTCACAGCTTATGGTAATGACAGCAACGTCAGTATGCCCCCGTTTGTAGTTCTGGATGACTTGGCAAAATATAGCCATTATATTTTATGGCTAACTGCAAGCACAGCTTTTGGAGATGGAAATAAAACCAGTGAAAAAATAGATGTGTATACAGATCAGGATAGTAAGTTAATAACTTTTTTAATGCTCAGTGTATATGAGTGCTTACATTTATTAAATATTCTCTAACTTTAACATTATTTTACTGTTATGATAGCGAACTAAAAAACCCAAACAAAACAGTAAGTGTGGTTTTCAATGCTACAGTATTTTTCTTTGCAAGGAAGGCATTTTGATCCAAGTCTTTACTTTGCAATACTAAGAATGTAGTTCAGAAGCAATAAAAATATTGTCTTAAACAATCATTAAGAAACTTTTTTTAAACAAATTTAACATAAATGATTATTCAGATATGCCTCCAAAGTATTTTATTTTTGATATTGAAGGATAAGTTATTTTTAAAAGTTGTAAAAAATATGACAAGTGACATGTGACATTTTCAGACTAATCATATTTTGAAGGGTTATTTCTGGTTTGGGTTTGGATGTTTCATTACTGTAATCCATGCATTTAATTTTTTGTTTATTATCTCTCATAGTCCCAGAAGGTTTTGTTGAACATCTGGTCTATCAAAACATTTCCTCATCTTCTGTGAATGTAAGCTGGCTTCCACCATCACAGCCAAATGGCTTAGTCTTCTTTCATGTTTCTCTAAGTTTAATGCAACTGGGAACCAGTAAGATTTTGTCTTTCCTTACTTACAACACAAGCATAATTTTTGACAATCTGGAGAAATATACTGATTACATTCTGAAAATCACACCAGCCACTGATAAAGGATCTTCTGAACAGCATGCTCTAAGTCTACATATAAGAACTGATGAAGATGGTAAGATAAAGATATTTTATTCATTCGTAAGGAAATGTCATAAAAAACACAAAGAGTTTTCTAAAAGGAAACAAAAATATTGTTTATTTTTGTCCTCTTAACTTGAAGCTTTTAAGTTATACAATGACACAAACTACTGCTACACATTTCTATTTTGATACCATGAAATAGAATTTTTCAACCTCAGAATTTTCTGAGGTTAATCCTGTTTTTCTGTTTTTTATTTCTTTGTGTAGTCCCAGAATCAGCACCTATAATAAAAACATTTTCAAATCTTTCAACTACCTCAGTTATGTTTTCATGGGACCCTCCTGTTAAGCCAAATGGTATCATAATAAGTTATGATTTAAATTTATTTGGACCAGAGAGGAATAACTCATTCTCTACCACCAATAATTTTATTGTCTTGGAAGACCTTCTGCCATTCACATTGTACAGCATTTATGCAGCTGCAAGAACAATAAAAGGACCTGGTCCATCTGCTGTGCTTCAGTTCTACACAGATGAGTCAGGTGAGCAAATTAAATTGTAACCAACTTTGAAATATCAGCCCTATGTTACTGCATCCATCTTAGGTCTGAACATCAGACCTGTAGAGATGAAGGAATAATTTTACATTGGTCTGTGAGTGAAGAGCTTTCAGAAGGAAACACTGCAGGGGCTGTGTTTTCTGAGTGCTCTTTCTCCTGCCACAGTGTGCAAGAGGAGATCACATTTTGCATAGGATTACAAAAATAACTCCAAGAAGAAACATATTTTGGTTTTGGAATGTGTTATGGTTTGCCAAGTGTCAGGGATTTTGAAGCAAGCAGCAGTACCTTTCTCTTCATCATCCCATATAACTAAAAAATGATAAGACATGGAAATATTTATGACACATTCACACAGGTCTCCTATAAATTGATTTCCCCTCCTCTGCACGGTAAATTACATATCTTGTAAATATATGTTGAGTTGTGCTCAATATATGATGCAGGAAGCAAAGTATATCACATTCCAGTAATATATGTGATACGACTTTTGTTAAATGTCTTAGTTCTGGCAATGGGGATCTTTAAATGATTAATAGATTTTTTTAGATCTCTAAGATCCCTTGCTGACCAAGCATGTATTCTGGATTAATGGAATTTCTTGCATGTCAAAGAGAAAGAAAAATATTGAAATAGCAATGAAGTACTGTTAGCTTGAGTTCATATAAAAATGTTAACAAAAATATCTATCTTCTCCTGCATCTCTAAAGTGTTTTGTTTTGCCTGGATTGTTTTGTCATTTGGAACTCAAAAGTATTTCTCTTTTGTAGTGCCATTAGCTCCACCCCAGAATTTGACCATTATCAACTATACTGCAGATTCTGTATGGCTAAAATGGGATCCAAGTCCCCAGTCAAATGGTGTTATTATGAGATATAATTTTAAGATTTATCAAAACAACACAGAAAAACTATTTTATCAGGTATGTTTTTAATACATTTTTTAAAATATTTATTTCATGTTTTAGGAAAAAATATGACAAGTATTTTAAATGTCTGTTATGCTCCTAGAATTATGAAGTTCCTCTAAATTCCTATTTGCAAAGACAGGTTACTTACCCTACTACCATAACTTAGTTCAATTTTTAAAATTAGATAGAAAAAAATTGTTAGATTTTAATTTGCTTTGAGCTTGTAAGGTTTCATTAATGGTGAGATTTATTAATATTTAGTTCATATTTCAGTGTAAATTTGATGTTAGAAAATGACAGAAGTTACTTGTTTTGTGGCTGTCTTTGTTTAGCTATTTAGTGTCTATGGACTGTCAAGATTCAAAAAGACAGATTCCTAGTCATCTTGAAAAATAGTTAAAAACTGTTTAGAGGTTTGCAATTTTTTTTTTAATTTTTGCAGAATAGGAATAACTGAATAAATTTTAACTGAAATAGTTGCTATATGAATGTTCAGGGCCAAGTTGAATGGGGCTCTGATTAATCTGGTCTAGTGGAAGCTTTCCTGCTCACAGCACTGAGTTGGGAACTGGACGGTCTTTAAGGTCCCTTCCAACCCAAACCATTCTATGACTACATGATTCTATGACATACAAACTTTGATCAAGGCATTTCTATCTGCTTAAATGTGGTTGGTTGGGTGGCATCAAGACATATGCTGTGAAATGCAAAGGCAGCAAGCTGAGGTCAGGGTGGCATCTCAAGCATAGAAACTGTATAGTGAGTCCTGTTCACCCTAGGTGCTTGTAAAAGCTGCAGGGAAAAGATATTACTGCAGTAAGATAAGAGTTTAAGATACACAGTTTAAGGTATGTGTGTGACTATGAAGAGCTTCATTAGTCCAACTCCCTCACCAATACAGTTCTTATTACAGAGACTTAGTGTACAAGGAATCTGTGTGTGCTGTTGTTAAGTGTATGCTCTGGAAATCAGTCCCCATGGAGTGGCCTATTTGGCTACGCTTGTGAGGTCTGCTGTTATTCCCCACTGTGGAATGAAGTGCTGGCATCACCCCAGTTTCTTCTATAGTACTTGAAAGAGCACAATGCACCTATGAGAGAGGAATTGTGAATTCTACAGCCAGCTACCTTTGGAAACACATTCTTTGGGTGTTCATAGAGACCACGAAAAATTATTCTCCGCTGTCCATCTGAGGCAGTCTCAAATCCAATTAGAATACAAAAACTGTCTGGAGCACTTGAATGCATCTGCTATGCCCTACATTTCTTCATGTTATTTTCTTCATGTTATATTCTAATGTTATTTGGGCAAGAAATTAAATTTAGGTTGTGGCAGCAGGACAGGCAGAGCAATTTTTATAGAAATACTGTATTTAGGTACCATAATTCTCTGATAACTTGGATTCCACAAGATTTTCTTGCTGAAATTCATCTCTTTCCCTGCTATTATTATAGTCCTTTCCACATTTGAATAAAATATGCCTTGCATGCTCTGGGAAAAACAGCTAAAAGGAAGCTAAAAGGAACTGAACTGTGTTTTTAAACTTTTTATTTTGTTTTGGGTTTTCGTTTTTTTTTCTTTTGCTTTTTTTGGTTTTGGTTTTTTGTTTGTTTTTGGTTTGGTTTGGTTTGGTTTGGTTTTTTTGAAACTCTTCATCAATCTGTGTATCTAGTTCAGGTAAGAAGCTATGGCCCATGACGTCTTCCACTGCAGAGGTGTAGCAAGGAAGTAGAAGGCGAGAGGGATTGATGAGGTGGTGTGGAGGTGATGAAAGTTTCCAGTATTTGACTGAAATCTACTCAGAGTAGAAGAGGCAAAACTATGGCTATAAATCTTCTGTTCGTTTCAGTAGGTTTAGGGTAAGGCCCACAATATTTCTAGAGTTTGTGTACTAGTAATTTTTCCTTCCTTAAGAACATTTCAGGTTCCAACCATGAGGCAATCCTTGTTGGATTAGAACCATTCAGCCCCTATTCTATCAGTGTCTCTGCATTTACCAAGCTTGGGAATGGCAATCAGTTCAGTAATGCTATCCAGTTTACAACGATGGAATCAGGTTAGACATGACTTTTTTTAAGCTGCAGTTCTGTTTATATATATTTATGTATATTTTCCTTGTATGGCTGAACAACAGTCTTCATCTTCTCTCCAAAGAAACTGTAACATAAAACTATCTCATTGCCTCATTGCCTGTGTAACACCTATTCACGTTCCTGTTGTAGGCTGGGATTGAAGTTTGATGTCGGAAGTGTAGAATTAGAAATGTCTTCATTTGAAATGAGAGGCTTATATGGCTACTATAAATATTTTAATAGCATCACAGATAAAGGGAGGAAAATTAGATAGATATCAGTCTTTGCAGATCAAAGCAATAATTCAGATCCCTGTGAAAATAACTGAAATGCTAGTAGTATCAAAAGCAGCTGGTCAAAAGATTGGCAAATGAACTGGAAACTGTATTAAACAAATAGAAATTTTTAACATTTTTTAAATAATTTAATTTAGGAAGGAAGCTAGCCACTAAAAGTGAAATACTCAATATTCACTAAAGAAGAGCCCGTGAGAACTGTGGGTTTGTGAAACTGGCCATTGTGCAAAACTGTAGCTCCTTTACCAGGTCAGAGCAATCTCCAGGCTCCTGAGCTTTATTAAGGGCTGTCAGTGCCAGGGAACTGGCATGTGTCAGGGCACTCTCTGCTTCCTTTATACTGTCAGCAAAGAAAGCAGACAAAGTATCAAAAGAGGCCATATTACTATAGTTCTTCCAAGATCACATTTCCAGTGAAAGATTGCTGCTGGAACTGGTAAAGCAGAGTTTCTGGGAAAAAATTATGCTGTTTATTGTACCCAAGAGTTACACACCATCAGAAATCTGGACCATCACTAAACAGGTTCAGTTTGGCAGTTGGATCTCTGTAGCTGAAGGCTAAAAAGCGGTGGTCATCATTCAGTTGTCTCATTTCACCACAAACATTCCATACTCATGGTACTTTCTTCGGAAGTGCTGAAGAGACACTTCTCTCAAGAGTATGATCCAGTAATATTATAGCTTTTTCTCAGATTTTATTCTTAGGTAGTTGCAGCACATTTCTTTTCCCTCCAACTCAGATTTGGGCAATTGCTGGATCAGTTCCTCGCTGAGTTCCTCTAAGGATTCTGTCCCTAGTCTTTATTGAAAGCGCCGGTTAATCTTTCTTCTGCAGATGTTGCTTTTCAAAAAGAAATTTTTTCTTTAAATTCTGAAAAGAAAATTAATTTTTTAAAAGGAATTAATTTACATCTGTGTAGTGAAAATGAATATGTTTCCCTCTATTTCTGCTACCTCACTGACAGTCTTTTTACTATTTAATGGATTCCTGGGGCTCTTTCCATAGAGGAGGCTGGGCCACTCCTCACTGTGTATTTGTTTTCTGTTATATGGTACAGCCCATAATTTAGCTCTTTCAGAAATACTTTAATTAATTTTTCTGTTTAACCAATTGTTCAAGTATAATTGCTCTATTTTCAATACGGTTATAATATTTGCTGCATTTAATTAATTTTTTAATAAGCATTTAAAAAAAATTCTCATACGGGAACCAGCAAATAGATTAGGAACTGTAAGGTAATAGCATTGATATGGCAGCTCTGAAACCTGCCTCATGACTTCTGTGCAGGTTGTACCTCTGCTGGAAGGACAGAGAGGTGTGATAAAGTGCCTAAAAAAACCAAAGCCAACAGATAAATAAGGAACTTCTGCTGTTGATGTTGTTGTGGAGTACGTATATGGATTTCACACTACTGTGTGTATTTTACTATACTTTGCCTAAAAAGAGATGCGGAGGATACCAGCAGATGTGAAAACAAAATTGGATCACACAACCAGGGAAAAGCCAGATAGATGGCTTCTTCTGTTTCAAGTACTATCATCAATCACATTAATAGTAGTTGGAAATGAACCATTTAATATTCACAAAGACATATTTTTGTCTCTCAATGTGTTTCTTTTATTAATTCATCTGACACTGCAATGTTTGACTGTTGCTATGATCATTGGGTCTGCTTCTCTAATGATATTATTCTGTGATTCTCACTTTAATTGTGTTCTAATGTTAACCTTTGGTGCATATGTATCTTTTAAGTACCAGATGCTGTCCAGAATGTTCATTGTATTGCAATGAGTTGGCAATCAATTCTAGTGCAGTGGGACCCTCCTGCTTCATCCAACGGTGTAATCACGCATTACATCATAACAGTTGAAGGAAATTCTACAAATTTTTCATCTTATGATACACTACATACTTTTAGAAATCTGCTTTCCAATATAACTTATCAAATTAAAATAAAAGCTGCAACGTCTGCTGGTGATGGCGAAGAACAGATATGCAACACCAGTACCCTTCCAGAAAAAGGTAAAAAATTATTCCAGTAATTTTTTTCCTCAGCTGAAATAATGACTATGAAACAAGCAGACCTGAAATAACTGTTTCAATACAGGCAATGAAATCCTTCTGTTATTTAAATTTCTTGCTAATAGTGAATAAAGAGAAACAGGACTTCCACTTTCTCCTGTTTTAAAATAAACTTGGTGATGAGAATTAATTGCCATTTTAAAAATCACTTTTTTCTGTGTGAGTTTGAAGAGTTATTTTATTAATTTATGATCACCTATTATTTGTTTTCTTATAATATTTGCCTTGTTCCTAGTGCATTTACCATATTTGAGACTGAAAGTCTGAAAAAGTTTTTGGGAGCAAAATTTGTGTTTTGCTTCTACTAGCTGCCAGTGCTGTGAATTCATTGACAATAAGGCTGTTCACAATTCATGCAATTGAGAAGAATCTAGGTTCTACAAGCAGACTTTGTCATCACTCTTGATGGATAGAATTTTTTAAACAAGAAAGAAAATTGTGAGCTAAATCCAAAGAAGAATGTAGGCAGGCTTTTTGGCATTGAAGCGAAAAATTGTTACCTAAAGTAAACCATCCTTTCCACACACACAATTCACACTTCACACTTCACCTAATCTTGGCTGTGCTTTCATTTGATATGGGGATGAATTTCTGGTCAAAATACAGTGTTAGTTCTATGTAAATAGCTATGTACTTACCTTCTAAATTGGAAGTGGAGAGGAGCCCAACTCTTAGTGCGGGAAGCAAAGGCCTGTTTCAGCTCTCTTCCCCAGTCAGGGGTGATTTCTACTGTTGGGACTATTTATTGGTTTTTTTCTTCTTTGGTGTTAGTTTAATATAAAAAATAAAAAATTATGTTCTGTGAGCAGGATCCAGAAAAACTTCATCTTTCTACTTAATTACAGGAACAATTACTGCATTTAGTTCCTTTTCTTGTATTCTCTTCTGTGACATCAATTTATGCAGTGGAGTTGAGGAGGTCTCTATTTCAGAACATCTGGATAAGGAAACAGGGATTGGGATGGGGGAGCACAACTCTACCCCTGATGCTTAGAAACCAAACCTAGCTTTTGCAATAATTTAATTATTAATTTAAAAGATGAGTTGCAGCACTCATTTTCATATATATTTCAACTGAAAGAGTAAGTTTCCTTAGTTCTGTCAAATACTAAATACGGAGTGTGTGTCAGCAAAAAGGTTTATGTTCTAGATGACAAGTGGAGGGAAGCAGCTCTGCTATGCAGACTTGGATCAGACATCTGAACTTGGAGGAGATCAGACTTACCCTTCTGCTTAGACTTCTTGTGGGTAACTTCCTGAGTGGCGTGCACCACCTTTGGATCCCTCCTGTTCACAAAGCTTTAGTGTCTCATTCTGAGCTTTGATTTCCATTCTTCTTGAAATTAGACTTATGGATGTGCATGTCTGGATGAATCTACATCACATCTATGTTGTCAGCTGAACTGCTGCTGCTTTGGTTCCAGATCAAAAGGCTGAACTCCAAATGAGGACAAACAGGGCAGCCCCTTGCTAGTGTAATGTGGCCAACATTATGAAAATAGCCAGATGGTTGCCTGTCCTCATGGTACAGTCCACCCCACTACAGCCTCACCACATCCCTTATTTGAACTATAAGGTGGCACTCATACCCATTTCTGATGAAAATCTTCACTCTAGATTGGCTTCCTCATCAACAGCTTCCCTACAAATGCTGCCATTTTGTGATCCCTGCTGGTGCCCTTCTGTCCAGCTCCTTGGCAATTTAAGACTTCTGCCTGGGTCATGTATTCTCTTGTTTGCTCAGAAACTTCTGTTTATCAGCAGGGTGCAAAGTCCACTTTTGGAAAGGTATTGTTTAAATATTAGATGTGAGCATAGCCATCTGACAGTTGTTTTGAAGTATCGTAGTGAGCTTAGCTGCTGTGCTGGATGTCAGTGCACGTGCTAATGCACTTCAGTACACTTCTTAAATGCAGTCATAACTCTCAAACCCTTCTTTTAAATTAGGGCTGCTGAACAGCCAACTCAGACCTTGAGCATAGTTGAACCTGGGAATGTTCAGACTTGGAGTTAGTTTTATAGGAGGATTGCTGCCCTCTGGTAGAGAGGAGAACAGGAGGCTTCCTTAGTGGTTTACATCTTGGAAGATGAGGAAAAGGCTTCTAATATTGTTAAAGAAATCTGGCACCTGAGAAAGTTAGTTGTTGGGATTTCTGCAAAATTTGGTGTTGGCTATTAATTAGTGCTTGAGGAAAGACTGAGAAAGCTGTGGATTAATCCTGGGCTTGAGAGGGAGACTGACAGTCTCTTGTGGTCTGTGTTATAAAGAGCTATACTGGCAAGGAAAAAAAAATGCACACCAGTCTTTAGTTTGTAAGAGTATGCATATTATATGTCTTAGCACTGGGAGTTTTCCTAAGTGAATACATGTACAATACATGTACTTTTTGTCACATACACTGCACAGAAACTTTCTTACTTTGTTGTTGCTTAGTCATATTTACAACAAACCAGTTATTATTAGGACATTTCCTTAACTATGTGTTTGCAGGAATTGTTTTGTGGTGACTGGATACTAGGAACTGGAGATTCATGGATGGGAATGGAAACAGTTTAATAGCTGTTGTCAGCTTCTTATTTATGATGGCCTAAGATTAGTCACAGAATATGTAGCCAGAACTGAGTCACTGTCAATGCATTTGTTTCTGACATAAAGTGAAATCAAACTTGGCTCAGTGTCCCACTGCATAATGTTTGACCTTTAAATTCTTAGCAAGATTATTTGCCTTTTTAAGAGGTAAATTTGTTCATATCTGTGTACAATTAAACATGAATCATGAAGATTAAATTTATGAGGAGATTAATAGTGTTTTGTGCCCAATCTAGTTCCATTGTTGTGGTATACCACCTCTGTCAGGCTGCATGATGTTATAAAAACTGTAGTATTAATTTGTGATTAAATACATTGTAAAGGATATGAAAGATAATATAGGATAAAATATTCATAATATTCAGTCATAAAATAGGATTTTATGACTGAATAGGTATCCTTGGACTATTTTCAAGATAATGCACATATTAAAATGCCATTTTATTAAGGTTGAGTGAATTTTTAAGGGGAGAAACTGCCATAAAATGGTAGGAAACTTCTCCGAAAGGAACACTAAAGCTGTGAAGATTCAGTAACTCACAAGTCTGGAACATTCAGTTGACAAAAACAGAATAATTAAAAAGCCACTTGAGGGTGTTCAAAGCATGAATAATATAAAGAAATCTGCTGCTACTTTCATTTTTTTTAATTTAGATTTTTCTTTTTAGACTTTTATTTATTCTCTGAGGATATTAATTGTATTGATTGTAGTATTAAGACACGCAGAATAATTCTCCCCTCCTGCCACCCCTTACTGCTAGTAATACTTAATATTATAACTGAGCACAGAGTCCTGGAAGAATTTGAGGCTCCCATTGTACTCTAGTGACAGTTCTTACCATTTGTTTTCTACTGAACAGAGATTAATTCACAGCTTACGTTTAAAAGAAATATGTGTAGAAATCTGTCCAGGAAACATTTGTAAATTTAACTTGGGCTTAATTTTGTTGGCCAATACTAACTTGTAGCTATACACAGAAGTATGCTGTGTGCATGAAGGAGAGTAGTGCCTAAAAGAATTGGTAATGAGAAAGCTTCTTACGTCTTTTAGTGTGGAGGTGGCAAATTAACATCACCTTTTGTTATATGTGCACAAAATGTCTTTACTTTCTGCACAAGGGAAGTTTTGAAGATTCTGGGTTTGTATCTGCGGTATTGAGGTGTCCGTTGGAAAATGTGGGATTCTTTTCATCAAGGCCTGCAAAACATACTAGGGGCTTAAAGCCTTCTGGATAACCAAGGAAATACTATTTCCTTTGCTACAAATCCTTTTCTTAGTATATGGCAGCTCATGATATCTCTGAGTTGGAGTTACATGAATTTCCATGAATTACCAGTGAAGACAATGATGTACTGGAATAATGTTTAAACCTGTGCCTTAAAGGGGTTCTTAGGGCTTCAGGCATGATGTGCAGTGCAGTGTATTTGCCTGGTTATCCTGGGGAATGAGCCTACTGCAGAGCCACAGGACTGGAAATGGTGGAGCTTTGGTGTCACATATCACTAATGCAGATAAGAGCAGTGTGTTTCACATGTTCGATCAGTGCTGAAAATTCATGTTTCCAAATTATAATAAAGTAAAATAATCAAAAAATTGCAGAGTGAATTATGACTAAGAATCGTTGAAACATTTCTTTCCAAGATTTCCAAGACTGATTTTTTTCCCCCAATACAATTTCCTTTATTTAATGCAGATTTTTTTTCAAGTTTTCTGATTAGTTGTTTTTCCCAAATTTAAATTAATATCTTTCATGCTGATGACAAATCCTCACTAGACAAATGCAGTGATCACTTGGTTGCTGCCAGTGAAATTGTAATGATGTTATTTTTATAAGCAGGTTGACAAAAATAGATGAAGGAGTATTTTTGTAGGGACTGAGGCAACTCTGCATTAATATATAAGAAATGGTGGTGGCATATAATACAAAGTTAACATGGAAATCATTTACAGGTCAAATACATTGTTTGCTGAAAAGTAGACTGTGGTTTAGTTTGATGGAAAGCTGAACATTCTTATTTAATTCAAGACTTGAGTCCTGACAGCTTTTCAAAACTTTTCTTTTTAGCTTAGTACATTTCTCCCTAGATTTGTAGGATTTGATTTTTCAGTGCTTACAGCTCACAGTTAGAGACTGGGTTTGCTAATGGGCTAAGGTCTAAGAAACATGGTCCAGAGAGACTCTTTTAAGATGTGTTCTCAACTGAGCAAGTTCCTTTAAAGCATGTCTGATTATGTCAGACATATTCTGAGACATGGGAAAAATAGTCTACAGTTTTTTGTATTTTTATGTTAGTAAAATAATTTGGGGCCTATTCATGATGTACTTATTCATACTAAGCAGGACTTTATATTGTGCTGAGTCCCCCTAATTTAGTATAGTAGTCTATACTATCTTAGTGCGATCAGGGTTATCAGCTTAACCCAGGGAATTCATTTGGTAACTAAGCTTTCAAAATTCAATAGAGATAATCAATACAGAGTATTTCTTTTCTTTTCAGATATTTCCGTTTTCTGAAGGCTTTTTCTGGTCTGTGCCCACTGCTGTCTGTTCAACTTTGTTCTTCACTTTCCTCCTATTCATGCTCTTAATACCACCCAACAGACTTCTAGGCTGCCGCTGTTCTTTTAATCCAAACTCCAGCTACAAGCAGCTGTTCTGTAGGCAGACTTTTTTTTATTAACTTTGTTAGGAACTATGCCGTATCATATTACCCTCTTCTGTTCACGGCCCATGCAGCTGTAGTCATTGCTTTCCACAGAAGTCTTTACAGAAAGCCATAACCTCTCTTTTCTCAGTAGATTTGTGTGTGTGTGTGTGTGTCCTTTGCTGCCCTTAGGTTATCTTTGCATTGTGAATAAGATTTTTTTAGCAAGTGTTTTTGTTAGTTTAAACCAGTTCCACTGGCCAAGTTCAGCTTGATCTGAGTCTTCATACAGTACCAGTGCTTTTACTACCAGGAAATTCCTTTAATTTAGGTTCTCAAATAAAAACTTAATCTCAGAGCAGTCCACCAATTTTGGAAGGGTGATTAGCATTGCAGCCAGACAAGAATAAGGAAGCAGGGCCAAGACCTGTGAAAGTAACTTCTATTAAAGTGCTTAGCTTCCTGTTGACTTCAGTAGGAGTTCAGGCACATAAAACCTAAATAGGTTTTAGGAGGTTAAAATCGAATGTAGATCTGCCTTCAGGCACTTTTCATTGAAATTTAGCCATTATGTGAACAATGGTAGATGAAACAGAAAATACCTCATTCCTCTTCCAGTCCGGCAACTGAATTTACTAGCATTTCATGGCTAGTGTCTCTGCCAGCTCCCTGACTGGTTTTCAGAAGCTGAATTAGAAGCTATTAAATGAAAAATTAGGTAGAGTACATTTCACCAAATGTTTCAGACTTAGAAAAACTCCCTACTCCCAAAGCTAGCTGAATCATAGCAAATACAACATAATACGGTAGGGAAAGACTGTCAGATATGTGATGAGACTTAAGGAATCCTATGTATGATTCTTGAGAAATTTAAACATGGGATTAGCGCAAGAATGCCAGCTAGCTAATCAGGGCACAGTCCTCAACATTTAGTTTCTTACTACACCACAAACACAGCCTTTTTCATGCCTTATCTTTTACTGCATCTCCCTGAAAATCAGGATTAATAATAAAGTTCCCATTAGGAGCATATCTAAGCAGCAGTGTAGAAGAACAGATACGTAGGTCTTTGTGTATTTTATAGTTCCAATGTAATCTGAAATAGTAGCTGACAAAGACACAATTTTTGGCTTCGATAATTTTTACTGTGAACAGTGATCACTTCATCATAGTTAAGTCATGTTTAGAAAATTTAAACAAGCTGCTTGATTACTCTAGGAAGCATGGAATTGTTTGCTCAAATCAGTACCATCTGTGGACAGAAAAAGTTGGGGAAATTTTAGTCATTCTTGAGGAATGGAAATCTGATTCTCCATGCTAGAGTAATTGTAATCCTCTTTGTATCTGTAACCCAATAGCATAGCTGTCTTGAAATTGTCTGTGAACATAGTCATCAAGTGCAAGAGATACTGTGCCACTGGGTGTCACTCCTCTTCACTGTGGCCCTAGGATTGAACCTCTTTGATTTGCTTCAGATTCAGATCACATCTTTTCATTTGTCCTAATGAGTGATTATATTTATATTTGATATGTCCATGTAAGCAAGGAGATAAAATGATCTTGATTTTAAGCTGACTAACATTTAAGGCTCTGGTCTAATTTTAAAGCTTTGTCTAGAAACTGGCAGAGAAAATTTTACTGTGAATTGTGCTGGCTGACCCTTTATTTTGTGGGCTCAAAATATTTTGTTTGTATCGATCTTAACAAACTGGAAAAATGACAACATAAAATAACTATAAAAACTTTTGTCTGAAAGAAGAAATGGTTGTCTAATCTGTCTGTTATGATGATACCTTCAAGTTTATCTTTGAAAATTGTAGTTTTCATGTAGTGTTACTTACAGAGATAAATACAGACTTTACCTTCAGCCTTGTGAAGGTAATGTGTATGGACTCCTTCTGTAGTCAGTGGGAAAAAGTATAGAAAGAGAAATAATTTCTCAGCCTTCCATTCTTTCCCCCTTGGTGAATTGGTCTTTTTTCCAAATACAAGGAAAGTTCATGGAGGCTGGATTCATTAAGGTTCTCTTTGTCTGTATGAGAGCACACAAATCAGAGCCACTGCCATTTTGTCCGAAAACCTTTCTAGTTCTATGAAAGTCAAGCATCTTTTCCATCTAAATTTCTAACTCTCAGTTCTTTCTGATGTCTTCTGTGTTGAAACTAGGGGAACAAGGTACCGTCCTTAGGAAGGAAAGCCCACCATGTTGTCTAGAACATGGGCACTACTCATTCTATACCTGTGACTAGCCTCTTTAACCTGCCTTGTTTTAGGTGCAGAGAGTGCAGTTGTGCCAGCCATGGCTTTACCAGCTGCACATTTGAGCAAATGAAGGAATATGCTTCCATATAAAGGTATATATTTCCATACAAAGGTATATTTCCATATGAACTTCCTATTAACAGTTAGCAAGCAACCAGTTACTATCCGCTTCATTGCAAGCCCCTGTTTCAATATTGGAATATAGCCCAATAGTCAGTTTTCAGCAGATAGAAGTTAGTAATGGTAGTCTAAGAGGCATTAAAGCCCATTGTTTCCATCTCCCTGTTGCACACTTTCACACTTTTATTCCAAACTCGCCAGTGATGGCTGTTCCTGTCACAGCAAGAGTTCCTGGAGTCATGTCTCAGAAGGTGAGGGCATATTCCTTATCAAAAAAAGAATAGTAATCCCCTCTGGTGAGAAAAAGAAGAATTTAATTTTCTTAAATTCATTTATTTTTATCTGTTTGGATGTCTTTTGCATTTCTGACTTGATTTTTTAATGCCCAGAATATATAATATTTGGCCTTAAAATGCTTTAACTTGGCTTCAGGATGAGACTGGGTAATAACTTTTATTTTACTCAAATAGTTTTATCCGTTCTATCGCACATTTTATCACTGTCATAATTGAGTGTGTAAGATTCATATTTTTTGCAATATCTTAACAGATATTAATAGCTTATATTACAATAGAGTAGGGGATTTTCAGAGGAAAGATACAGCTGTGTTCTAGTACCAATGTAGGGTTTCTCTGTTTTTATTTTCCACTAACTAATGGTCAAATTAAGCCCTTTCTTGTAATTTGAACAAATAGCTAATACAGTTTATAGGGTTTTTATGAAAATACTGTAGCATTTGGGGATTTTTTTTGAAAGTGGATAAGCTGGGTATTACATCTCCACATGCAAGAATGATAATGTATGTTTTGGGGTTTTTTACAATGTTCTGTACTTATCTTTATGCTAATAACAGCAGAGCAATACAACTTTAATTTTGATAGCATGGGGTATAATGGTAGAAGTTGTCTTTGGTGAAGACTTTTTCTTAGACAGTTTGTTCTTGTTCCGTATCTGGCTAGTGTGTAGCAGGTTGGGAGCGTATGGGGCTGTTGCATGCCGTGGTGTTGTGTACTTGTGTGTGACAGCTAAGTGGAAGGACAGGGGAAGGGCCCACGGTTCTTTGTCTGGTCCCTCTCCTGCAGTCTCCTCCTGCTTTAGGCTCATTTCAAGGCATTTTAATTTCTCAGCCTTTTCACCATCACGGCTTGGTTTGACTCATAATTTTCACTTCTTATTAAATATTCACTTTTAGTGAAAAAGTTTCAGCTTGTTATATTCTGATGATTTCAACAAACAAATTATTGCAGAAAAAAGCAGAGATCAGATATTCCCATAAGGCTGAACAAAAAGAAAAAGGAGGGTTTTCTCTTTCTTCCCCAGTAATGTTGGTCTGGGATGCTTTTCTTCTTTATGTAAGCCTTGGGACTTCTTCAGTTTCAGTTTGAGGGTATATCATGTGTTTTTCTTTGACCAGTGATACCTTTTTCCCCAAAGACTCTAAAGAACTCTTTAAAGCTAAGTGCACAAAATTATTTCTGAGCTGATTGGTCAGCACAGTTTTTGCCACAGAGAGTATTAGTATTATCTTACAGAGTCTTAGAGATAATATTAGCTTACTGTATGATTATGTGATATAGCACAAAACCATATGTTGCATCTAGTCTGTGAGAGCTGGGAGTACAGTGTTGGGTCAATACAGATAGAGTAAATGTGTACACATGTGTATGTGTGTACATAACATCCACTACTTCTGTCTCCATGGACATGAATATAATGTGTGTATACTCATATATGTATATAAATAAATGGAAGCAGCATTTGTGGGAAATTTCTTTTTTTTCTTTTGCTCTGTACTGCAATGTTTTTCAGCTCTTTCTGTCAGTGTTCTTTTAATTTGTTATTTGCAGAACAACTTGTAAAGCAATTACATAATGCTAGGCAAACATATCATACGTGTTGATACTTTCCATTCAGAAGGTGGAACATGAGACTTATGAAATCTCGAGGTATTCTGTGAGGACTTCATATGTTACCGAGAGAGACAGACAAATGAACATTTATAAGTGAGAGGTGAAGAAGCCCAGTTAGTAATAACACTAGAAGATGCTATGGGTTGGCCAAAAGTGACTTTGCTTGATATTCCCTCCCTCAGTTGAGATATAGCCCCAGAGTAGCAACAGGAAGGTCACACCTCTCAAAGCTGCCCCTGCATGTCACAATTGAAAGTATTATTTTTTATTTCAAAAACTATTTTAAATGTACAGCACCTATATATGTACAGAGTGATTTATGCAATAGAATTACTTCTTGTTAACCATACGAAGTTGAATTCTGGTCTTTAGACATGCTTATTAAAATATTTTTTTCAACACTGGATAAAAGGATTATAGTTGCAATCATTTTCATTGGAATTAAGATGTCTTACCAAGTGTTTTAATCTGTAGTTCCTAGTGCTCCCAGGGATATTGTTTTTTCCAATGTGCAATCAACAAGTGTGACTTTGAACTGGAGAACACCAAAATCTATCCTTGGCTACTTTCAAAACTACAAGATTACCACACAGCTACAATCCATCCACTGCAGTGACTGGGAAACTAAGGAATGTGTTGAATATGAGATGCATCAATATTTATATGAAAACGTGATGGATGACTGGATAGAAGACACAGTGTATGGACTGAAAAAATACAGATGGTACAGATTCGCAGTTGCTGCCAGTACGAATGTTGGTTATGGCAGTTCTTCACCTTGGATTTCAACACAAACACTTCCTGGCTGTAAGTAGGGATATCTCCCATGTCTCATAATGCTGTAACAATGTGATGTTCACCTAAATAAGCAAGACCACTTGGTAGAAGTTATTTCTTCATAGACCTACAATATTGCTGAAGTTAATAAGAATTTATTTCAACTCTTATCGTGATATAAATCATGTGGTAGGTATACATACTTAACACTTCTTGATATTTTATTGCCTTTTGTATGCTCTATTTTATTTACTGCTTACCCAACACCAATTTCAATCCTTAGCAATACTCCATCTCAAGACTTGGTAAGTCTGGATTTTTGCTAATGTGGGTTGATATGCCATTTCAATATATCTTCACACGTGCGGCGTGTCAATGAAAAGTACTCCTTTTCTAATTTTTTGACTAAAAGTCTCTTAATTAACAGAAAAGCAAATAATGAAAACACATATAAATGCATAAAGTTAGAATCCTCTTTACTATTTACTCTCTAGACAGTGTTAATTTGGTTTAAGAAAGAACTGGTTTCCTGGCAGTCCCTCTGAGAAGATGGTGGTTAAAATAATAAAAATCTCATTAGACTGCACAGGCTTTCCACGCCAATACAGTGTCATTCTCAGCAGTAGGTCCTCTGCGTGCTCTATTAGATAGTTTAAAAGTGGTGGAGTAGAAGTCAAAAAGTTCCACCTGTTCTTTCAGCCCAAGTGTTTGGGGCTGTGTCTGCGGTGAGGGAAGTAGGCAGCAACAAATTTCCTATGAGCTAAATTGGTGACACATCAGGAGATAAGCTGCTGATAAAACACACCTCTGTGGAGTCAAGGAAGCATGGGCACTATTCCAGATATCATGGCTGGGTGCTGGTCTTTTTCCTCGGGTAATGGCAATCAGCTGAGGAGTTAAAAAAGAGGAAGGTGACATGTCACAGCTGGGTAGCCAGCTGGAAACTCCATCATGCTTCAGAGGTGCTGGGAGCCTTCCTGAGCAGTGGCTGATCTTTAGCAGGGGGATAGCTACCTCGTACATGGCAAAGACTAGACTTCAGAAATACTGTTAAACAGACTAAAGAAAACCTTAGTTCCCCTCTTTCTTTTGCAAAGCCTGTAGCAGGAAAGAAAAATTTAGAATGAATCAAACAGGCTCAGTACTCTGGGCAGCCTTGCAGAATGCATCCAGAGAACAGGTGTTGATCCCCCTCTCCTTTCCCTCATGGACAGGGCCAAGCATCCTCTGGATTAGCCTGCTGATACACAGCCAATATACATGGTCTGTTAGGGCTTAAGGGTGCTTAGCTGCTATGTAAAGTACCCTGAGTACTTAGCCCATAAAATCAATGGGAGTTGTGTTTGCAGGTTTGAGGGCAGAAGTTAGCCACTGTTTCACTTGATTGTCAAGAAATGCCTCTGTAAGGCATTGCTTCTCCTGAAAGTAAAGTTACCTTGATTATGAAATAATTGTCAAATGCTTTTCTTCAAAATTCATTGAATTCTCATAAATTTGTGTTTCTCTCAAACCTAAAGAAAATATTATAGGTATTATATTCATATTCAGGAGGTTACATCATTTAAGCTGAAAACTGTTAGGTTAATTTCCCAGAATATAAAGAAAAGAAACTTCAACAGCAGCAAAAATTACATAACGGAATCCTAAGTATTTTTTGCAAGTGCTGAGGATTTGACTGTTGTGCTAGAGCAGAAATACCTAATAATTCTGAATATCTAGTGGCTAAGGTAAGGATCTGAGCTTTTTTGTTTCAGTTTTTCATTATGAAGGCAAATGTAAGGCTACAGGAATTATTTCTAAGATTTTTTAACCCATTTGCAAGTTTCAAGCAAAAAATAATGGCAATGTTCTGTACTGAGAGTGGTTATAGAGTTACTCCATGGAAAATGTTACAGGTTGTTCAGTACAGTCTGGTTCTCACATCACACAGATAACCTATTCAACCTTCTGTCTTATAGATTATCCTCACAGGAATTGTCCTATTGTCTCGTAAAATAGTTTGATGGCACTGTTATTACTTAGCTGATTGATTATCCAGGAGCCAAATCTACTCTGCAAGATTAAATATTTACATCATAACTTAGATTTATATAGTTACCGGCACAGAATATCACAGTGTTGAGTCACAGTAAAGGACAGGGCAATAAACGTTTTACATAGCTAAGGAAATTTTATTTGCTCACACCTGCGCTTACTCTGACCTTCACTTTTGCATTTATAAGGAGAATAAGATCAGCTGAACTTCTGTTTTCTAAGAGAAAAATAATTGTGGAGGGCCAGTGTTAGATGGAAGATGAATAACAGTGAGATCACTGACCTCATTTTGGATCTCGTACAGTTACACAACGCAATGCTTTTTGGTAAACTGCCAAGTCTCCTAATGCCAGGATATACTGAGGTACAAAGGAAAACCCCAGATGTTCGAATATCCCATGAAGGCTAAGACATAGATGCATGGGGCAGAGGGTTATGCTTCTCTTTTCAGCACCTTCTTTCCCAATCCCTGCTGATGCCCAGTTGCTCGGTACTATTAAAGATGAAAAGTATGTGTGATGAAAAGTAATGAGATTTCATGTCTTGTTATATGCCCTTTCTTCTGGAAAGTTTTGCCTAAGAGAAATTGTTTTAATTTGTTCCTTTCATTTCCTCAGAACTAAACTTCGGAAAGTAAATATAGCTGTTTAAATAGATAAAAGTAACCTGGATGATTACAAAATTAGACAACTGAAACACGCACTTAATTTTTGTTGGGGGGGAAAAAAAAAGAGCTGGTCTTAACCAAACGGGCAACCATGAATTTCTGTTAGAAGACTGGAGTATTCAGTCCTATTTTTGAGGATTATGCTAAATGATGGGCTATCCAGACTTACCTTCAAACTAACGCACTTAACTGCTGCCTTAGCACCAGGACACAGATGGATGAGAAAGATGACCCTGACCTCCATAAGACCCACATTCCTGTGCAAGGATAGAAGCATGATAATCAGGAAATGATGGTTATTAGTTACAGAAAATGCATTATTGTGAAAACCAGGAGAAAAGTGCTTATGAGAGGAAGTGATTGGATTATGGGGGAATGAGAGAATAAGACTAGGTCATTTCTACTGAGTAAATTGCTGTGATTTATAAGAGAAAGAGTGTAGTGATATGGCCTCATATTGACTAGATTAATTTCACAAGCAAACTTATATCAGAATAAGGCATTTATCCACTGAATCAAACACAGTTTTAAAAAAGATGTTTTTTGTAAAATGTGTCTTTAATTTTGTAGTTTTCTTTCTAATTACATGTTATTTTAAAAAAGATTCCTATACTTCAATATGATTTGATTAATGACTGATATTTTACTTTTCATTGTGAAAACTAACCAGGTATTAATCCTTAGATGTATTTTAGATAAGTATCTTAAATATAACATAGTCAATCAGAATTTTATTACAAAGATCTAAAAATGTATCAAGTGTAAAATACATATGGAAATTACCCATTGAAATTACTGCAGGTTGGGTAATTTGTAGATTGGACTATGCTTTAAAATTATTTTACACCATTGTTGTCTAATGCATAAATGTAAAGTGGCCTCTGAAACAAATTCTGAGAGCTAGTTCTATAAAAAAGTAATGGAAAATTGTCTTTGGGAACTTGGTTGGTTTGAAAACTAAGGCTCAATAAGCTATAAATATAATTTTATACTGTTTTTCAGCAATTTCATTTTGCAATTAATCTAATAAATACCACTGCCATAGTTACTGAAAGCATTGTTTACACTCAAAGACACTGAGCAACAAGTCTGACACGCATTACCTGAAAAGAAACTTTATTTGTGCTTGTTCTAATTTTCAGGGAACAAGTTTGCCCTTGTATTTTATCTGTTGTAGCTCCCCACTTGACAGCCGGCCTTCACTGAGCTGAGGGTGTCTTCTCTTTCACCACCCCTCATGTGCTCTTACAGTTTGTTCAGTTACGCTCTTCATTCAGTTGTTCCATGCTATTCAATATTTTTGGGGACTGCTTCCAATGGTTGAATATGATCCTGCCTATAAAGTCTTGTATATTCCTGCTAATCCCAGAACAGCAATCTAACTCCTATATCTAATACCCTAAACTCATCATAGTACCTTATTTACTCCCAAATCTTCCTGTTTTATTCTGCAGCCATGGTGTCAAATTTGTAGTGCAAAGTTTTATTATTTTCCTCATTAACATTTCATACATAATTTCAATAGCTACATACTTCTTTCCATGGTCTTTTTCCTTTTCCTACCCTGTTTTCCTCCTAAAAAACTAAGTAGCTTTGTACACCCTCCATTTTTTTCCTCAGTAAACCCTCTTACCTAATGATTAATGGTAGCAAGCTACATATTCCTGAATTAATTTTGTTTTAGAAAAGAGACTGCCCCTTCTGGTTAGAATATGTATGATCATTTTAATAATGTTTTTATAACGTGCTGTTAACTGATATGTATATTTTTATGGTAGATTAAAAAAAAGGCAGCATGAACCCAAGTTCATATGTCCAAATCTGTTGGTTCTATAATAGGCTGTTCTATAATAGGCTGTGATACTTACCACAGTTGTCTTTTTTTTGTAGTAGACCCCCAAAAAGAGGCACCATGGAGCCAAGTTCTGAAGTCATCTACAAATCTGTTGTCACTTCTATTCCAAGTTCTGTTTTCCTGAAATTTAAAATGGTCATTATGAGAAAGTAATATCACTTACTGAGAACCACTGTGTTGTTATTATGGTTTCATTAATTTCTTATTCATGAATAAGAAAAAACTAGTTAATTCACGCATCACCTTGACTAAAGGAAATTTTAGGGAAATCCCATTTCTAAATGTGAACATTCTTGCCCTCTTTTAATTCCTACCACTTTTTTTTGTGTGTGTTTTCCGGAGTTTCTAAACATGTTAAGAATACATTGAAAGGAACTGTAGAAAGTGATTTCTACTTTTATTCTCCAGCATTGCTGGAAATTTTTTCTAGCATACAGAAAATCAGGTATTTTCACAATTTTCTTTTCTGTGAATGATTCATTTGACATAAACAAACATAATTTGTCTAAATAGTTATATATATTTTGCTTGTGTCATGTAAAATTAATATAAAGAACTTGTAATTCAATAATCCTATCATTTCAATTTAAGATGAAGTTGTTGGAAGTTCATACTCCAGAATAGTCATAGTGGTTACAATAAAAGTTGTGTTTCTAAATCACATGGTATGCTTTACAGATGAAAAAGGAAAAAAGTTATAATTATTTAAGCAGTGTATAACGGTAAATTTTGGAAAAAACTTCATTTTCAAATTTCTATTGGCCACTAAATTTACTGGGTTATTTTTTGTGTACTTCTTTGGCCATGATTTACATGCATAGTTTTTTCTACAGCTCCAGATGGTCCTCCAGAAAACGTGACTGTTTTAGCTACATCTCCTCACAGTATTAATATCAGCTGGAGTGAACCTGCCATCATTACGGGACCAACATGCTACCTCATAGACGTTACCTCAGTAAGGCAACTCTGTTTTACTGTTAGTAAAATACAGATGTTTGATCATGTAAATACCACAGCAGGTGTCTTTATAGAAATTACAGGACAGAAATAATTGGATTGAAAAAAAAATATGACTGTGTCTATTTCCACATGAATTCCACATAAGAATTAATTGTAGATTTATTAATTTCTTAATGGGAGATGAATTAATTACTTCGTATTAAAAATGCACATTAGTAAGAGCTCTTGGAGAAAAAAAGTAGCTGTAAATGTACACAGGAAAATAGTAGTTGAGCTTTGTGGAAGTGTACCTCTTTCTAATCATAATGACTTCTTTTTTCTTCAAAGGAAGAAAAGGTTCATCACAGTGATTTTACAAAGCAAAGGAGAGCTTAAAAAAAGGAAATTACTTGTACAAAGTTACAAGCACCAGAGGACAACCTTTAAAGTCAAACTAGATTTCCCACTTTGCACTTGGTGCTCTGTGCATCAGATTAGCTGTATTTTGGTAGCACAGCAACAACACTTCTTTCTCCTTGATTTTTGTAACCAAAAAAAGCTGACATTAGAGAAAAGCTCTAGTGGCCTTTCTGTTTTCATCCTCTACTACTCTTACAAAACTCCTTAAAACCACCATTAATAAAGCTAATTTCCTACTCTGTGGCAAGATATGCAACTTTCTAAGTTCAAACACATAAGAAGTAGGATATAGGTTCCCTGTTCTGCTAGAAATTATACAGACAGGGCTATCAGTAAAAATAGGAAGTACTGTACCAGACTTTACCCAGGAGAAGTTGCTGTTTGCAGTTTCAAAACTTCTGAAGCAGTCTGTTAGATGGTAGGGAGAAAAAAAATTAAAGACTACTTCAAACTATTTAAGGCTTTTAAAAAGAAAGTTCTTTTAATTTTCTGTGTGTGTATTCAATGTTTCTGAACCTGTTGGTAGACATGCCAACATATTAGTGCTGGGATTTTTGTGCAATCAAAATTTCTAAGGAAATCAGTAAAAAACCACAAAACATTTTTAAGCTACTCAGAAAAGTTACAAGAGAGACTAGTGGTCTCTGTAGTCCTGCAATTTTTTCTTCCTCTAATTTCATTGTACAAGATGTAGAGTGAAATCTATTCAGTTCTGAACATGCTTCCTACAGCAGTAGAATGGCAGGATGAAGGATGTGCTACAGCAAGGAGAGTACTTACAGGGAAGGAATGATTCCTTGGCCCAATGGGTGGGTCACTAGAAACTACATAACAAGTTTTATTTCTCCTTTACTAAAATACTTCTTCTTCATGAAAAGTTCCTGTCACTTTTGCCTAAACAGCATTGTAGTGCATTAACAGAAAAACATTTCATGGTTTTTATAAAACTTCCAAATACTATTTTCAAATCTTGGGGGTTTTTGTATTTAATATTTAATCAATTTGTATTTAAATAATTTCTTCTCTCTCTGATAATTCCTAAATAATAAACAGAGTATAACCTGATTCTACACTCTGCAAATATTATGAATACCTTTTCAATACAAGTTATAGTAAAATTCCTAAAGCAAGATGAACAATGGAATGTGAACCATTCCATGTGAACCTGTCAGCATTTGGAAACTATTTTAAATCTTCAGTTTGGAAGACACTGGCTTTTATTTCACAAAGTGAGTTTGTTTGGGTTTTTTCCCCAATATATTTCATGTTATCAGGTCTGTGTCTATGGATTCCCTGTAATCAGATGTTGTCTGTCTAATGATCAGTAACTACATGTGTCAGTTCTGTAGAAATTTAGTAGATAGACAAATCTATTCTTTCTTAAAGGCCCATAAAACTGTCGCAATCTTTTTCAGTGAAAATTTTGGTATATGTTTTATAGTCCCAGTGGGAAATTTTTATGAGGACTCCAAATTCCACAAACTTCCCATATGTATAATTTTACTCATTTTTATTTTTAACTGAATATCTTTAAGCATTTTTAAAATAGGATCACCAAACAGAATAATTCAGATTTCTACTCTGCTATGTACTAAAAGTTAGTAATTAGTATTCATAACTCAATGTATTTGGGTTCTGCTTAAATTACTAGGATGTTCCTTGAAGTTCTGTAGATCAGAAAAACTAAAAAGTACTCTTTCATTTTTGTTCCTCAGAGTCATGTTTTACTTTGTCTTGCTCTCTACTATAATTAGAATAGTCCTGAATAAAATATTTCTGGAAATATATAGGGAAAATGGAACGAAACCATTAAAATCTATGAAGAAAAGAAATAAATTTAATAATGTAATGCTGATTGTATTTTAGCTGTTTGTATAAATAATTATATGCCAGTTTTTTGATAGTCAGATAGAAGAAAGTGTTTCAGCTTTTGATGGCTACCCCAGGAAATGAATGTCTGTGTAATCCATCAGAAAGTTTAGTTCAGGTTAATTCTCAGTGGGGATATATGGCTATCTGTCAAATAAAAGATATGCTTGAGCTATTCTAATGTTTTATCAGGTGCATTTAATACTGGTTTTGTTCAGTGGGAAAACTACTGTGCAGCTACCTAATCCTCTTTTCAAATTACACACTGAAGAAATAAAAACATTATTAAGTCAAGTAGTGGGAATAGACATAAATAAAATTTTGTAAATTACACTTGATCAAATAGTAGAAAAGATCCCATTTTTTCCTTTTTCTCCTTTTTTGAGGATACCGTTAGATTAATAAGATATAAAGTCTAACAATGGAGATTTGTCTACAGAGCTACAGATTATTTGACATGTAAGGATGATAGGTAGCCCAAAATGTCATCCAACCTGTAGTCTACTCTAACACAGAAACAAATGTACCTAAAGTATTCCTCACAAATTATTCATTACCCTTTCCCTCTAACGTCCGGTGCTGCAAATTGATCAGCAACCCTCAATAGATTGTTTTCGTTTCTAGCTAAATTTATAGGCATAGTTTTAGTTATTTATTTAGGTATACCATTGCAAGTTATGTAATTTTTAATTCTATTTTTTTTTGCAAGTAAAATTTCTATTTTAATGAACACTGTAAACAAGGGATTATCTTCAATTTATTAACATGATTTTTTATATATTTCAAAGTTATTACTATGTTTCCTACCATCCCCCCTTTTCTAGATTGAACCCTACATATTTCTGCTTTCCAGTTTTTCTAGTGAGAGAATTACTCCTTCCACACAGTCTCATAAAAAGGGCTTCTATTAATATACCCCAAGAGGAATTGCACTTTCTGCAGTTTTACCTACAATATAAAATGCTGCTCAATTTTCTAGTTTTGTATTCCAAACAATTTTCTGCTATATGGCTACTTATCTTCTGGGTCTCTGCCTAGTTTGATTCCCATTTCAGGTCACTACAATTCCCCTGACCCAGTGTGTACAAACTGGTTCATGCTTGCCTGCTGTAGGATGGTACCAAGCAAACAACCCCTTTCCTTAATCCCATATTACAGGAAGTGACAAAAAGACAACACGCGGGTGAGATGGGAGTATATTCCCCAGTACAGCTTTCTAGTCTTGGTAGCTAGAGACTTCTTGTGAACATCTTCTACATAACTACTTAGAAAAGGGGAAGAATTGAAGTTAAATAAGATGTTCAGATAATAATTTCCTGGGTTTGGGTGTTTCAAGCCTTGTAATTTTTTTTTTTTATTCTATTCTTTTTTTACAGGTTGATAATGGCAACTATAAAGCTCAGTTTTTGAAGACAAATGATGAGGGTAAAGTCTTAGAAATTTCGGATTTAAAAGCATTTACAAGGTATTCTGTAGTAATCATTGCCTTTACGGGGGATGTTAATGCGGCACTCCTAGAAGGCCAGGCTAGTTCTCCAGTGATTGTCTCCACTTTTGAAGCAGGTTTGTATTTTTTTCTACTTTGTATGGAACAAACTTGCAGGTTTTTCTTTTATTTGACAGATAAATGAGAATTTTGAACACAAGGTCTGTGTCTGAGAGGACAGATTTGTCCTCATAATATTTTTTCTTTAATATTTAAAAATATTTCAGTCAACAAAAAAGCAATGGTTTTGAATACTAAGATTTACCTTTACTTCTGCAGGGATCCTAACTTACTTCATGTAAAATTTGGATGTGCGGAACACAGTAATCTAGATTACTTCTATAGTCAATGAAGAAGGAGGTCCTATCTATATTAGCATGTATATATAAGATACCTGTCTTAGGCAGTGATGATTGCCTTGCAGAGGTGCCTGTTTCTGTTAAGAGACTCTATACAACATGCTTGGTTTTGATGCAAAATTGAAACATATTAAAAATAAAAGAAGTGAATTGTACCATTTATAAATTGTACTTGTACTGAGTTGAGGACACAATATGTGTATTCTCAGTGCAAGGAAGTTGCTAGTGAAGGCGCACACGGATCTGTGCTGGAGACAGCTGTTCCACAGACTCAAAACAGTCTGGAGAATGAGTCAGATATTAAGGTGACAAAAGTTTCTGATGTTATTAAGTTACTCAGAGAAATAAAACAGAGAAGAGAGTAAGGCACTGTATAAGGACCTTATGATACTGTGTTACAGAAAAGTAACACAATTTGCTTAGAAAAATATAATATCCCTGGAAAGTCTTTTACTGTGGAAAAATTAGAGGAGGTTAAATTAGGAGACAGACAGTATCCTGTGATATCTGTTTTGGTAGTCCTTTCTCTTATTTAAATGTATGATACATTATGAGGTGCAGTAACCTTAGGGAGGACCAATTTTTTTTCCATCTCATCCTGTCTCATCTGGTTTTACAGCCTAGCATATAGCTGAGTTAGGACCAATTTACACAGACTTACTCCAGAGAAGCCTGAATAAACATTTGTTGGTTGGTATAAAAAAAATGGAAAGTATGACAACTGAATCTAAATCCTTGGCTGAATGTGTTGATTTCACTATTTAGAGATTTAGCTACATACTTGTCTGCTCAGGTAGAGTAATAAATATTTAGCTACCTGAACAGAATTTTATAGCCTTTTCTTCCAGATAGGGACATCAGCAAAATGATTTATACTTTTGCTGTCTTGAGAATAAACTACTGGAATAAACATTTGACAAGAAAATACCTCTGGGGAAAAATGCATGTTTGTGTTTGTGTCTGGGCATCAGCTAGTGGAAATTTTTTTCCTAAAGAGTTAGATGTGATAAGCAGAGACTATTGGGTGGTACAGTAGCTTGTTTATATGTTGGGAGGGAGCTTGCTGCTGACAGAGGGCTTTCAGAAAGGGATAATCACTGACACTTGCTTCTTGCTTGTCAACCCATGCAAGGGTTTGTTTACCCCAGATATATTCCAAGGTATAATGAAACCTTCAGGCTTTCTGAGTAGATAATCAGAGGAAATTTTTGAGATTTTTTTAATAAAACCCAGAAAATATCAGAGGAATAATACTGATATGCAAAAAGTATTATTTGTGATTTTTCTGGTTTTACTCTAATAGCACTAGTGGTAAACTGATTAACTGGATCATTGAGATATTTATTTCAGTGCCTGAAGACCCACCTAACAACATAACTTTTCAGAAGATACCAGATGAAGTAACAAAGTTCCAAGTAACGTTTGTGCCACCATCTGAACCAAATGGAAATATTCAAGTGTATCAAGCTATGGTTTACAATGAAGATGATCCCGCTGCCATCCAGATCCACAACCTTAGTGTCATTGAAAAAAAAGATCAGTCAGTCACTGCTATGATAGAAGGACTAAAAGGAGGACATACCTATAATGTCAGCGTAAGAATTGATAGTTTTGCTTTGGATTTTTTTCTTTGATATGTGTGACATTTAATTTTAATAGGGAACACAAACTTTGGCTGAATATGAGATTTCCATGCCAAGAATGTTAGCTGGGGAGAGGCAAGTCTGAGGAATGAGGGGAGCAATGAAGAGGGTAGAGTGAGTGGGAGCAGGACACATCTCTAGCTCGGATGACCAGTTCCTGTGCGGTAGCAAAGTAGTCTGTGACACATCATCACAAGCACAGGACTAAATCTGTCTCTTAATCCACTATTTCCGTTGCTCACTTGACTCCCCTGAAAGGTCCAGTTCTGCAAGGGGAGCTTGCTAGGAGTATGTGCATGAAGTACTTTCAAATAGTTAGAAAATGGGACATAAGAGGAGGAAATATAACTGTTTAAGTGGGCTTGTTTTCTCCTTTTTGTAAGAGCTACATTACAAGAGATGAAGTGCTACTGTGCTTAGGATTGTAAAGCAATATAAAATAAGTTCTAAATAAATAAGTGTGAATGACAAGAGGAGTATTTTGGCATTTATTGTTGCTTCAAATATATCCAGAATTGGCCAATATGAAGCTCTTACAAATACTTACTAAGCAAGTGTTTGCTTTTTTTAAGGTGTATGCAATTAATGGTGCTGGTGCAGGGCCGAAAATTCAATTGAAAATAACCATGGATATCAAAGGTATGTCTCACAAAATACCCTTTATCTGAAATCTCTATAAATGCTGAAGAAATTGCTACCTTTGGCTATTATTTGGAGGCCACATAATGTAGGAATAGCAATATGCAACTGATAGCCTTGAATTTTAGTGTTCAATTTTGCTGTATACTACTGATCATTTGCTATTTGTATCTGAACAATACTGTAAAGCATGTGCAGACTCAATGAAGTAACCATATTGAGTCCAATATTTTAATTATCATCAGTGAACAGTTTAGAATATGACAGAGCTAATGCTAAGTATGCAGTATAACAGTTGTCAAAATAAACAAAGTGAAATTAACTGAAAAACTAAGATGAAGTCTTTTTGTTTTCTCTTTTAATTGAAAACCAATGCACATAGGCATTTATCAGAATATAGTTTTTAGAGTCTTAAGACATTAAGTAAAACATTAAGTAATCCCTGAAAATATGCTGGAGATTTTTCATGCATCAAAAGCTATGTGCCTGAACAATGTACCTGTAAAGAATATATTGTAAAACAGAACTCTGTGGTATATCTTTGTTTAAAAACAGAACCACCAAGGCCTAAAAAGAAACCAGTACCAGTTTATGATACCAATGGGGCATTACTTGTCACAGATACAACAATTGCAATCAAAATGCCAATATGTTATTACAGTGATGATCATGGCCCTATCAAGAAGATACAAGTTCTTGTTGTGGAAGCTGGAGGTAGGATTTTTTATAAGTTAACTTATTTAAAGTTTAGGCTGTTTGGGTTTTTTTATTGCTTTTCTTGGGTTTCAGTAGTTTCACTTTAGAAAAGTGAAACTAGCTTGTAAAGCTAACAAAGTCATTTTAGCTGTGACAATAGCACTAAGAGCAGCAAAANTTTCAGTAGTTTCACTTTAGAAAACAGCTAACAAAGTCACTTTAGCTGTGGCAATAGCACTAAGAGCAGCAAAGTATCTTTCACGATACCTATGGCCTGGGCACTGGATTTTGGGAACATTTGCCGATGAAGTGTCATCCATGCTGTTTGAAACCACCAATATTATTCTGTACTTACTTTTATCAGTATATTTCTTTATTTTCTATTTCCTTGAAAAAAGACCTACCATTTGACATTTGTGAAGGTAAAAAAGTCTGAAACCTTTCTTGTTGTTTTTCTGTCACTATTAGTGTTGCCTGTAAAAGAATGCAGTCATATGCAGTTGATATTTCCATTTCATAACGGGGGCAGAGGGAGTTATATAAATCCCTTCTGTAGAAGGGAATGGTTATTTCCTTGTACGGGCTGATGAATATTTACTCATATGAACTCATGTGAAACTCTTTTGAGTAATTGCCTACCAATGTGAGTGGGAGTTTTATGATAGGACATCATATGATCAGGCTTACTTTACCTAGGAAGGACAAATTCCAGGTATTTAATTCCCTTAGTTTCAAAGTATAAAAGTAAAGCTTTCACATTAAGTGAACTCATATTATGTGTGTGAATTTTGCATTTTAGCACTAATCCTAAATAAATTTACTTCATAACTATTGCTGTGAAGATTTTCTTGAACTGACAGATGTGTAAACACCATGCTAAGCAATATTTTGAAGATTTTTCTCATGAGCTGCTGGGTACCATCCACTTAGGCAAATCTACTAATTTAATTTATGAAACAATCTTTACTGTTTCGAGTAGACACTTTTTATGGTCTTTGCTATGGTCAGTTTCAAGGTCAAGTGGCTTGCACAAGTAATATTCTCTACAGGCAGAGCTCCTGTATGAAATTGCCCCTCAAATTTTCTAACTGTGATTCAGTTGACTTACTCAGAGATAAACAAAAATATGCATAGTGGATAGTAAAAGAAATTAGGGTTCAAGTGCAAATGCAGCTATAGACTTAGTTGTATAAATAGCACCGATAGCATGCTAAGCTCTTAAAAAATTTATTTTCCTATTTAACTTCTTCAGTTACAGTCCAATTAGAATGTAAATTGTATCTATTATTTCTTTTCTTGACAATAGCTCAGCATGATGGGAATGTTACTAAGTGGTATGATGCCTACTTCAACAGACCAAGGCCATATTTTACGAATGAAGGTTTTCCAAACCCACCATGTGTAGAAGGAAAAGAAATTCTGAGTGGGAAAGAAGAGATATATGTCATAGGTGCTGATACTACATGTATGATACCTGGCAGTCAAGATAAAATATGTAATGGCCCACTGAAACCAAGAAGACAGTACTTGTAAGTACATTTGTCTCACCTTGTCCAAGAGAAGGATCTAAGTGAAATATAGATTTATGCAAACACATAAAACATATAGTTTAATTAGAAAAGGTGGAGACTGAAATAATCATCATGTGTTTCTAATTTTAAATTTTTTTGGCTGAGCATAAATATGAGACACAACTTTTTACAAAATTTTTCAAGCAACAAAAAATTCTTACTGAGTTCTTAAATTAAATAAACCCAAATTCAAAACAAGTAATTCATATAGGGTTTTTTAATACATTCAGGATATTGACAGAGTCCTTAATATGTGTCATAATGTCCTTTTTGCAGGTGCATAATGATTCCAACTTATATTATGGTAAAGTTAAAAATAGTTTTCAGTTTCTAAGTGAAACAGTATTTAAGAAAATGCACATAAACTTTTATTTCATTAGTTTTCTTGCTTTTATTTCACAGATTTAAGTTCAGAGCAACTAACATTAAAGGACAATTTACAGATTCTGACTATTCTGACCCTATCAAAACATTAGGTAAGGAGAGTGTCATTTACTAAAGTATTTCTCTATTTCCAAGGGTCTAGACAACTCCATTTTTCTTTTATTACAGTGGTTTCCATGAAGTAAATAATCTCTATTTTTGTTGGACCTAGCTTGACTAAAATGCCGAGGAAACATATTTATTGCCTTGTATGTCCTTTTGAGGTTGCGAAGAGATTTTATCTCAGCCTGGACTGTTAAATAAGGAAGCAGTATCGACAAATTTCCTTTGCAGAGATTCAATTATACAATAAAAACACCATGTTGTCAGGATAGTTCATTTTGCAGAAGCTCTACCTGTTTGTGCTGTTTCCTTCTTTGTTGGATGTAGAACTAGTATTGTATACTTTTTAGCTGGATACAAAACTGGCTGGATGGCTGTGTCCAAAGAATGGTGGAATTACATCCAGCTGGTGGCTGGCCACTAGAACTGTTCCCACTGGCCTCAGCATTCAGCCAGTCCTGTCTAATGTCTTTATTGAAGATCTGGACTAGGGGATCAAGGGCACCCTCAGTTGCTCTGCAGATTACACTAAGTTGGGTAGGAGTATTGATTGATCTGCTGGACGGTAGGAAGGCTCTGCAAAGGGATCTGAACTACCTGGATCCATGGTCTGAGACCAATGGTATGAGGTTCAACAAGACGAAGTGCTGGGTCCTGCACTTAGGTAACAACAACCCCAGGCAGCACTACAGGCTGGGGGCAGAGTGCCTGGAAAGAGTGCCCAAGACTCTACCCTGGGCAGAGTGCCCAAGGGAAAAAGGACCTGGAGGTGCTAGTTGACAGCAGGCTGAACATGAGCTAGCATATGCCATGGTGGCCAAGGCTGATGGCATCCTGGCCTGTAACAGAAATTGTGTAGCTTACCAGGACCAGGGCAGCGATTGTCCCTCTGTAATCAGCCCTGATGAGGCCACACCTTGAGTGCTGTGTCCAGTTCTGTTCCCCTCACTACAGGAAGGACACTGAGGTGCTGGAGCTTGTCCATAGAAAGGAAACAAAGCTGGTGAAGGGTCTGGAGCACAGTTCTTATGAGGAGTGGCTGAGGGAGCTGGGTTTGTTTCGACTGGAGAAGAGGAGGCTCAGGGTGGAATTTACTGCTCTCTAGAGCTACTTGAGAGGAGGTTATAGACACATAAGGATTGATCTCCCAAGTAACAAGCAATAGGACATGGCTTCAAGTTGTGCCAGGGGAGGTTTAGATTGGATATCAGGAAAAATTTCTTCATAGAAATAGTTGGCAAGCATTGGAATAGGCTGCCCAGGGAAGTAGTAGAGTCACTATCCCTCATTGGAATAAAAAGACATGTAGATGTGGCACTTAGGGTCATGGCTTAGTGAGGAACTTGAACGTGTTGAGTTAGCAGTTGGACTCCATGATCTTAAAGGACTTTTCCAACCTAAATTATTCTATGATTATATTCTAGTGAGCCTATTGGCAGGTTGTCTGAGGACATGATCCTCTAACCCTTTCATCCTTAGATGTAGAAAAAGCTCCATATGAATTAATAAATTAATATTGTATGATAGAATCCATCTGGTTCTAATGTCACTAGTCAATAGGCCAGCTGTTATTTAGTCTGAAATACAACATAATTCCTTCATGTCTGTGTTGATATACCCCCAAAATTAAGAATGATGTCTCTTGTAGCAAACTGTAATAAGATCTGTAAGTTCTTCTAATATATTTTCGAGACAAAAACTTACTCAGCTAAGCATTAGCCCAGACTTTCTGAAAATGGATCCCAAGACAACTGGATGAGTACCCAGAAAAATTTTAGTGGGCACATATTTTTCTCTTGGCATTCATCTTCTGTGATATGAGCTCTATTATTCATCTAATCCATTTTAGAAATTTGTTACATGATCTGGTACTGAAGACCCTGAAATGCTAATTCACTACTTCATTATTCTGAAGGGATCTGGTACTATTTCTCTAGTCCTGAATATTTTGGAAAGTGCAACATAAAACTTGTCTTTATATGGTCTGAGTTTAAAATTCTAAGTCAATGAAGCAAATATTTTGCCCAGTAAGAGAAAGACAGTGTTCCAGTCAGGGAAAACAAGTTTACTGGAAATGAGTCCAATTCTATCCAGTTCTCTGGGCAACTTCCTCCTTTCTATCAAAAAGTGTGCAGTACTTAGTGGGAAGCAGATATTCTCATTCATTTACTTATGTATTTTTACTGAAAATTTGTAACACTTTCTATTTTGTAGGTGATAAATAAGCACAATCTGTTTGTATCCTGAATAAAATGTAATAGGAAAAAAACCCAAACCAAACAAAACAAGGGATATGTTCCTCAAATATCCATTCCTCCTCATACCTATCCAAGGCCTTCTGTGCTAAACTTTAACATCCAACACTGCTTTTTAAGGCCTCTTATCTATCCTCTTGTCTAGCCTTAACTTCTAAATTTCAGAGCCTGTACAACAAGAAACAAAACTTACATGGAATAGATAATTAAAAGTTCTTTGAACGTTTTTTTACAAGTTCTGTGAAATCAACATCAAACTGATAAACCAAAAGTGATGCAGGTACTGCACTTAAGTGATCTTAAGGAGGCAGCACAGGCAATGCTATTACCAATGTCATCTTAAGTGAATAAGGGAAATTAGATTTTTTCAGACACATTTTCTCTGGAGACACATAATGTAAGGAACCTTGACCAAGTGTTTTCTTCTACAATGTGCTTTGGTTAGGTGAACTTTGGGTTTGCTCTAGAGGCCTAATTCAGAAAACATACAAGAAAGATCAGTAGCTTTTAGATATCTCTGTGACCCAATTACTTATATTGCACTCATAACATCAGCTTTTTTCCAAGAGAAATTTATGGTGCCTGAAATCAGAATTGCAATTTTATTTTAAATCAATTAGCTTCTTCCATAATAATCACTGACATTTGTGGTTTTCCAACATTACAGTTTCACTTCAGTAGATAAAACACTAACTTAAATTTTGGCAGAGATATTCACAACAGTTCAAAGAGCCCTACATTATTTTGGTTTCTCAATCTATTAATAGACTAGGTAGTTCTTTGATCTGGAAAATCAGAAAGCTAACCTTGTATAATTTGCAACAGAAAAAAAATATGTAAACCTTGAGAGATTTCTCTGTGACAGATGTCAGATGCTCCTGTTAAACAACAGGAATTTTACTAGTAAGGAACACTGGAAATTATTGGAATACACAGCTGCAATAATGTTTTTTTTAATTATAGTAAAGGATACACTTTAATAGGGTGCACCCACTCAACCATACTCGGAGTACCACAACCCTCCTCTTAAGCTGGAGAGGTGGAGTTTCTTCCTCATAACCCATGACTGACATTGCAAAAATAATGTCCATACTACAAGGAAAGTTCAGGATTTTTCCATGAGACAATTAAGGTAATAAATTCTACTCAAACTTCTAATACATCAAGGTAGATTATAACCTTTTTGTAAACTCCGATAGCTTGTTCAGCAAATCATTGTGAGGCAACTGGTAAGTTGTGTGAGCGTACTTTTTCCATGTGAAATATAGAGCTGATGAGATAAGAAATAATCAAAATGAGGTTTCCTGAAACTGCTTTTTGGATAGAAACCGACCTTAATATATTCTATTATTGCACTTTGTTATTATCATGTAGCACCTGTTTTGTCTCCTTTCCCTTGCCCATAATAATCTCTACAGACATGTCTACACAGACAAGTGTAGTCCTTCCCTGTTGCAAAGAAGTAGGAAAAAATGTAGGGGTTTTATTCTTGGTGGGTGTTCTGCCAGTACTGTTTTGATTAATAACATTAGTATTGTTTGGACTGATGTTAATTGTAGGGTTTAAAACAGACTTCACTGTTCACTGCACAATAGATAGAACCATTGTAGAGGTTCCTCTGTATATTCTTCTGTCCTTCTTCCACATTATTAACATTTTTGCCTTATCACAGTAATAAGTGAGTGGCACGGACTTTTTTATTCATTTTGTCATTGAAAAATTTCTGTATATACTTGCTTTTCTAGTCTTTTGTCTTTCCCTGGCCTAAATTTTTATCACCTTGTAGTGTCCAGTGTTACATCTAAAATTTTGCTAATGCAGTGGAAGAATTATTTCAGGTGTTTTGTAAACTATACTGAATTCTGTTGCCTGTCATTTCATAGAGGTATGATATTGCTTATTCACATTTGTTTTAGTCTACATTAATCTCACACTTTCTTTTGATAAATTTCTACCTAACCTACTGTTTACTATGATGTGTTATTGTAGCTGATTATTCCTACCTACATATAGAACCTTGCACTTCATCTTACAAAATTGCATCCTACTGTTTTAAGATCATTTCTTCAGATAAATCAGCAGAGTTTTGAATTTGAATGATGTTCTCCCATGGGCATCAGTCCAGATCATCTGAAATATACTCTCTAATCCAAAAGCAGAGCCTTTTGAGAGAAACAAAGCCAGGACTACAGTGTTTCCCAGTGTCTCCTTGGGAGGATGTTATCCTTTGAGGGGGAAATCTCAGTTTCACATGGCAGGAAGTAGTGTATTTTCTCCCCTTCCTTGAGGCTAAACAGGAGCTAGGTTTTCCACAGTGGATCAGCAATGAAGGTGAATAATACTAGCAGTAGTATTCCCTTGTTTTACTTATTTTCACTGTTGCCCAAGGGAGAGTGAATGGTTTTTTTAGATAGGTACTGGATTACAAGGAAGGGCTGGAAATAAAATGAGTCTCAGAAATTTATCACTAAAGAGGTACAAAAAGAGGCCTAGAAACTTCTAATCTAAATAGTTTATTAGTTTCTGAATGAGTTTTCATTCTCACCTGGAAGGACTTGTTATTATTAGAGAGGCCTTTGTGATTACTTTTGACCTACTGGTGGTTATTCCTGACAATATCACCAATTCACATAAACAAGGAGCATGAGTTAATGGTCAGTGAGGCAGATTAATCCAGGAAGTTCAGATCTGCTCACTTGCTGGGTTCTTTCCGCACCCTTAGAATATCTCTAAAAATAGCATCTTCTTTTTTTTTTTTTTTTGTGCTTTTGAGTGACAGCAAGCCTCATAGCTTTAGAGTTGTGCTCTGCCTTTCGCCCTTGAGGAGTCTGAGTAGTCCTCCTCTGTTCTTGGTTGCACAGAGACTGAAGCAGGAGCTTAGCTCAGGCCAAGGTTCAGACTGATACTACTGCAGTGTAGACTTACCTTAACCTGTTGAGCAGGTAAAACTGAAAAGCACCAAGGGATGGCTGCACATACACATTAACTTTATGTATTACACAAATCAGCAATGCTCAGGAACTTCTACATAGATTGTTTCTGGTTTTGTTATATTTTTCTCTCTGAAGCAGCTCTTCAGCCACCACAAAACAGATGCAGATGCACAGAGACAAAAAGAGTCTATTTTTCATCATTCCCTTATTTCACAGTGTCAGAAATGTAAACATTCTAAAAAATCTATGAAATACTAGCTTTCCACTTTCTGTTGCAGGTGAAGGACTAACTGGAAGATCTGTAGAAGTTATCCTTGCTGTTAGTCTGTGTATACTTTCAGTTGTTCTTTTGGTGGCTGCAGTATATGCTTTTGCAAGGTGAGATTTATGTATCCTTGCCATAGTATGTTTGAAAACACTCAGAAATGATTTAAAGAAGAGTTGAAATGGTCTTATAAATGGAACAGTTCTGTAATTTCAAAATGTATTGGTTTTTGGTTGGGGTTTTTGTCTTTAACGTAGACACTTAAGGAGGGACACACAAAGACTAGAGAGGATAACCTCTACAGATGAAGAAAACCGAACTTGTCCATAGGACAAATCAGAGTGGTATCCTACCTTAAATTTTTGAAGCCACTTCTCTACTGACAGATCAGAGTGTCAGCTGGCTGCAGTTATTGTGACGGCTAACACAGTTTATAGCTGGATATGACGTAAATAATCTAAATTCTATTTTCTGTCTTGCTTAATAATAATCACTTAAATACATTGAAGTAGCACACATGAAAGAGAAATTGAGTTCTAATTCAAATTGTGAACAAAATCTCCACATAAGGAAGCAGGCTGGGCATGCACACACAATGTTAGTTTGCTCATTCATCAGTTCTGTTCTTCCTCAGCTGCATTATTCAGGCTTTACCAAAGAATTTATGTAGGAAAACTAAAAGAATATAGCAGCTAAATTATTTCTTCTGAATTTTAGATAATGTAACTGCAGTTACATTTGTTGATTAAGTTAAACTGTTAGAAGGGAGAGAATAAAGGCCAAGGAAGGATTACCGGCAACGATTTTTCAGTTTCAGCCTGTCAAATCAAAGTACTGACATATGTGTCCTTAAGTCTTCTGCATGTTTATTTTCCACTTTCTTTTCTGTTTAGAATTCGGCAAAAGCAAAAAGAGGGAGGCACATACTCCCCACGGGATGCTGAAATTATTGACACTAAATTCAAACTGGATCAGCTGATCACAGTGGCAGACCTGGAGCTGAAGGATGAGAGATTTACACGGTAAGCATACTCCTTAGGCAAAACAGTAGCCCAAAGGGTCTGTAGCCATGACCCCTTTCTGACCTTTGCTTGTTTGGAAGTGTTTGTGCTGTTCTTACTTACACAGGTCACTGAGATCCTTTTTCAAAGAATGACCTCCATCCTCAAAACACTTCTCACTAGCTTTTAGAAAATCACTTAATCTTAAGCTCTTTTTACAACAAGATAAAGATCTAAGTGCAAATCACTGTTTAATTGTGTTAGCCAAAAAAGGGGTTACATATTTTTAAACATGCAGAATTTCTGAGGTTTTAATGGCCCATTGTTTCTGTAGGCTGCAAACTTAGATAAGTATTTTGAAAGAGCCAAACTTCCAGAAATCCCTGTCAACTAGTTCGAGAGCAAACCAACTAATTCGTCTAACGAATCTATCATTGTTTAATTGACATTTGGAAAGCTTTTTTTTTTTTTTAACAAAAAGATTTGCATAACATCTGGGTTTCTGTGGAGCTCAGCACACTGGCTTTCCTAGCATCTACTCCTTTAAGGTGCATGCAGCAATTCCGGGCTATTCATATTTTCTATCTGACAAGGAATCTTATCACAGATATTTATCAAAAGGAAAACCACTCTTTTTGACTGCCAGAAATATGGATATTATTCACCAAATAAATATAACTATTATTCTCAATAATATGGGACATCCAACTGAGTTAGAAATGTTTGGTGAACATTCCTCACCTGCCAGTATTTTTCCTGCTGTGTCACAGATGAAACACTGTGGTAGGCAGTCTTAAAGATGAGAAGCCTAAAATAGTCTTGCCCTAGAAGTCAAACATCATATTGTTGCAGGTTAGGAGTAGCTGGGAGATGAAAGGTTGCTAGCTGTTGACCTGGGCTTTTTGTATATGTCTATGTGTGTGGTACAGAGCAAGTTGATTGCATGTGCAAACCTGTTCAAAATAGAGCACATAAGAATGGCTGCTTGTGACAGATGAGAAAACATACTGTGAATCATCTGGAAATCACTGATGTAACAGGTGTGGTATGTTGTGTGTGGGACACTTGTTGTTCAGATAACATTTTTTAGTACCTGCTAGTAACAGTGGAAAGTATCCTCTGGAGACAGAACTATAGCCAATGCTCCATGATAACTGTGACTCATATAAATGATCTTGATGGATCTTCAAAATTACCTTGTTTCCAAACTGTTAGCTTAGTAAGAATAATATTTATTTTGTTTTATATACTAAAGTGTTAATGGATTTTACTTCCAGATACTCTTCATTTTTCTTTAGACGCAAGGAGATATTTGTCATCCAGTAAGTTTTTGTATTGTTGAAGCAACATGGTGTGTTTTCCATTCTGTTCTCTTAACCTGTGTGTTCCTGTACTGTATTGAGGGATATAGTTAATAAAAATGAAATGTCAGCCTTTGCGGACATACTAATGAGAAAAATTGTATTTGTCATCATGAAATCATGTCTATTTTTAGTACCTAACTTGAAGTTATAACAGTTCCACAACTATTTTACATGGGAATTATAACACATTACGACAATTTATCCCTGAGATATACAACCTATCCTTGAAACAAAGATAATGCAAATGTGACATAAGAAATATGCTGTTACTTTCCTTTGGCAGCTAAAATGTATATACTTAAGATAAATTCTTTTTTTTCTCAACTGCCTTTTGTACTGAAACTGCAGGAGTTTCATACTATACCCCTACCATCTCAGCAACAGTCAAATCTTTTATCAGTTTTCAGATACTATTCTGCCATTTTTCTGTCTAAATTATGTGTGGTTTAGATTCGTAGTGTCTCAAATTCTTCAGGGTAATTGCAAACTATATTGTTTCATACTTGTGTACACTTCTTTATGTGATTTAGGCACAGCAAGGCCTTTACTAAACTGTGCTTTAGCAGTTTTAGTTACATCACCCTTATTTTAATGAGTCAGTCTCACATCTTGGTTTGCCAGTTGTCATGTTGTTCCATCTGTACTTTTCTCTTTTCTCCTTCTACCTCTTCCTTAATGGTCAAAAGCAAAGACTCTCTATTTCTGTCATTGTAAGGTACATGATGCAGCTGTTAAATTTTTGATTATTAGTTTTCGAACAGTAGTGGTGCTGAAGCTACAGTGGCCTCCTTGCTCAGGTCTTTCGTTGAACATTAGGACAAATTGTTGAAGTTTTGAAGCACAGGCACCGATTAAGAGTCCTTCAGGATAGAAATCAGGACATCTTTTTAACTGGAAGACAGAAAATGTACTGTGGGACCCTACTACATAACATACACATAAGTAATGAGGGGGAGGATGTCCTTTACCTGATCAAATTTTTTAGTTTATTATGGATTTTTTCTTTTTTAGTCTTCAAAGAATGTTTCAGTATCTGTAATATTTTGTTCTCTTAATGCCAGTGACCAAAAGAGACATTTTAGGTGTCCTTCCTGGTAATGATGAGTTCTATCGAGGAGCTGGCAGAATCAAGGTAGCATGTGCCAAGGCAGTTTACCACAAAACCTAATGTCTAAAGTATTTTTGCTATGTTTTCAGACTTCCACAGTCGCATCAGGAAAGAGCTTTAGTACTTGTTGTCTTTGGGGAACAACCACATTGAAGTCAATCCCAGTTCCAGTTCTGGTGTTGACCCTATAATTTCATGATTTTTTGTTAAAGCAGTGACATGTTAGCATGTTAAATTATTGTATTACATACTGATGACTACACTGTAACCTTTACAAATTTTCCATACATTTGGAATGGGCATCACTGCATCTGCACAACCTACTGCCGTACACTGACAGCATTTAGGCAGGTATCTCAGCTGTGTTTGCAAAGCTTACTGTGTTTCAGTTATGGTATCCTGTAAGTGTATGAGGAAAGCATAGATGGGTAGACTCTTCTTCCAGACTGTCATGTCTGTATTTATTGGATAACAGTAAATCAGCTGAAATCTTATCCAGCTTTCTACTCTGAAAAAGTGAAGGGGAGTTTGCGTGAAAATCTTAGGTGCTCATTTGAAGGGGATGTTTTTGAAACCACGTTTTTTCATTTCTCAGACAGTATATTATTTATCGTGGTAGTGACTATAAATCACTAAAGGCATGCACTTGCAGCTGACACCGTTCATCTACAGAATCAAAATACTCTAGCCTGCTCCCCAAAATCCTTCTTGACTGTCTCTTTAGACACTCTCTCATACTTAGTGAATCATGGCCTATGATCTTGGCTTATATCAGAAAATTTGTGCAGCTTGTATCACACAAGAAACAAAAAGGAGAAGAAAAAAGGTTTTTCTGTTCTGTATGAATATGACTGGAAATACTTTTTATCATTCCTAAATAAAAAATTTGACAGCTTGAAGCTTAGCAAATGTTCAGCATAATCAAAACATTATATTTTAAACATTTTAATAACTTTTTTCATATTAAATATTTTGCATTACAAAAGTCAGTTTGAGTAGAAAAAGACAAATTTAAAAGTGCAAAGTGTCCCATTTTGACAATTTTGAAACCTTTTGAGAGGTAACATTTTTTTTCAGAAATTAATGGAAAATCCCGGTCCCCAGTAGTAATCTTTTAACATAATGGTCATCATAAAAAAATTTACTTGAAAAACTTCAGGGTCTAAAATTACTAATATTATCAAGAACATATACACTGTCTCTCAACAAGTCTTTGTTAGGCAATTAATTCATTGGATGTAGTTCCAGAGGATATACAGGGAATTAAGTCCTTCTGAATTCAGTGGAAAATGAGATCTTCTTTATGAATCCAAAATGAGTTTTTGGGACATACGGTGCTCTCCATGATGGTGGAGATGGTGTGAGACAAGCAATAACAGAAAAAACTACCTTGTTTAAAACATATACAGCCCATCAATCTAAACTTGATTAAAGATATATATATATATCTTTATATACATATACTGGGTGATCTCATTACTTACCTTTTAAAATAGGTTCATAGGGTTTGCCAAGTCACTTTTCAAAACAGAAACTAATCATAGATTAGATAGATTCTGTCGCTAAATTTTCAGGGTGCACCAGGTTTGGTGAGAGACAAGTAACTCTTCCCTGTTCCAGGTGCTCGCCTAGGAGACAACCTATCTGTCACCCTCCTTTTGCAGTTGTTTCTGCAGCAAGATAAAGCTGTGTAGATCCCTGTTTCTTAAAATCTTTCTTTGAGAAGTTGCACCTTGTGGTTGATCCTTTGAGGCTTTTGTTTCACTCTATGTGAGACAGCTTGTCAAACAAATGGGGCACAGACTCAGAAGAAATTTTTCTGCATTAGACACTGTAGCCATTGCAAATAGCAGGTAATTAGAAATCCTTTAGAAAAAGTATTGTATATAAAGTGATTGTTTGATCTCACCCTTCCTATATACTATACATGTGGTAGGTGTCTGTATTTGAGGTAACAATTTTGCACACACATTACTTTCTATAGACCAGCCTGTTTCTTTCTGCAGACAGACCTATCTTCCCTTGAAGATGGCATGACTTCTGCCTTGCCTTTTTCTTCAACAAGTTTCCTCTAGTAATCAGCTATCAAAAATAGGCTTCCTGAAGTTTGTATTCCAGGAGGACAAGGTTTATGAATGTATGTGTCCTGGTACAATGGAAGAAATGACCATGTGTTCTCTTTCCTTAGGCCTTTAATATTTAGGAAGGGTTAAGCTCTATATTGCTTTCAATTAACTTGTCAAAAATGAGTTCCTCGCTTGGTTCTAGGAAGTGTCAATGGTGCTTATGAGTTAAGCCTTTTGCCTACATAGTCATTTCTATTGTTTTCTATTTGGACGAAGTTTTAATTCCCTGTGGATTTCAGATAATTGACCCAGAGAGAAAGCAGAGTCTGTGTGGCAATATGGTCTTCAGTTACCACTGCCAACACAAATAAATGCCTGCTTTCTAGCTCTATCATAAGTAATCTGAGCGGGATTCAGATTTTTGATAGACTTCAAAAAAACCCCACACATGAAACAATACACTATTTTAAAGGAAAATCAGATTTAAGGCAATAAAGCATTCTTTATCTGAGAGAATGTTTTTCTTTCCTAGTTTCAAAGTCAGACAAGTGGGAATCTGAAATGGTCCAGCTGAAATAAGGAAATTTTCAACTTTGATCCTAAATTGTGCTCATCAAGATCTAGTGATATTTATATTCTTATGTTTTATACAAAAGACTCGGAAATGTGGAGGACAAGATTATAGGTAGATGAGTATTTGTTCATTGTTGAAACACTGTAAGATTATTATTACATAGTCCAAGTCAAGAGACATGGAAAGATAATGATTTTTTAAGCCTAAGCATGCTGAAACTTAGCATAGGTGGAAGTTTTTAGAGAACACAAAATCCTTTCTGAAGATCCTTACACAACAAAGCCAACATCTTTACCACAGTTAGTCAAGAAGACGTGAATTTTCATATAAGTGTTTAAAGTAAATAATCTTTTCTGAGCTGCCAAGTCAGAGCTCTGTGCACTTGCTACTAACAAAAGTTCTAAAAAAGTTCTTCACTTAAATGTCCACAGACAGGTTAAAGTGTCGATCTGCAGATGCCTTGCTTCTTAAAAAAAAGGTACATTGCTTGTGAAAGGTGATATATTATTATGTCTTTAAAAAATAGCCTATTATTATTATTAAAAATTGACTAGAAAGCAATACATGCAATCCTAATTTCCTAAGCTATTTCAGTGCTTTACTTTCCTGCTTTGAGTGCAAGTGAAAAAAGGAAATATTGTTGAGTAAGGTGGTGTTAATGGTGCAGCTTGTCTTCTCTGGTCTTTGCTGTTGGATCCATGTACCTTCAGAACTGGAGCACTAACAACATACCTGGGTTGCTTATATACAGCACAGAAATAATTTTTATTCCCTAATGACCAAATTGTATTTTCTTACTGCAAATTAGGTGCAATAAGCCACTACTTGCTATGAATTCGAGAGGAGAGCTCTCAGTATTTGAAAAATTAGTGCAGTGTCAACTAGGGCACAATTTTTATCCATTGTTCTGTAGTGAAGATAGGTGAATTCAAAGGAAAAGCAAGTGTAATTTCTTTGCAAAGACTGATTATAATTTTATCCAGAAAAAAAAGCCTAAAAAATTATATTTTCTGCTCAAAGACAAATATATTTGTTGCAGTACATTGGCACAGCTATTAAAAATACTTTTTCATTAGGAAACTGTAATTCTGTAATGTTGCCAATATTGCTAGAAGGTAGGTTCATCTGCCACACAATGCAAACAACATAAGTGATACAATAAGCACAAGGTATATGTCTTAACATTCATAGAGTTGCATGCTTTGCTATCTTACTACCTTCTTTTTCACTCTGAAGCTGTCCTTCAGTTGTCCTGTAAGCACTTCGAGGTAGAGCCTTTTTCTGTGAATACTTACACTTTTAACTCCAGAGAGACTGACCCAGTGAAGCTTTCATTGCCATTTGCTTTGTTTGAAGATGACTGTTCTAGCAAAGTATGTACCACAAAGGCATCTTTAGTATCTTTGAAATTGTCTTCTCTGATGCTTAATAATAAATTATTCAACAATTGTATTAATCTTATTTTATTATCTAAATTAAAATTTAAATAATTAAGAACAAGTTCATAAACCAACTTATTTTTAAAGCAATTTTTTCTTTTCTATTAAAATTATGAAAACAGCACAGTAGGTATTTTTATTTGTATTATAGAATACTTTTTGTAATATTTGTGTGTAAGAATGTATGATTTTTGTAGAGACAGACACATAAAAGGTGTACTTAGAGCTTTTTTGAAGGGGCAAGTTATCTTTTAAACTGTATTATTTCAAACCTTTTGGCTTTAGAAAAGCTTTCTCAATCTAAATGCCCAAAATTTGGTTTATAAATCCATAATGCTGAGATTTTTTAAAATGGGATCAGAGCCAATGTTGACCAAGTTTCAAGGGCATCTGAAAGTCCCCTGAGTATACATGCTCATGTAACATCTTCATGAAACCTGCTGTGGAATCGTTAAATATTTAATATGTATCACAGTTTCTAAAATTGGCATGCATGGAAACAGCAGTGAACATGTAAAAAAATGAACATGAAACCAGGACACTATTTTTTAAAATCTTTAGAAAAACAACCATAGCTGTGGTTTCTGTATTTGCACATGCAAATAGTACGCTTCATCTGTGACTTATTTTAGATATCTGCTTAAAATGAGATTAAATCACACCTATTTCTCTTCATTGATTATAACAGAAATGTAGAGTGACTAATTCAGAAATATGTGTCTGTGTTCAGACACATTAATTGTATCCTTATGCTCTGAAATGGACCTTAGAAGAATGATATTTGGTATGTAGTGTAAAATGAAGCCTGTCAAGGTATAAGAAATGTTGTGCTGCAAGTGTGGATTTCCCAAGTCTATATGAGCCCAGAGTGCTGTAACATGATCTGAAGAGAATGATAGAAACTGCAACTACCTTATTGATATATTCCAATACCTGAGATAAAAACTAAGCAAGACAATCAACCAAGATATCTGAATTTGAATCTATAAGAGAAATGCATGTGGTTCTTTAGTTACTTGGTATTTAATCTAGAACCTATTAACATGTACAATATTGGTTAACTCAGCTTGCTACACTTAACAAAAATCTCTGTTGCAGGTTACTTAGTTATAGAAAATCCATCAAGTAAGTTTATTAAAGATTTTTATGTTGTGTTCATCAGTGAGTCTCAATGTGTGGTTCCCTCTTCTATGTTCATTAGAAAAAAACTCCAAGCTCCGTATAAATCATAAAAGCATGACTAATTGCATGGTAACTGGAGAAATGCGTTCTCTCTCTCTCTGGGGTGAAGCCTGCATGTCTGTGTTTTAGCTTGGGAAGTAATACAGGGATATTTAAACTCCTCACGATTTAAAAACCATGTTGTTATGAGAATGAGGTCACTGCAATATTTTTTATGTCTAAAACCTTGCAAGGTATAAAATGTTTTCTCTGTAACAGAGACTTATGTACTTCAGAATGCAATGATAACTTTACAAATTTAATGTCAAAACTTCATCTTGAAATGCTGTTACCTATAAATACAATCATATGCTACTGTCAACATTTCCAACATAAAAGAATATGTGAGAGGAAACAACAAGGGCAGAAAATGTTTCTATTTAAAGTGACTGAAAGGAAATCAAATAAGCACGCTGTAAGCAATTTATAATTTTCTGCCTGTAAGTATCAGTTTCTATTGAACTGAAAAACATTGTTTATTAATAAACTGCAGTTAATAAAAAGAAGGACAAAGACATTCCCTATGGGTTTCTAAATCTTCTGTCATTACTTTCAGGCCAATAAGCAAGAAATCCTTCCTACAGCATGTTGAAGAGCTTTGTACAAACAACAACCTAAAGTTTCAGGAAGAATTTTCGGTATGTTGCTAGCAGTTGTCACAACATCGCAAGACCTTCAGTCGTTTCATGTGTCACATTTCATGTCCATTTTAAGCAGACAAGGCCGTGAAGGACTCTGGCCTTGATAATCAATACCCAATTACCAGGTTGATTGTTTAGAAAGTAATATTACACTGATTTGGATTCTGCAGTCTATGCTGCAACCTTGTCAGAATTATTCACCTTAATGTCAGCAAAAGATGATCTTCTTTAGACTTCAACCTTGGCAAGAACACCATCACTATACACGTAAAAGCATAAATATGGTGTTCTTAAGAACAGATTATTCAGTTTGCTGACATGCATACAGGTAAATTTAACTGCTATAAATATGTTCATCTTCCTAAGTGATGGTGACTCCAAAAACACAGTTAGTGTTTGTTCTGTGAAATGTCAGTCATACTGCCATGTAACTCAGAAATGTTGTTCTTTCATAGATTTCAGTGCAGAAAGTAAAAAGTTTGTTCATGATACTTTGCTTTTTGTTCTTCTACAAGTAATGTCATCCTTGTTATGCTCTTGAGAATAGCTTCCATGTGAATAGCTTCCATCTCCTTATATGAGTAAATGAACATAGAAAGCCTGTCTTTCTTTCTGAAAAGAGCCTTGGTTTCAAAATATACATTACAGATAATATAATGCATATATAGTTTCAAATTTATACCTCAAAGTTTTCACTATTTTCATTAAGTCATATTTTACGGCTATCATATTTTTTTCTAACAATATCTTCTCTTCTTGTTATTTCAGAATCTTTATCATCATTATGTTTTTAACACATATAGTCATTTCTCCCCCAAAAATAATTTGTCAGTGTCCAGTGAGTTTATATATTATTTTGGATTTATAAATTTATCATGACTTGCTTATCATTTGGATTAACAAAAATGAAGGTTTAACAATTGGCTTTTCTTCTGCTCGATTATAGTATTTCAGTTTACGAGGGAACACTAATAAAAGTGTGTAAAGATTAATGGTATTTCCTACAGCTTTTTTGTTATGCTCATTAGGTAAAATTGGTCTGGATTTAATAATAAAAATCACCATAAAATTCTCTGAGCAAGAAAGTAAGAACTTTTTTTTTTCTGAAAGCAGAAGTGTTATTTCACTTGAACAAGAATGATTATAGTTACATTATGCATGACTGAACAGATGAAAGGTTTTACTAGTAATAGCATTTTCACATATTAAAATTCATTACTGGAAAGTTTCTAGTATTACTTTCTTGAGGTGTGACCCACATTGGGTAAGCCTTACAGCATTGTAATGCCTTAAATCTTAAACAATAGTGCTTTATCAATGCAAAATCTTTGCATTCCATTTAAAATTTAGAGAAATATAAGAAACTGAGGCCTCATTGAACTACATTATATAGTCAATTTATAATAGATGGGTTTATAGGCCATTTAGACTTCAAGTAGTTTTTCTCTCTGAGCTTCAGCTTCCATGTTTCAGAGTGTAGTGAAATCTTCCCAGATGACTTGTCCAAGGGCAGGCAGAATTTCAGAGTGGGTTCAGTCCCCGACTCAGAATATATCTACTGTATTTGTAGCACATCTTAACAGATGAATAACAGGATTGACAGTGCACTTGAAACAAATTCAGAAATGTCAGTGCTCAGAAACAGGCGATAATGCACACAACAAACAATCAGACTTCAAAATCTGCATTGTTTCTATCCACAAAAAACATACTTTGGAGTTTCCAGCATAAATGTAGCTCTTTCCATTTCACTTAGTCTTGGAATCCAGGGACATTTCTGGTTTCATCTAATTTGCTGGACTGACCAAGCTGCTGCACCAGAATGTTCTCCAGGGTTCAATCTCTGTTACATGGGAACAGGACCTTTGTGTAAACATGATGAGAAGAGTGTTAATACCTCAGAATGGATCCTGATCCATGCCTTGTCAGAAAAGACAAGTTTAAAGAAGCCATAGGGAGCCAAAGTAACTGATTATGGGCACCACCCACCTGCTATTCAAACTTCCAGCTTTCCAGCTAATTCATGTGGCTTTCAATACCTTTGAGAAATTAAGCTTTTCTAGTAGCTGATGACTTACTGAAACATAAATGCTTATATAATTGTTCTATGATGAGTTCATGAATAAAAAAGTGAAATACCTCCAAATGCATGACACCAGAGTGCCATAAAAGTACTACAGTAAACAAAATGCAAACTAATTATTTCAAAGTTTTCTGAGTCTGCAAAGAAATATGGTTTCTGTGACAAGGTGTTACTGAATCTGGAAGCCCAAATAGTCTTTCCCCTATTCTGAAAATAATAATTTAGACTGAAATCCATACTGATGCAGAGAATTAGTATGAGGCATTTCAGCACTTGTTCAGATATGAAACCATCATTATGAAAATAACATAATCTGCTTCTCTATTTCCTCTCTACTACAAAATGCTGTCCAGCGATGCTACTTCCATACTAATTAACTGGAAATCTAGGACTTGGAGGAGTGAGGCAAATGAGGCAACTCCACATGATATGGGATTCCATGACCCAAAACACCTGCAAAATGCCATAGGTATTTTGAGTATGCAAAATTCAATGACAAAAATTTTGTGCCAGAGTTTCAGCTTTCTGAATAAGAGGAATTTTAACATCTCCACCCTTAGCTGTGTTTTACAGATAAGGCTGACAAAATATTTGAATTAGCAATTAAAGAAAAACACCTGAATAAAACTCTCCTGGTTTTCCATTTTTCATTACCTCTCTCATTTATTTATTTGATAATAGTTTATTTACTAATTAATTTTTTTTATAAAATACAAACTGTCTCAAGCAAAAAACCACTTTAAAACAATTAACATTGAATCTGATAGTAATGCTTTTGGAAGAAGCCCATACAGAGAGTAACCTCTAATATTAGAAGACAAATTTGAAAGGGATTTTGAAGGAGTTACTTCACACAGGCAGCAAAATCTTCTATTGTGCTCATTCAAAGCAATCTTCTCCAAATCCAATTTCTTAACTTATATCTTAGATGGGTGTTGAAACAGGCTTCCATATAACATTTGTCAAACAAAGGGAAAAATGTATTGCAGATAATGACATATTTGAAATTCTGACTTTTCTGAGTTTTCTATTCTCCTAACACCGCTATGAGATCATCACATCAATCAATTTCTCCCTTAACAAGCTATGAAGTTATCTACACTGTTTTAATCAATTTGGGAAATTATACCTATTTATGCACACAAATGTGCCTATCAAATGAGTTCTTAAATATGAATTCATCTCCCTCCTTCCAAATAGAACTAATCACCAGTTATGAAACTGCAGTACAACCCAAAATAACTCTTCCCACCCCTTTTGCAAACAGTCCTATGAACAACAACTAATTGCCAGTTGTCTCAAGTTAATTAAATTCTCATCAGTTCTCATGCTGTGGCAAGAACTGTCCCAAGCACAGGAGTCAGGAAAAGGCATTATTTAGGACTAAGACTGAGTCAGTAGGGCAAGGTAACCAAGCATGTGACTTGTGAAAAAAACCAGAAAATAACTACAAAAGGTGATAGACTGACTTCATCCAGGCTTGTAAAGGTGAAAGTTCACGTAAGCTTTAATTGTTCAACTTGACAGCATTGTCTGCAGTGCTGCATCTAACATTGCTGGTGTAAATGGGGTTGACAGTGAAGGTGGAACGTTCTGTAATACTTCCAGCTGTTCTTAGAAATGCACTCTATTGCAGAGCTATAAAATTTTTCCTCTTACTGAATGATTGCATCATATTTTAAATTCACTTAAGTGCAAAAGTTTTCCAACAAACATTTATTCCCCTACAGGAACTTCCCAAGTTTCTTGAAGACCTTGCTTCAACGGATGCTGATCTGCCTTGGAACAGGTCTAAGAATCGTTTCCCAAACATAAAGCCATGTATGTGAGTCTGCTGATCAACTTCCCCCTTTTGCTCTTTACTTCCAATAGTGCAGCATATATTTGGAATGCAAGAGTATTTTTGTTTGATCTGCTGTTGAAATAGCAGTTCAATCACATCCACATTATGAAATAATTTTCTGTCAAGTAATCTGTCTTTTCTTTGTGTTTTTTAAAGGCAGTTTTATTTGCAAGTAGCTTTTAACTTGCTCTCACAAGCTTTAATATGCAGGTGCAAGAAACTGTAGCCTCAATAGTTTCTTAGCTTTGTAATTTAAGCCATGTAGCAAACTTTCTACCATTCTTGCTCATTGGATTATTTTTCCCCTTTAGTAAGAAGTAATTTTTTTAAACATATAAAATCCACATGGTCGTGCATTTAGCCACCTCGGGGGGCTGGGTATGCTTTCTTGTGGATATGTGTACATGTGCCACAAAGGTTCCACAGAAGATCAGAGTGACTGTATGATAACTTATAAGCTCAGGCTAGATATTATCACAGGAGACAGGAGTCTGTCTCTCTATACTCAACACTGCTTCATTTTTCAGTTAATAAGACAAGAAATGTCATTATTATTTTAGGCATTAGCTGTGATGTGAGATGGAGTGCAAGGCATTCCCTGGTTAATAATGCTACATTCTGTGCTATTAACTTTTCAGAGCAGCTGTTCCTGCTATCTACTGCCTTGTTCAAGACATACTCTAAGTTACAGTCACTAAAAATTTATATTCATGACACACAATGAAATATAAACAGACATGATTCATAAATCTTTAACTTTGTATTCTAATTAGTTTTTAACTAAGTTGAGAATCAAACATGAAAATTTTGTTATTTCATATATGATGTGTTTCTGCATATGTACCATGGGACCAAATCAGAAACCCTCAGTTTTGGGGTTTTTTTTAATAACGAGTTTACCTTATGTAAAATAAGTAAAACTATGTAAAAATGCCAGAATCTGGCTCAAATCTGTCACATGGGCACAAGTACATAGAAAAAAATTGTCAGATCCCTGCCCCTGCTGTCTGATTCAGACAGAAGTTAATAACTGTCTGTGCTAGAACAGCCTCTAAGTACACAGGCTACTTTTAGGTCGGGAATACTCCCATACATGCATCAAATTGAAGGTTTTGGCACATTGACCTTTTAAATTAAGAATTATTATATAAAACGTGTCTGGAACATGAAAGAATGACCATATAGTAATGGAAATAGGTTGAATTACCTTTGTAATTAGTGTTCTGCTATGTCAAATATTGATAGATTAGCAACAATAGCAGTATTTTTTAATTTATTAGCACTCCGGGAACACTTATTATTACATATTTCTATTTTTTTTAACAAATCTTTTGGTTAACTAGACTTTATTTCCATGATAGATAATAACAACAGAGTAAAGCTGATGCCTGATGCTGGTATTCCTGGATCTGACTACATTAATGCTAGCTACATGTCTGTAAGTAGAAAGTCTCTCATATTTTTACTATATTTGTTTTCTAGTAGAAGAGAGAGTCAAAAAGTCACTTGCAAGAAGAACAGAATTCTAATTTTTCTTTCATTCACTACAGCCATTGTTGCCATGGCGTTTTTCAAGTGACTTCTGTGGCACTGATCATGACTAGTTAAAAATACACATTATTCCTTCTTCATTGCTAAGCAATGATGTCCAGTAAGAATCAAAACTGTGTTCAGCAAATTGTTTTTCATAAATTGTTTCATACCATTATCATTAAAGACAATAGTGAAACTCCCACAGAGGTCAATTGTTTAGGCAGGTGTTATTTGGTCTCTTGGTTCAGGAGTTAGAGTTGTGTTTATGAATAGGACAATGTAAAGATAAGTGAACTGAAAATTTTATAGAAATGGCTGATAGCTTTGGCATGGCCCTTATTATTTTGTGAAAGTTGTGATGGAGGAAAATACAAATAAGCTTCTTGAGGAAGAAACTGGTACTGTATTTCTCATCCTTAGCTTTCTTCCTAGACTTTTCATTTTCTTATTGTGTACTCAGTGAATTCTTTATCTATATTTTTACCTGATTTTTTGTCCTGTTGAATCTCAAAGTGTGAATTATAATTATGCATTTAATTTCTTTTAGCAGTGGCTGGTGATCTCACATGAGGTCAAGGCTTGATTTACATTACACACTTTTCAAACACATAGCAAGATGTGCAGACTGTAGTCTAAACTGATGACACAATGGCAAGTAGAAATAGTTCTTTTCAGGTGAATGAAAGACATTCACAGAGAATAAGCAGTAGAGCTGAGACCATCTTCCTTTCTCATTAGAAAATGCTGTTTATTCCCTTTATATGGAATGTCTTTGTTCTGATAGTTAGCAGATAGGAAGAACCATGCCATTGATGCTGGGACTATACACAGAACAACTGAGAAGGAAAACAGACAGCTTGGAGCATGGCCTAGTCTTTACCCTTCCTATCACTAATTGTCATGTCTTATGCAAGGAACATGAACAGCAACTTCCAAAAAAGCTGCAGCAAAGGCAACTTACAGAGAGTGTTCCCTGCTGAGATTTTGCTGGTCTTTACTGCATACAGGCATATCATTTTGGGTCACCATTCATCAGTGAACAGACAACTCTGATGTTACCATTTCTCAAGGCTAAAGCTTTTAAATGCTGTCTGTATTTGTGGATGTGTAAATATATAAATGCATATAACTGAACCTTGCAATATTTGTGTGTGTGTGTACTTACATATCTAATTATCTAGGTGTATATACATATGCACAAATACAAAGAGAAGAAAGGAGAAATGTTGTATATAGTTTTAACAAATGGAAACTCTCCTGCTACTTTTATTTTCATTGGTTAAATAAGAAAAAGTCAGTAACTGAACTATGAGCTTTGCATCCCTGAGTTGTAGTTTCTCACCTCACTCTCAAATTAGGGAGGATTGACATAGTTTCCCATTTCTACCTGTTCTTTATATTATAGATGGAGTAAGTAACAGACAGCTGTGAATTATAGGGCTATAACTCCAACAGGGAGCTTTGGTGGTGCTACAAACCTCTGTGTCAGTTGTTTTGAGCAATAAGCAGAACTCTGTGATATTATAAACTGCTAGTGCTATAGCATAAATTTATTGTTATTATTGTTATTTTTATTACTGTTATTGTTATTTTACTTTCTGTAGTACATAATAGTTCCTGTAGGTATGCTTTGTTTCTTTGAGGAAACAGATCCAAGCGAAAACACACACTGACAGCACTTACACAGATTTTTTTCCATAAGCTTCCTTCCTCCCAAGTTTTACATCAATTTATAGATTTATAAATGAAATAGACAGTAGAAGACAACACTAAAATATAAGCCAATGTCTACAGCAGCTTTCTCAAAGACCTCTTATCAGAGATCATTTCTTTGAGTAAGCTCCAGCCATAAGTTAGAGCAGATCCCTGATGAGCATGAGAAGAACAAGGTCATCAGTGAGGTTTATTACTTGCACTGGCTCTCAAACTCCTTAGTTGTTTCTCTGGTTCCACTGCTCCTTAACACTATTTAATTCTACTATGTTGGCAACCTCTTGGCGTAGTTCTTGGTGGCCTCTGCCTAGATCTACAGTAAGGTTAGTATGAAGCCTTAGATACTTTTAAATGGAAATTGATGACCTGATATCCCTGTAATTTCTCTGCTAAATGCATTTCTATTGGCATGGAATTTCCCAAACTTTAGTAGAGTATTGGTTCATAACTGGACTACAAAAAAATGTTGTTAATTCCATAGGTTTCCAAGGCAACCTGCCTTGCAGTGCTTAGCCAGGCCTATGCCAATTTGCTTAATATTTCTGACTAGGTTTTAGCCTTAGGCATGACAGATACAGGCACAACTATGAGTCACATGCAAACTCCTTTTTTTCCTTGCCAACCTTTATGTGTAAAATGTTTTCTTTTTCTTAGGGTTATTTATGCCCAAATGAGTTTATTGCAACTCAGGGACCATTACCAGGAACGGTGGGCGATTTCTGGAGAATGGTGTGGGAGACAAGAGCTAAAACGCTCGTGATGCTTACACAGTGTTTTGAAAAAGGACGTGTAAGTTACCAGCGTACCAATTAAAAGAGTAATTGATATAATTAGAAATTCTGTATGTAGTTTCTGTCAAGATTATAATACAATAATATTAATTAATTAGTAATCATTTCCCTACAGATAAGATGTCATCAGTACTGGCCAGAAGATAATAAACCAGTGACTGTGTTTGGGGATATAGTGATCACTAAATTGATGGAAGATATTCAGATAGACTGGACCATCAGAGATCTAAAAATTGAAAGGGTAAGCCAGAACTGGAAGTTGATTTTGAAAAATCCATCCAACACCCCAAAGAATATCAGATGTGCTCCGTCCCACCCAACTACCCCTTCAGCATTCTTTTAATCTTTTAATGCACATAAACTGTACTGCCTGGTTGTCCTGCATTGTGTTTTCATTCATGTTTTATTTCCTGAGAATTTCTGTCACAAAGAGGTCAGATATTTTTCTGACAAGCTTTGAAGGACCTATCAAGGTTACTGAAACTCTGATCTGGTGGGAGGTGAAGTTTCTGCTTGGGCACCTCAATTGTCTCTTCTAGAAGGGAGTAATCTTAACCCTTCTGGAATCAGACAAATCCCTTTCAATGTATCCCTCTCAGATTAAAGGGAAAGATTCTCTGGTGCAGCTGTTTTGCATTGTGCCACCAGCCTTTCTGGCCTCCACCCCCAGAATATGCACCCAATATAAATGAGAATCATCAGTATTACTCCCACTCTTTGTGCTGGGAAATGGTATTAGGGCTACAGCATAGATCCACAACTATAGCTCTTTGGAAAAATTATTACTCAATATTAAGTCAGAGCAACAGTTAGGCTCAGAAACAATCTAAGCATAATGACCCAAGATTAAGTCAGCCTTTTCATGCACTCCCAACCTTGATCTGTGTTGTATATAGTGCAGCCAGATCCTATGACCTGAACTCAGCTATCCAAACGTGTGTGTTACCATTCTGTGGCACGTGCATGTGACAAAAGGCACACAGGAGTTAGGGGATTGCCTCAGTGGTCACCCAATAAGGATATATTGTACAGATAGTACAGGGCAATTGAAGATTTAAAAATGACTGAGTGAAGATAAATTTTTTTCTGCTAAAATAGGGCATACAGTAAACAAGACCAGAAAAGGGACTATTTAGAGTAAAAATGCATGCCAGCAAAATGTGAAGTCATGTGTGTTAACCAGGGGGAGCCTGATAAGAAGATAATCTGACTTGACTAGGTGATCCATTTACTACAGGTGAACTACCCTGCAGAAGATTTTATGCCCTTGATAAGCATGTCATTAAAAGTGTCGTATTGCTGGTTTTAAGATTGTGCTTCATCTTCCTTTCACAAATGGGTGGATTCTTGACAATCTTCCACTGAAGATAAAAAGCATGTGTGAGGCAAAAAATTCAAAATTATTGCCTTATTGCATCCAAAGTAATTTCTGTTTAATTTTTATGTTGATCAATTTTAAAAAAAGCATTGACATGAAGTAGTTGCCACACATAATTGCTCACATTTGTTCAGTGTTACTTGCAATATGAAAGGAGCAAGTGATTGATTCAAAGGAAATTTTAAAAAAATAGGAACTGGCTCATTACACAACAGTTCATTAAACTGTGTTATTCCTTGCTGCAGGATATTGTGAATGCTAAAAACTTACGGAGTTTCAAAAAATCTTCATAATTTAGTAGAAGAAAATTCTGACAAGTACTATTAAATTTTGAGATACTGTCTCTGGCTAAATTCATAAGTCACAAACTATTAAGGATATTCTGGGGAAATATAGATACATTGTTGTAATCTTTTATAATGTTCCTTAATATTTTTTCCTTAGCCACTGTTGGAAACAGGATATTGATCTTCACAGGCCTTTGGCATGATCCTGTTCTTTCATTTTTACATCCTTAATAAATTATTTAGATATCAGATCATAACCTGTTTTTTTCTCTAGGTTGCTGTCGCTGCTGCTCTGAGAGCATCAAACTTAGAAAATATTTCAGTGTTTACCAGTGTATGCGTGTAGTATGCCTTCACTACACCATATCAGTCTCGTAGTGGTTACTTTTTCCTAAACAAATTTCTCATTCCAGTTCACTAATCTTCTAAATGAGCCATAGAAATTTCAACACTCAATCTAAAAATTACATTGATATAGTGACTGAAGTCAAATGGAGAGTGACTACCAAAGTCATTAACACTTCCTTAAAGATGGAATTAATGCCATCTCAAAAAACCCCACCTTCCATAAATTCTGTGCACAACAAATTATTCCTTCATGCCATTACATCTTGTAATTATTATGCTATTCTGACTTTATTTTTACATGGAATTGTTGAGAAGGCTATATGTAACTTACTGAACCTTCTGTAACATTTCTCCTATAAAAATTACCTTATTTTATATTTTTCAGCATGGAGACTGCATGACGGTGCGGCAGTGTAACTTTACTTCTTGGCCAGAACACGGAGTCCCTGAAACAACTGCACCAATTATCCATTTTGTAAAACTTATCCGTGCAAGTCGAGCACATGATAGCACGCCAATGGTGGTTCACTGCAGGTAAGCACATTCACCAAATCATTGTTTAGTGTCAGAATTTCAAGTGCATATTAATGTGCAGGGAAGTTGCCAGAAGAACAACAGTGAAGACTGAGTGCATAGATATGGTTCTAGTACGGTCAGCAGTGAAGTTTCTCTAGCACTTCTTAGTCCTTTCTCAGAGGTAATATGCCAAAATGTGTCTGTTCTTCCATTCATGGAAATACATTGAGGTGATGTCAGTGATATTATTGCCTCGACAATTACCATAAGGTACTGCTGGATTTATCTCAGTTTTCCTCTTTAACCATCAGAAGAGGAATAGCAATGGCATGTGTTTATTTAAATTACTTGTATTATAATTAGAGGTCTTCTTAACGAACAAGTATTAAAAATGTATTTATAATGTACATGTCACATATCATAAGGAAGAAACTATTTGGGAGCCACAGGAATAAAGGTTTGCAGAGGCCATATCTCAAACTCGTTTACCTGCAAACAGATAAAATCTATATTTAGACTTAAATAAACAATCTGGTGGTTAGAGGTGTTCAGCTGTCATAGTTCCAATTGGTTTCATACTCCACACCCTTAAACCGCTATTTCAAAGAGTAAGTGTGTGGGGAAGGCTGTCTTCAGGAAAGTGATGAGTGTGTCTGCATTTTCTGTGCAGGTTGGTGTTCCTACTGAATGAATGGGCACACTCCAAAATAGCAATCTCAACTCAGCTTTGATTCTTTGCCTCATTCTCACTTGGTGTTTGGAAATGTGTGAAAGAAAAGCTGGCTTTGGTGCTACAAATCTCTTCGTTAACCACCCACTTTATCATGCATTGGAATTTTTTTTATTTGTCCTCAGTGTCCCCAGGGTGCCACAATGAATGGTAAAGCCTCATTTATTAGATATCAGTGTCTTTGACAGACATTGCAAAGGCAGAGAGACTATTACAGGAGAAAAACATGCTCTTTACATTTTCAGAACACTGACATTCTCTGGAACCTCTCTGCAATGAATCTTCAATCCTGTTTTCAGAAAGCAGATATATAAATGGGCCACCACAGCCCAGATACTCCACCCGTGCTCAAATTCCTAATGTTTATAAAACTTCTTTATGTATTCTCATATCCAGAGAACTCACTCATTGCTTTCTGGTCATTAGATCTTGCAAGTTCATGTTTTGCTATATATCTCCTGATTATCTGTGGTGATATACCCTGCATTTATTATACCAATTGCAGGGAAGTCTGATAGTGATTTTCAGAAAATTCTCTTCATTATGAGGCCTTTAAATAAAACACTAGTTAGCAGCATGTCTTGCACACTCATCCTCCTTTTAAAAGTGTTTTCTTTTAAATGTTTTGCCATATCCCATGTAGTTTTCTGTCAAATACCAAAGGTATCTCAGAATCCAGGTGTGATTTTGCAAAATCTTATTACTTTTTCTTTCCATTAGTGAGCCCTAGAAAACTCACAGAAAAGCTGTAGAGTCTTTTTTCCACTTAAACAGGTTTGGTTTAGTTATATTTCATTTGTCTGATGCAACCCTTTTGTAAAATCAAAATCAGAACATGGCTCAAATCAAGATTTCACTTTACTCCAAACCGCAAAGAGACACACACATCACAAAATGTCAATACTGAAAAAAGATTTAGGGTTTTTTTTCCAAAGGTTTCTTTTCACAATAAACTTAATTTATCTAGAATATTCTAAGAAAATAAGAAAAATATTAACAGAAAGGCTTTATTTTATCTCATGTATCATGCTTGCAGTGCTGGTGTTGGAAGAACAGGTGTTTATATTGCACTTGACCATTTAACCCAACACATAAATGACCATGATTTTGTGGATATCTATGGACTTGTAGCAGAGCTAAGAAGTGAAAGAATGTGTATGGTACAGAACCTGGTAAGATATATCTATTCATTTTCCTGTTGTTAAAAAGTTAATCATCTCATCCTCTGATCTACAAACAAGACTAGAAAGCTCATAACAATTAGCTGTATGAAACATTTTCTACCGAATCTTGCTCATATTTGTTTCAAGCAATGTGCAGATATATGGTTTGTATTATTTAAGTATACTTGGCCAGCAAAGTCTTGACAAGTGCTGAAAGGAGTAATATTTAGATTTTAGAACCTACATAACAATTTCTCAGTGTTTGAGAAAGTTTATTTCAAGTTCTGGGTGAAGAACAGTGGCTACATTAAAAATGGGTTTGCTCATTCACTACTTAATTTGACTTTATTTACTACTTAAGTGTAATTTTTTGTGTATGTATATGTGGCATAGTCCTCTAAACTTTTAAATATTCATTTACCTCTGAACTCATTATTAATCCCTTGATTCTGTTTCAATTGCATGGAATAAAATAGCACATACGGATAGATTTAAGCACAGACTTCAGTGTTCAAAATCAAGGCAATGGTGGCTTTGGAGTCTAAAAAAGTGCATTTCTGGTAGATTTATTCAGTATGGATATAAGTTTGTGATGAACTGCTGGTGAGGAAGACCTCTGCTACATCTGGAATTCTGAGTGTATGTAAAGGAGTAATAGAAGAATTTAAAGCTGATCCAAAATGCCCAATGGAACAGAAATCAGCTGTATTTGCAAAAGGCTTTTGGCCTAAGTCTCCTGCAGACCAGATCTAACCCACGACCTGAAGCTTTTGAGTCTACAGCACAACTCACTAATTTCTAAGTATGGATGAGTAGTTTCAGTATGAACCTCCTTATAACTGATGGATTTAAATTGGTTCTAATGTAAGGTGACTTGCTCCATTAGGAATGCAATTCTGCTACTTCATATTGCTGCAGAATATATGAAAAATATGTCAGATTATACAAAGCAGTTAACCTCTCTTCAGCAACTGCACTTCAGAAGATTTTGTGAGACCTCCTGGTGATACTCTGCCATGATATATCTTGTAAGGTGCAATCTGATTACCATTTGCTTTAAATTTTTCTGTTTGAAGTCTTGATGAAACTAAACAATTGCCAGGAATTTCTTGTGATGATGAATCCTGGGAATGTTCTTTAGTTGTTGTTTTACACTTTTGACTAGAAGTAGAATAATCTAAAAATAAATCAAAGGCTGGAAGAAAATGTAATGGGAGCAATCCCAAAATAAAATAGTTAAATGGTAAGACATTAGATAAGATGAATGTACATTTTTAAGATATGCATAATGTTTGTGTACCTCTTCATTTGCATATTTGGGCAGGGACTAGGAAAAAGTGTGCCAAAATCAATACAAGATGATGGTGTCATAGTTCTGATTTCCTAAGAGATCAATTATCGATCTGTATGCCAATTGCAAAAGTCTGAGACAGGTTGTTCTCTGTCCAGGTCATTTCCACTCGTGTTTGCAAGACTACAAAAGTCAGAACAGCAAGAAAACTTGCCCAGAGGGAATCAATCTTGTAAAGTTTTATGGTAGCTTTAGAATTCAGGCTATTCTGAGAGTTCTGTTATAAAATACTGTTGAGTTGCCTATTAATCAGATTTTGCGTGATCAGCACAGAATATATAAAGAGAGGAATAATTCCTTCCCAGAGCTGAGTTTAGAGATCCATCAGTCAAACTGTCTGTAAGATCTATTCGTAAAATAAGTAAAAACTGATTGTTCTCAGACCTGCATTTTGCTTGTTTATAGCTTCAAAATAGTTTTCCTTTTGCCAACAGTCACAATCTGTTACTGTAGCCAATGGATGCAGAATAGTTTAGAATGTCATTGATTCTAACTGGGAAAAAAACTTGTTACACATACATTGCCCAGGTAGCCTGCTTCATTCTCCTCTGGCAAACCCAGAAAGATTTTCATTGCTACATCAGAAGCAGTTGTATGAATACAAGAGATTATAGAGCTTTCATAGTCTGCCTTCTGAACTGGAATAACTAATCTAAACTCCACTGAAACTTCAGACCTTTACTCTAGAAATCCATATTGTCCAACAGACATGTTAAAGTTTATCTTGTTGCCAAGTTCAAAGACTATTTTGTACAAAGTAACGCCACACTATTACTTCCGTAAGAAAGCTATTGAAAAGCATAATGGTGCTGTGTGCTTCAGGGGTCTGTGAAAGACTGTTTTAATTACTCACAGCTCTGGAGTTGTGGGCATAAAACATATCTGTGTAAGCGAATTTCTCTTACACATTTGAGACACTTGACTTGAAAACTCATGGTAGTTCTGAAACAAAATAGCAATTATTGAGCAAAAAAATTACTTATTTTTACCTGGGCAAAAGTCAATGATAATAAAGTGATTTTGGTGGAGATATTCCAAATCCATCTTGACAAGGTCCTGGGAAACATTTTAGCTGACACAGCTTAAGGAGTGGGTAGTTGCACTAGGTAATCTCAAAAGGCTTCTTCTAAATCTGGAACAAATCTCCGATAGTGTGATCTGTCTTGTTTTCTGCATCTACATATACAATACTTCTCCTATGTGAAGATATACTTAACCTCTTTATTATATTTCTATCTATTTTCATTACTTAATTTATTCTTACATTGCCTTATTTTGTTTTTCTTTTTTCAGACTTTAAGTCCTTGGAAGTGTCAGATTAAGTTTGCATTACAGTCTGTTAAAAATGAGGCTACAATTCAAAAAGCATCACTAAAAATACTGTGTGTTTTTTTGCTCCTGGAAATGGTGCATGCTCCTAGAACATAAAGGTTTAGCTTTACTTGAACTTCTGCATTTGAGTGCACCCTGCTGGTTTTCTCTATGCTAGAAAGAGGGAAATTTTCTTATCTAAGTGTTACATTCATGTAGTTCAGTTTCTTCAGTCTGAATCTCAGGGCAAAAATTCTTTTCATAGCACAAACCTTCACAGAAAATTGCGGAATAGCTTATTAGTCTCAGTTATGGTCAGCGTAATTTCAAATATCTTACTTTGCATAAGGATTAATATATTTTGACAAATTTTAAAGCACTATGCTTCATAATGAATTCGATCAGGTATATATAATGTGGTCACTGAAGTACTAAGATTGCTGAGTTAAACTGCAGTTACTCTGAGAATATCTAGATGTTATAAAAAAGTAAAAGACTTTTGGTATTAGAAGTACATTTTTCTTCTAATCAGGCATCTTTAAATTCACATCATACAGGCACAATATATATTTTTGCATCAATGCGTATTGGACCTGTTGACAAGCAAGGGAAGTAGTCAGCCCATATGTTTTGTAAATTATTCAGCACTTCAAAAGATGGACTCTCTGGATGCCATGGAAGGTAAGGAGATACAAGCTGCCTCAAAATCATTTTTTCACAGGCTTGTCCAGATTAAGAAGCAGGACAAAAATACTTTGACAGGCATCTTTTGGCTTCAAAAATGTAAATTTCTAACATTTTGCTGCTCTTTAGTCTTTCTCATAGTAACAGGTATTGCTCAAATTTTCCACTTCTTTTTCCCTGCAAGATCTTTTAAATTAAACTAAAAATAGTTATCTGTCATTAGTTACTATTTGTTTACAAGGTAGGTTTACATAATGTATCTGTTACTTTTGCAGGTGATGTGGAGCTTGAATGGGAAGAAACTACCATGTAAATACTAAGAGTAACTATGAAAGAAAATGAGATTTTGAAAGTCAAAGTCGTATTTTTCTAAGCACAGGGGCCAAAGTGAATTCCCCTATTTTGATGATTAAAGCAAACACAGATGATCAAAGCATCTTCTCTTCTATCAATGTGCCTTCATAAATAAGTTGAAGTATTTTATTCAGAACACTGAGCAATAATGATGTGGAATACTTTTGCACAGACTGTACTTCTGGTGTTATATGAGTAGTGCACCCAGTACGTGTTTAAGTAGAAAATGTGTTTGAACGTATTCCATTATCTTTGTAAAAGAAAAATAAGCCAAATAAGATGTAAAAATTTCATATTCCCATTGAACTTTTTCTGGTGTGAATTTGCTGTGTTCTGCATGTTTTGGTTTTCAGTAAAAGCTACAGTTTCTTGAATCATTCTTGCTAGACTGGCTTCAGTGTTGTCAGTTCTTGCAGATTAATTACAATACCATCATAATGATCTTTGCATAACTGTAGGCTCTTGTGTTTTGAATATTTTTTTTAAAAGTGGTAGCATATCAGCTCATGATCCTGAACAGCTGAAGAGTCACCTTCTGACATGGAAAGGATTATTCAACTCTTACACAGCACACAGTAGCTCTTCAGGGACGCTTGGGGCTATTTAAGCTATTTAATAATCAGCAGGTTGGTTTTTTTAAATATATAATGGTGATTGCATATGTTCAATGCAGAAGAAAGTCTTTAACATTTCTGCTACTTTTTCAAACAGATACAACAAAGTAAAACTATAAATCTATTATCTATTACAAAGAATTCTAGATTGACTTATGTAATAAAATGTTTAGAATTCATTCACATTTCTTGATTATAACTCTATTCAGTATTTCAAAAGGTTGGTCAAAATTTAATGTCAACATATTTTATGACAGCGCTGTCAAGTAAAAATGTTGTTGCTCCTTCCTTGGCATCACTGTAGACACTGAAAATGATGGGAGCTGATATCTGGAGATTTAATAAAAGAAAAGATCTTCCACTTACTATTATTATTATTATTATTATTATTATTGTTATTGTTGTTATTATTCAAAATAAATCTGAAACAGGAATGAGAGAAGCAGGAAGCTCTTAACTGAGGAGCAGAGCAAAAATATGTAGAGTAGGAAGATTAGAGAGATAATTAAACTGTGTGCCCTAGTTTTACATGGAAGTGACAGTATTCAATTTATATTATTGGGGGGAAGGGTTGATTGATAAGTTTTTCTCTGTATAAAGAAATGTATCATCATTCTGAATAACACTGAAACTGTGACCTTAATCTGAGTGTAAAAAATAATAGCAAAAAGACTTTGGAGCTGCCATTTTATATTATGTTTAGACAAAGAAATCAAAGATGCCTTATTGAGGCATCAAGCTCAGGGAAGTCAGAAAAACCTCTATAGAAACCTTGAAATATGTATGTGAGGGGCTGTATTTGTATGCTCACACTCTGAATGAAAGAATAAATGAACAAACCTTTCCATTTCTTGACTGTAGCTACCAGACGAAAATGCTGTGCAGGATGTAACATGGTACTTTTCAGAAGCAAACGACAGTAGGTGTTTTTAGAAGCTGGCAAGATTAGTACAGTGCAGCCCCTTTGTAATTTAGCAGAAAGTGCCAAGTATCTAAAATGAAAATCAAAAGACAGTGTTTAAGGAGGTGGAAGTGGTCTATGAAGATATTTGGGCAGTCTGTCTTTTAGGAAGATTGATGGTATTGTAAACATCACCTGTCAAGCTAAAAAGTAAACAATGCCTTTTAGAGCTGGATAGAGCAAGAGAGAGGTGATGTCCACAGCTGTTCAAGTCTCTGGCAAAGCATTCGGTACAGCTCTAGTTTCATTTGGTTCCTATGAAACATGTGTTCTTCATTTATTATACATGTACTTTAAAGTATTCTGACAAATTGCTTATAGGGACTTACAGATGTTTTTCATGATTTATAGTTGTACTTGGTAGCAGTACATGCAGCGCTGATATTATAGAGTCATAATCTTTTATAATCTTACATCCACAATAGTGGAATATTTGCACATACGTCATTCCTCTTTTGATTGGAGGAAAAATCTAAGAAGCCTTATGCAACTTACAGATGAGCTCCAGAAGTTTCAAATCTGCATAAGTGTTTTCTGCTTTTTATAAAATACTTAAAGATGAAGACTCTTATATATTCCTTTGGGGAACCTGCCTATGGCCAGACATTGCATTTGGTAGTCTGCTGGTCTGACAACTTAGTAAGAGACTAGAAAATGGAGTTTCTTTGCTACAGAGGCAAAGAAAAAGCTGAAAAGTAATTCAAGTAGTTTACTGTACTATTTGTTGTAAGCAATGTACCATTTGTTGTAAGCAATCTCATATGTGCTACCTTGGCACATTTTGCATTTTCTTCAGGGTAAAAGACAACATTCAGCATAAACTGGCTACATCTCATAAGATATATGGTCAGGGAAAGAAATATCCCCAGGCAACTCTCTCCAAGAACTGGTTTTCAGTATAAACATAGCAGTAGTTCACCGACCTTCTTGTGTGTCTGCCAATGCTTTACAGGGATAGGAGGGCATCTATATATCAGGAAATTCCTCCAGACCTTGGTTCAGTCATGAAGAAAGAATTTTCACAGTCTCTTGTCTTTCATCCCTTCTTCCCTTATGCAATGTCAACTATGGTGGTGCCACTGACAGCACTGCAGAGCTGGAGGCAAGCAATTTCTCTTTTAGGAGTACATGTATATAAATAAAGCAACACACCAACTCATTTTTAATATCACCACTCAATCTTCTACAAATTCTTGGCATTACTATCATGAGTGTACTCTATCATAATTAGAAAAGGAATAAATAAAAATTGGAGAAAAAGTCAGAACTTCTATAGGATTATTCAGAGATTCTCTAGGATTATTGCAATTGTATTGAAACTAGATCATACTGTATTAAATTATCTGGGCAATTTCTAGAGACTGATACATCTCCATGCATAGAAGAAACATTCTTTGTATATATGATTATAGCCACTTCTTCTGGACAAGAGGCTACTGTCAGCGTCCTTAAAAACTGATCTGTTTTGTTCACAAAGGTAACAAAAAGACAGGAGAACATCACATTCATGTTAAATTTTAAACACTTCTTATACTGTTAAAAGAGTTGATAAAAATAATTGTGCAAAGTTGTGATTTTACTGCATATATAGAGCTATTCAGTGATTTAAATTCATAACATTATGTGAAAGATTAATAATGTGAATTAATCTGTGTAATACCATCTGTATACTGCTGCAATACAGAGTATACTTATAAGCAGTTACTAAGACAAACCAGTAAAGAGCAATGAATCAATCATATTTTATACTAAGGTAACAAGACAGGGAGCTTTCTTGGTTGAATACAGAAATTACAAAGCATTCTAGATGTGAACATGAATTTGCAGAGATTCAGGACACAGAGCCCTGCAAAATCTGTAAATATAAAAGATTTTTTTCTGAAAATATTTTGATGGCGAGTTACAATAAAATTTGAGAAGTACCTATTTCAGAGGGTATTACATGTATGTTATAACACAACAACATTGTCTATCCATGGAAATAAATAATAAAAATAGATCCAAATTAATTTCTGTTTTAAGACCCATGAAAACTATCCAATTATCTCTCTGGTTTAGAAGATACGCAAATGATAATACTGAATTCATGGTTGTTTTATAATTAAGTTACATGCCCATTCAGTGCTTAAAAAATCAATGCATTGAGTACAGTCAACTGTAACTAGAAACCATTGACACACAGTGCTGAACATGCCTTTGTTGATTTTGATTTTAAGGAAAATGTACTGAAAGGTGATCCACTGTTTCAACCATTTCTCTGTGACTGTTATGTCACCACTCTATGCAGGGTGTTGAAAAGACAAGTCCTCCCATCATTGTTCTCCATGCTTTATTCTCTTTTCTAATACTGTGTTACTTGTCTATATGTGATTATATTAGAAAGAATTGTAAACAGTAATATGGATCCTCTTAAGTAATGCAAGCATGATCTACAGGTGTGTAGTGGTCTTACTTCAAAACATTTCTCTATTTCCTTCCCATGAGTTGATTTCCACATGACATCACAGAATATCAGCTGCATTTTTGGGCTGATTCTTGTTCAATACATTTTCTGCTCTGTCCTATCTGTGGCTACAATTACGAGGTATGAGGCATGTGCAAACCTGCTTTTGTGGTCTGTGGTCTCAGAGCTGAACTGTGGTATCAGTTGCATGTCTTTGCAGCACTGGCGTTGCAACTGTAAGGGTAAGCTGGTTTCCTATCCAGTAGTTTCCCCTACTGCTATAAGAAATTCTGGTATAAATTTTAGCACTGGTCATTGTTCAGTGTCAGCTGAAAAAAGTGTTTGATATTTTCCATGGCCATTCTCTTCTCACAATTACTTTTCCAAAACAATGCTGAACTAATTGTTATTTCAATTATTTATTCTCACAACTCCCTTATCATATAGGCCTTTTTTTAGATTCTACTATGTAAAGAAACATGAAAATCAATGGCTTTTCAGCACTGAGTAACGGTGTATGATACATTTCATAGATCCAACATCAGCAGGCAGTTTGCAATGAAGTTGTGACTCTATCTTTCAGATGAAAGATAGCATTTACAAGGTTTCAGATATATTTGGATCATCTTACTCTGCTTGTTGATTGGTGTAACCAGGGTGATCTTTTTGTAGGATGACAGCTGCACCCAGCTATCCACTGTAATCATGAATAAACCATTCCAACACTCTTTACAGTCAATACTGTAAAAGCCAAGAGAAGTTTTACAAGGATGTTCCCAAAATATTTTGCAGGAGATGGAGTTCTGAATGATATAAAAAGAATACTTGGATACTGGAAACCTAATATGCAACTAAAGCTGTACCATTCACAGCTGCATTCCATGAAGCCTGCTGAGCAGGGTGTGTGTCCTAGAACACACAGAGAATACTTGGGACAACATAACACAACCTGTGAGCTGCGTACTGCAAAATACAGGGAACTCTTGCCATCCATGCAGGAATGCATTTAGATAAGGTTTACTGTAAAATGACCCTGGCTTACTTGAAAAACATAAATGCAGGAAACACCTATTATTACAGCTGGTAAAATCCCTTGTGATTCAAGTTAGTGCTAGGAACCACAAGACCCTATTTAATCAATTCTTTCACTAATCTTAAATATAAAACCAAATATTTTGACACCACAAGTGTAGAACGTGGACAGACATAATGTAGACAAAGACTTTCTTCCACTAACGGAGGCACAAGCAGAAAAATAGTTAAATAGTATGCCCCTCTCTTTTCCTCCATCTGCAGTCTGCATGTGCTCACGAGCTAGGAATAATTTCATATACATAGAATTTATTCACTTTTAATTTGATTCTTATATTGGTAATCCCTGTCTCAAAATCCAGCATAAAACAATTACAGAACACTGCTTTTTCATTTATTAACCTTCTGTTTGGATTCACAATAGCTCCATTTAACTATTACAGAATTCTACTAATTCTCTGTCAGTATTACACATACAAAATACACAGTCTGAATCTGGGCACAGATTGTGCACAGAATTCTTCATTGAGCTGCACTAACACAATACTGCACTGCAGGCAAGGGTAAGGAATTGACCTGAGGAGACTGGCTGCCTAACATATAATCTTACTCCTTTTTGAGAACAGGATAGTTATCTGACTGGTCCAGTCAGGGAGTCCAGAAAATGTTCCCAAAGCTGTCTGACATTTATACATAGGAGTTTAAACTGAACTTTTCTCTGCTAAGTATAAACTAGAAAAATCAGGACTATCACTGTTGTTAGCAACTGATCTTTGTTGCTTAGGATACCAAGAAGAAAATCTCTTGTTTAACTGGTATTAATAGTGCTTTTAACTTACAGAGACTTACTTTCATCTTCTTGCTATGCACTTAAAATTTTGGCACTTTTCTGTCCTTTATATCTTTTTTTTTTTCTCTTTCAGAGTAGGGATTTTGAGATAATGACTTTTGAATAGTTCCAGGTTGCCTAATAAATATATTGAGCTGTCCTGATGAAATAACCATTAGAAGGATGCTTTGATAAAAATGTTCTATAATAATGGTCAGATTATTGCAATTCCTCAAAAATACACCTACATCCTGTGGGGTGGCCATTATTTTAAGAACTTATCTACTAAGTATGCAGTACACTAAGAGTGTGACTGAATGCTCATGAAGGCAGATACATTTATCACTTCTTGATTTTCCCATTCTTTTTGCCCTTCTTTACTAACACTCCTAAGCAGGTATTGGGGACATATCAGGGTGCTGGTTAATGGAGATTAATCACGTCAGTTATAATAACTCTGTTAAAATTTAATGAGACACATTCCTCTCCTGCATACTGCAAACATTCAAGTTTTCATAGACTGTGTATCTCTGAAACAAATCACTTAATTTCTGTGTATCTCAATTCCTTAAGCCCCACCAAAAAAAAAAAAAAAAATTAAAAATTTTATTAAACCTTTTTTCCCCTAAAATCTATGTGTCCTATGTATTTGAAAGCTCTGTGGGGAAATCAGTTTCTCCCAAAATGTCTTTGCACACCTTCTATCACAACTAAGAATACCACCAGAGTAACAAATTTTTTCTCCTATAATATCATCCCAAAACAAACTAAAAAATGGCCAGAAGATTATCAAGAGCCACTAGGGATGGCATCTCTGCAACACAGTGTTTGTGCTTTGCTTAACTTTCATGATCCCTTCAGTTCTCTCACCTTGACAATAAAGATGTAGTAGGCAGTGGCTCTCCATATGGAGCTAAGTTTGCTGAGGGCTAACTTCATCTTTCTGGAAAGGTTCCAGATGAGCATCTGAGGAGTACAACGGGTAGTTTTCACATGTTCCCTCTTTTTCAGTCTTTGGGAAAAAGAAATCTCCTGGCTCTGTGTCTAGAATAAAAGAAAAATTACAAGAATTGACTGAAGATTATGCCAGCATTTTTAGCAACTTATTATCGCAGTTACAATATACCACATTCACATATCCTTTATCAAGTATGCGTGCACAAGCAATACTCAAAGTCTTGAAACTAAAAGCACATCCAAATCAGTCAGGTCAGGTGTGATCAGCTTGCTTCATGACCATTAACTCTTGATCTACAGAAGTAATTGGTTCTGATTTAAAAAAAATAGATTTTGGGCTGTCATAGTATCTGGTTCTTCAAAACCAGGAAAAATGTTCACTAGTATCATGTAAGGACACTTCGTGAAACATAACATTTCTACAGCAGCTGATAGAGGGAGAATGCTTCCATTGACAGAAAACTAACAAACAAGGGTCAAAATGGGCAGTTCGTGTCAATTCCAGAAGAATTTAAAACTTAGACATGAGCTTGATAAAATGTGTTAATAAAGCCAGTATCTGTATGAGAACAACCTGGTACTTAGCAAAAATCCATTTTGAACAACATGTTTGCCACAACATGTATTAAAACATTTAGGAGAAAATAATATTGTATTAATTAAATACAGAAGTATTATATTTCATTGTCATCCAACATCATATCATGTGTTTTGCTTTTTCCTGACAAAGAAATTCCAAACACAAATCAGAGTTGGCTAAAAAGTTCATCTTCCAAAGATGTAAATCTGTGATAAAGCCTTTATGATTTTGTTTCTAAGAGACTACAAATCAAGTGAAATGAGATTTTCTATTACAATTTTTAAATAATTCTTTATAGTCTACGTAGGATATTTTCAATCACATTTAGAAATCAATGCAGTATATACTGTAGAAGAACTGTATACTTCTGGAGAAGGACTGCAAGAATAATTTTAGTCTCTGTAGAGGCTAGCCTTCTGCTGCACACGATTCAAATACAGTTTCCATGCCAAAGAAATATCACATGACTGGCAATGAGGGTCTGCTGGCATTGCTGAGTAATCCAAAGCCTGCTTTTGGGAGGAAGTGAGTCAGGGGAAGCTGTTGAGGCCAACATCAACAGAATAGCCCAGTGACTCAGCCCAGTCCTGTTCCCCAGTGAAGCAGTGAGATTACTGGGCAATCAATACAATCTACTGCATGTCACCCTTTCCACATATGTGTTCTTTTCCTGCTTCCCTGTGTACCAAATTTTGAGAATGCTTCTCTGTGGTTTTTTTTGTCCCTGTATTTCATTAGTTTCTTTTGTGGTTTTTTTTTTTGTGTTTGTTTTTTGTTTGTTTGTTTATTTTTGTGGTGTGTTTTGGTTTGGTTTGGTTTGGTTTTTTGTCTGAAGGTCAAAGAGAAAGGTATTGAGAAAGGAGTAATGACATACAATAGCAGTTGGGTTGTATTAGAGAATTTCAAGAATATTTAAATGTTATAGTACTTAACTCTTGGGCATCCTGTTGTTCAGCAGAATCCTAAGGTGGCAGGTAAGTGCTCAAACTCAAAACATATAGAAAAATAGCAACCTAAGAAATACATTTTCAGAAATTATGATTGAAACTCAAGAAAAAACAAGGACTGATGACACAGATAAAAAATAGCAAAGTGTACATGTCCACACAGCTCTATGATTGTCATGTCCTCTTGTTAAGGAATCATCCTCTAATTATGATTCAATTGTTGTGTAATTCCACTGGAATTGTCAGTTCTGATTTCCCCTTCTAAAAAAAAATCCAGGAATAAATCTCTAGACTTCAGTTTTAAGTACTCAAAGAATACACAGGAGACACTGATTTACTTTCATCCTCTTCTTGATTCAGAACAGTGAACTGTTTATCCTTTTTTATCACATCTCAGGCAAATATGTTGATCCCTGGGTTAAGGTTGCCAGGGAATCACATATGCATTATCTGTCTCGTCCTGGTAGTCACATTTCCCAGAATATTCAGGTATTGTTTCAGAAAGTAATCTAGCCTGAGGGGGGCAGGCTCTCACATGAAATGTCAAAGGCAGCTGTTCGAAACCCAAAATACAGTAATAAAAAAAATTACAGAAATCTGGCTGGATCTTCTCCCTCCCTGAAAGAGCACTGATACCTTGACTGCCTTTATATTTCCACCCTTAATGCTCCTCAGTTATCCCAAACAAAATTGAATTCTTTCTAATAAAGAACAGTGACAACATATTTCATAGCAAAAGAAGGCAAAAAAGGAATCTCATTGTCCCATAGTCTGCATATTTTGCATGAAGGCAACATCGCTCCTAGCAGAGGTTTGGGTGCATTTCTGCAGCCAAGCCAGTCTGATGTTTGTCCTTCTATAAGGATACTTACTGTCTTATTATAACTAATTGCCTGTATTTGTTTCTATCCACATAAACAGGTGCATCAGTTTACTGTTCCTCTTTGCAGGGTTTACTGTTTGCCTGATCACTGCCAGCACTTTCCCTTGACTTTTCTGGTCTCTGTATCAGCACATTCATTCAACATTTACACAGCGTTTCTAAGCATGTCATCTTTCTTGTTAGCATTCTGTGTTACCATTCTGTTCTTTATATAATTGTACCTGATGTATCAGTTTTGAGATGCAGTCCAGCCCCTGAAAATGGTCGAGGAATTGCAGTTAAGTCTTACCAGCCTAGAACAGGAGGCAAGGACTTCCTCATGTGCCTAGGACATACAAACTCCTGTTTGTATGTCCTAGTGGGATGTGTGGGGTTCTTTTCTCAGCAGCATGACATATATTCATCTTACAACCCACTATAACCATTAGTTTCCTTCTTTTGTAGAATTACCACCTAGGTAGTTACTTGGTCTCTATTTCTGCAATGATCTGGCTTCCCAAAATGCTCATTTGTGCCCTTGTCCTCATTGAATTGAAGTCTATTAAAGACCAGATTTCTGGTTCATCATGAAAAATTCAAAGTCCTCCAACAAGCTGACAATTCATGATGCCTCTGTAATATCTGAGAACTGGATGAGCATATTCTCTATTCCACCATCTGAGTTATTTCTTAAAACAAAAGTTCCCAGAGCAGAAGCCTGGGAAGTCCCTCATCTGAGAGTTCTTCTTTGATGAGTTTCCAAGGATTTGAATACCCATAGGAGTTTCATTTTTCTAGTCTTTATATGGGGATGTAATGTGAAAGTGTATTAAAAATTTTATTAAAATCAAGTAAGTGTTTTCTGCTTATTCCATAACCAAAATAATTGTTCTTCTCTTAGGGCAGGACAATAAATTGATTTGTCTGGGAGATTTTTTAAAGGAACAAGACTATTCCATGTTACCATTATTCATCCCTTTGTATTCTTACAGGTGCACACAACTATTGTAACATTTTCCACTATTTTCACAGAAACTTCGGTTGAACTTCTCATCTACAAGTCCCTATTTCCTTCTGTTTCTGTGTTATATTTGCCCATCTATAGTTTCTGCAATCTCACTCATCCAGCACAAGTTCTCAAAGTCATCAGGAAACGGCACTGCGATCAGTTCAGGCAATTCTCTACTTACACTAAGGCCAAACCAGTTTTAACATGTAAGTTAATCTAATTATTTTACCTCTTGTTTTCCCTATCCTGTCCTGACTACTTTTACTTTGTTATTAATGCTAGTAATTTTGTTAACCAGCCAATTGCATTGCATTTTTAGTTGTACTTCGGATTGAGAGAGGCATTAAACATGGCATCATCTGTTTCTCTCTGTTAAGGCTTCCTTAGTTCTCTTGCCATTGCAATCCTTAATAAAAGATTCTTCTTAATTTTTATGACTTTTGATAATGATTTCTTTATTTTTCCTTTGCCTTTCTGATTTGGTCCTAACATGTTGTGCTATCCTTTCTTTCCCAGACTTCTTTTGGACTCTGTTGTTCATGACTCCTCTTCCTCAGCTTTAGAACAGGGTATTACAATAATTTAGGATGGAAATGACCTGTGAAGATCATCTAACCCAGGTCCAATTTCGAAGTTTGATCACATTACTCAGGGTCTTCATATGTCAAGATGGACATTTATCTTGTGGCTTCACTAAGAGGTAGTTACAGTCTCATCAAGAATGACATTCTGTTAAGTCCTTAACTGCCACATAAAATCTGGCTGGCTAAGTTGTGTTCAAGGTCCAATCTACAAATTGTGTTCTGACTCCATCTGTTTTAGGTCCTGTCAATATGTCAGGCAGAAACACATGAAAAATAATGCCCCCAACTGCTCTGCTGAACCAACACGTAGGGATTTCTGCATACATCCAGCAGATGATGTTCAGATACCTCTGGAAATTTAGTGATGAAAAATGTGGCACATACACTTTCCCAGACATCTCTAAGGTTTTGCAGCAAGGCCTGAAAATAGGTGTTGTGAGGTTTAGGCACTCAAACTGAGGCAGAGGCATGTAAATCCCACATGGAATCAGGCCCTTGATGGCATTACTGTTAATTGGCATGTGCTAACCTATGCATTTCCTGATGTCTCTTGGCAGCTCTTAGACCCTTCTCATGGTAAGTCCAAGAAGGATTATCTATCTAGGTTTCCCTTCACTGGCTTGTCCTTTGGGACTTGATCCTGCAAGCCCTATCAGATGTAAGTAATTACAAAAAATACTTTGGGAGGTGAGACAATATTGGGATGTTCAGAAAGGGATTAGATAAATTCATGGACAACATGTCTGTAAACAGATACTTACAGGACCAGGCAGTGATGTGCTCTGGAACAGAGAAAGTTGGAAGAGTCACACTTGTCCATTAATTACTTCTGTAAGCTCACTATGTCAAAGAGCAAGTATGTGGATGAGGGACATGGCAGGTCTGATGACTGATGTTTGTTAAAGAAAGCCATTTGGTTTAGGTCAATAGTTTCTGTCACATATTAATTCTTATGGCAAAAAGGAACATAAGGGTGGCTGAGATTAACCCAGTCTGTTCCTACTAGTACTGCACTGCCTAAGGAATAACAGAATTAAGATCACGAAGATCTGAACTAAGACGCAACCAATTGTGAACCAATTCTAGTAAACTGGTCAAGAAGTGCTATACAGGACAATGAGAACCTGACAAGTCTTATCATGCAATATCTTTCAAGATTACCTATAGTGCATTTCTGGTTGTCTTCACCATAGTTCAGCATGACTGCCTGTTGGGATTAGCGGTGTGTAATGACAGCTGAAATGAAAAAGCTATTGGTATAACTTGGACTCATCAGACACAAATAAATTCTGTTATCAGATACTACTAAGTTCCAAAAAAATCACAAAGAATTCACATTTATACCTCAGGTATTTTTGATTGAAATAATCTCAAGGTATTTCAAACTAGAAGCTATCAAAATTAGAAAGCAAATTCCCTGCAAGGGCTTAGTACCATCGATAAGACCATTCTAGATCATGGCTTACTCAGAATTTTTGGGACCTTTGAAAACTCACCTTAAGTAGTTTGACTAACTTTAGTCTGATTTACAACTCTCTACGTACTGGCGTCAGTTTGACTTGCAAGCATGATTGTTGGTTTATGCATGCACACATGCAAGGTCTGAATATGCTATAATTAGGATGACTCAGTGACTTTTTTCAGAAATAAAAACACAATTTCGATTTATTTTCTATTAGATAGCTCATGTTAGTTAGGGAAAAAAGAATTGTTTGATCATTTCAGGTAGTTTCTCTACTGTTCATAAAATTCTTGCCTGAATTTCAGTTCAGGGACACTGTGAGCATGTATGGCATTCTGTTAGAGAATGCCATACATCTCAAGAAAACGACATTGCTATTTTCTAGTCTCATATTTTCTTCTCTCACTTCAGATGACTTTATGAGCAGTTTAAAACTTCCCAAAAATGCTAAGCAAGTTCACTATTAACTGAATCCAGCATTAGGACATAATCACAGTACTGAACAGCTGGAATTCTGGAAAATAGTTTATGTGAAGTGTCACAAAATTCTTGGGACCATGGAAATGTCAAATTTGAGATGCTTGACTGAGAAAGCTCCACAATGAGGAGTGATAATCCAAGCATCTGCAAACTCTTTATTGTTTATAAACTGTTGCTGCTGCCTGTGTAAAATCACCTTCTGCAAAGACACATCCTCTGCCTAGAAAGACAGCTAAATGTCAGCATCCACGAGGTATTGATGCTACTTGAGTTTGTTCAAAAACTACTTTTCAGCCAATATAATGAATAATACAGTTTGTAAAGATGATGCCAATTGTATGATTATTACTAGCTCCTTATTCCATTAAATACTCAGTCCTAGCATCAGCTGGACCAAGACTATATATATATAGAGAGAGTCTTTCTGTAAATTGACATGACTTTTGGATCCAAATGGAGCAACCTGAATGATCCAGAACCTTCAGCGAGCTCTCTTCAAAAGCCATTTCAATTAATTATTTATTAATTACTTGGCAATCTTTCTTTGTAATTCATCATTGACACTGAAATGCTCTTGTAATAATGAAAAGTAACTTCCATAGAAATTACTTTACAAAAAGTTTCTCTAAGGCTTCTCATAATGTCAGTTTCTTTACCATGATGTCCTTGAGGGTTAGTACAGTGTGCAGGATGGATTTTGCAGCTTGAAAGATGACAAAAGAACAGATGGAATCTTCAGGAACAATTTCTTTCTTACCCATGTCACTGCTAAGGGTCATTCTTGCAAATATTTCAGAGCCTTTATATTCTTTACTGTGTACCTTCCAAATATGACCAAGTTTTCTTATCCTGTTGTTAAATACTTGTTTGATGCTTGGAGATGAGAAAAATTGTTAGGTGATTCTATTTGATACTGTTGAGCAGGCTCAATTGTGTAGGAAGAGCACTCAGAATCTTTACATTGATTCAAAAAACACTGATGTTGTTCACCACAGCCAAAGCAGAAATTTAGATAATTTTGTGTTGCCCAGTGAACATTAATTTGGTTTAATTTTCAGTGTTTGCACCATTGAGTTTACCAGTGATGATCATATTCCTGATTATGATAACCAGTTCAGTTTTCCTATAGCAGTTTGCAGATGGTAATCCGTTCTGAAACAGAAGTTGTGTCTTGTGTATCTTTCCTTTAATTCAACAGATCCTGATTCCCCAAAGCAGGACATGGTTTACTGATGACAGCAGTATGATTAGACTTGTTCCCCACAGACTGCTTCCCTGCTGTAAACACAACTGCCCTCATTACCTCTTGTCACCATTGAATTTTCAACTTGATAGTCAATATGGCTGCAAATAACCAATTCTGAAAGAAGAGAATGATAAAGTGCAGTTACATGAATGGTAAATGCCATGAACTGAACTCATCTGGTTCTATCTCTTTCTTTTTAATGTAACATCTTGTTTCAGAAGCCACCCTCAGACACTACTGGAAAGCTAGTGCTGTTTGACTATGGCTGTCCAAAGCAGCAGTTCCAACACAGTTTTTACAATTAATTGTATCCTCATAAAACTACGTTTATAATCTATAAGTAATCATCTCATTTAAATACTGGACTTTTTTGAAGTCCAAAGCACTCAGCAGTTCCCACTGAACAGAACACAACTAGGCTACTGTGTATGGACCTATAAAATAAATTAATTTATTATTTGTCATTTGGAGTTTATTTAGCAACCGCTAGTGCACAATTACTTCTGTCCATTCTATTTTTTAGTTATTACAGTAATCAATAATACTTCAAAGTAATAATTGTAAAGCTTAGACTTCCAAGCAAACATTTTTATTAGGCTGCTGTAATAATATATGAATGTTGTTTACAAATAATGACACTACTGGCAGACAGATTCTGCTATAAGCCAGCTGGTTTACACTTCACAACAAAAATATTTTCTCGCTATATTCTCTGAGTCTAAACATAGCTATAAATTGTCAGTTCCAGTTTCCAGAATGCAGATACAAGATTGCTTTTTGGGGGGGAGGGGGTGGTATCTAATCAAAATAGATTATGTTTCTTTCTCCTGAACTTTTCCTCAGTGTTAAATTATCAAAACATTCCTCCAAAATCATAATCAATACATTTTCTCTACAAATCCACATGCCTGCATCAATTCAGCTGAAGTCTTATTTGGATTATTTTTGCAGGTAGAGAAGGCATCTGGCAATCTTTCAGTCTGTGCAGTCTCTCTGAAATGCTGTACAGAGTAGTCTGGTGAAAAATGAAATACAAGTGAGTTTTGAGCATACTTTTGTGAAGTCTGATTAGAATGAGAAGAGTAAGACCCATTTTGTCACGTAGAGTCTCTGAATACTATCCCATTTTTATTCCTGTCTTTGTTTCTGTGTGCCAGATGAATTACATGGTGAAGGAAAAGTATTAGCTCAGTCAACGTTCTTCCCATACCCTGAGAAATTTCATGTTCTCTTTTAGGATAACCATAGGGCTGCTTTGTACTTTTGGAACATCGCCAGGCTGTTTTAACATGGTACAGATCTAGTAGTCAGAGCCATTTACCTATTTCAAAAATCTCCAACAGTAAACTTGCAGATTTTCCTTTGTGCAATATACCCGTGGCACATTCGAGAAACCATGTTAAAATATCTAGATCCCTGTGTACTTGAAAAAACACATTTTTAAGCCTTCAGAAATATCAAAGCAAATTACATCTTAGTATATAAACATGCAGAAGTTATTAAGTGAAATCATATGAAATGAAGAATAGAGTACAATAGAGACTGCAGTATTTCTTGCAGTCACAGATCACAGGTAACCAACCTTATATACAAGCATGTACCTTAAATGTCACACAGCTGAATAACTGAATGACCTTCACAGCCTAAAACAGTTTTGCAGCTGTGCAACAGGTTTCAATAACATCATGATACAATATATGTTTGATTCAAGGTCATAACTGCTACTTAATACAGTAAAAATTTCTTTCCAGATGACTTTATCTCAATAGCTTCTATTTTCCAAAAACAGCAGCTATTTTCCTTTTGAAATCCCATGTAGATAGGACAGTTGGGATTCTGTATTAAAATTTTCTCTAGTTCCAGATGCATTATACAGGATTTATATTTTGTTTGGAAGTGATACAGGTTGGCATGTTTGAGGGCTCACAGCACTGCAACTGAAGGAATTAGGAAGAAACTTCTGTGTTGAAACCTCTTCAGACTACCCTGGATTTTCCACTGAAACATTTGATATTGGCCTTTCTCAGAAAATACAGATAACAGATTCGATGGACAGCAGTGTGGCATGTCAAGTACTTCATCCCTATGTTTGATGGGAGATAGGATTTTTGAGGCATTTTCCAGGTGGACAACTGTGGTGGGTTGACCTTGGCTGGATGCCAAGTCCCCACCCAGCCACTCTGTCATCCCCCTTCCCAGACAGACAGGGGAGAGAGTAAGGCGGAAAAAAAATCTCATGGGTTGGGGTAAGGCAGTTTATTTAAAGCAAAATCAAAAGCAGAATCTTGTGCACACAAAAGTGAAGCAAAGATAATACGGTTTATTCTCTACTTCCCATAAGCAGCGATGGTCGGCCACTCCCAAGAAGCAGGGCTTCAGCACATGTGATGGTTTCTCAGCGGGCAGCTACTGGAGACAAGGAATGCCCCCCTTCCTGCTCCTTTCCTTAGCTNAAAAATCTCATGGGTTGGGGTAAGGCAGTTTATTTAAAGCAAAATCAAAAGCAGAATCTTGTGCACACAAAAGTGAAGCAAAGATAATACGGTTTATTCTCTACTTCCCATAAGCAGCGATGGTCGGCCACTCCCAAGAAGCAGGGCTTCAGCACATGTGATGGTTTCTCAGCGGGCAGCTACTGGAGACAAGGAATGCCCCCCTTCCTGCTCCTTTCCTTAGCTTTTATATCTGAGCTGACGTCATATGGTATGGAATGTCCCTTTGGCCAGTTTAGGTCAGCTGGGCTAGTTGGGTCTCCTCCCAGGACCTTACCCTCAACTGAGGAAGGAATGTTACAGTGCTGATGCTGTGCTCAGCAGGAGCCAAAACACCGGTGTGTTATCAACACCCTTTTGGCTACCAATGCAAAGCACAGCACTGTGAGGGCTGCTATGGGGAAATGAACTCCAGCTCAGCCAGACCCAATACAACAACTGAGCAGGTTATCACCAGGAGGGGATAGAAGTACATTTGTCTTTCAATGACTAAATGCAGAAGATCATAAGTGATGAAAACAGGACCTAAAGTACACCAAACAGTATACCAGTCCAAACCAAGTGGAGATGGTAAGAAGTTAGAATGAATAATCAAAACATTTGATGATCAGTCTGTTCCTAAGGGATAAAGAAATGTAGATCTGTGAAGACATTTTTTCTTGCTGTAAAGCAAAGAAGAGGGGGAGAAAGGAATAGAAATAAATAGAAAAACCTTTTTTCTTTTTTTCACTGAATCCCATTAAAGCCCGAGAATTACGGATATGCAGCAATCAAAAGACTTGTCAAAAGCTACACACAGAAAAGAATCTAATTGATGCTTGGAAAAGGAATGGTCACATATCAGACTACCCACAATATGTTCAAATTGGTCAGGAATGTATTTATGGAAATTGGGATGGTGCATACATACTTTTCAAAGCTGAGACTGATTCAGCAAAGCTATCTGTTGTACCTGAGGAAGAGCTTGTAGGACAACACTTAGGACATAGCAATTATTTCTGCTAAAACAGAAAATGTGACAGGCCAGCAAGACCAACATTCTGTATTTTTCATATACTGCAAAAGATTGATGGTATATCACACAAAGGCTCTGAAACAAGTCATAACAAAGTGCATGACAGCAGCTTTATTTGTTCAACTAAGAGCAATGTAGGATCTAGAAAGCAAGTGATAATGATGTCTCATGGAGAACAAAACCTTGAAGTACAAATCAACAGAAAATGTACAAAGTACAAATCATGATGAAATCAACATTTCTTCAAAATTACAAGGTAAAGTGATTGCCAAAGGAATATTTGACTATGGATGATAAAACAGTTGAATACAATTTATATATAAAAAGCGATCATCTGGCATCCAATTCCAAGTTTTTGTGATATGCTGTTTTAATCAATCCCTATGTTATTGCTGAGGAGGGAGTTGTCCACATTCATTACCTTCAGTGCATCTTCACAGCTTCCACTTCCAAGACACTGTTATCCCAGTCTTCCATGAAGATCCACGGCTATGCAAAACCTCCTCCTGAGCCCCCAAAAAGTAGGCTGTCATTTTTCCACAGCCTGGGCACTAAGATCTCTTTCTGCCTATAGACAGCAGGAGTGTGATTAGCCTGCGCTAGATGCAGAAACTGGATCTCCACATACCCTTTTCTTCCTTTCACTTGCAGAAGTAAAATGAATACTGTGGTTTAACTATTGCCCTTTTACTGAGATTAGGCTTAGATGTCACAGTCATCATGTTCTGAAACTACATGGTGTGAAAATGCATTTTATGCTTCCAACAGTTCATAGTGCAAACAGACAAATCAGCATATAAGGCAAAAATAGCCTTTCATATAATTACAAAAAAACATGATAACAAAAATATGACACATTATGTGTCTTGTACTCTTGTCACATTTCACATTTCCCATGTTTTGCCTAATCACAAGTAGAAGACATCTGTCATTACTCCCTTTCTTCCTGCAAGGAATGCCCACTTGTGGACAGAACCATGGAAAATGCTTTTCCCAGCCAGCAACAGTGCAATGGGTTTCTCCCTCCTCCCCAGGAAAATGTCTTGTAGTAAAATAAATGTGTTTGTGCAGTGGTGACTATTTGTCACTATAGACCCTGACACAGGCATTAAAGAATCTGCCATTTAGAACTGTGTCTCATAACTGGCCAACATAAGAGCTGCAATGAAATCCTACCTTACCATATTGAACTGGAGAAGTCTGTTTAGTTAGCAAGGTTGCACCTCTCAGATACTAACAGGACTGTAACTGATATGAGCACTAAAGTCCATATCCAATTAAAGGAAAACAGCAATAATTTGGAACAGCTATACAGCCAAGACCTCTGTGAATAAGAATTTTTAAATCTTCCCCTACAAAGACCATAAAATTATACACTGTTGTCTTTTCCAAGTTCCTACCTTTCTGGCTTTCCAGCTCCAGAGCATATACTACACTATTCACTACGCTACTTGCAAAACTTGCTTTTGAGGAATGGTTGCTCCCACATGCTTTTGAATTCTCTGAAATGTCACATACTTATACACAGGCACTGGCACGCACAGTACACACACACTTCCTTTAGTCAGTTCCTAAATCTCCAGTGAGAGTGCCTACGCCAACATGGATATGCAAATAATATCATTTCCTTGGACAAGTGGAATTTGAATATGGTCAAGCAAACAGATTCTCTGTATGTAAAAGTCAGCTGATAGTCTAACAACATACATAAACTAAAATCAGGAATTAAAGCTGGTCTGTGTTATCCCTGCAGACCTCTGTGAAATTCAAACATTTTAAAGAGATAAAGAAATTCAGCTAAGAAGTTCTGCTACATACCACAAGTCATGAAGTTTCATATGCTCTGTTCCAGTAGCTGGAATCAATGTTAGAAATGTTCTTTTGCTTAAATTTCCCATAGGTTATTGTTACTATATGAAGTTCTGATCCCTTACAGAGCCTACACTGCCCAGACTTTCCAGAAAACTCATGGAAAACCTCTAATCTCTGTTCCCCAAACATTTCTGTAATATGTTGTAGACTCAGGAACATATATGTTTTCTTTAACATCTTTTGTGCACCAGATCTCCCATTACACATCTCTCGGCCATTGCAAACATCTTTAAAAGTAGAGTATCTCAATCCTTCCCATCTGCTTAAAATATTCTTCTAAAGGGAAAGGAGAGATGAAGTTTGTAATACTCCATTAGCAATCCTTGGCATAATACACTATTTCAGCAGCAAATTGTATTTCTCTAGTTCTTCCCAAAGAGCTGTAACTATGAGTATTAGCAGATAAGATAGGTGAGCCAGGTGCAGATCTGTAGAAACTGGCAGTGATGAGGACTTAGAAACTCCTTCACATTTCAAGGTGCCTTCCAGCTTAGCTGCTCCTGAACAGAGAGCAGACGACATACTCTCGAGAGCACCCTGTAAGGAGTATGGAAAGTGCAGTAAATGGAGGCTAGTCAGAGATTTGCTCCACAAGTGCACTCCTGACAAATTAAAATGAGAATGTAAACACATCCTGGGTGAGTATTTGAGTGCACCTACTGACACACCTTGAGGAATGACAGACAATTAATCCTTTAATAGCTTAGACTGATGTCCTAAGTATGTTACCACACAGGTTGCAAGTGACAATAAAACATGGACTGGCACATATTTCTGTATGTGCCACCTACCTTCACCTGAACACCCCACCACACTCAGGTCAGAAGGTCTATGCAAACAGCAAATACGACAAAAGTAAGAGCATAAATGTTTTCTGTAGCAAAGAGATACTCTAAATGGTTGCCTTGAGACTGTATTGAGGAGAGTATATTTTTTTTCTGTTGAGAAATTAGATGAAAAAAGCTACTGATAAAAAATGTTATTGTTCAGGAGGGCCGGAAAAGGTCATGTTAGAAATAGCAACCAGTAGAAGATATCAAGACAAATGTTGGAGGAACCAGAAGCCTGGTAAAACACAAGTTTTGAAGAACAGAAACTTTTTAAAAAAACATACATAAAGGCAGAACAACACTCTGCATTAACAATAAAGTATGTTGAAAGTTTCTGCTAAGAAAGATGATGTTGAAAAGGAAGAAAAGGAGAGTGAAAATGTGAACAGAAATCTTTCTGTATCCAATGTACAAACAGATTCTGAGAACCCCAATATGCCCACAGATGGACCTACACTGGCAACCTGCAGTTTATAAATCTGCAAGAAGCAACAGAAGAATCATTACCCTAGTAGCTAAATTATCCAACCATATCTCTATGTATGAGCTACTGTATGAGTAGAATAGGGCTATGACAAAGACAGGCTGAAAATTTCACCTTCACCCAGGTGCCCTTTCACAGTGACACACTGGAATGGATATGATGTATCCCCACTGAGTACCAATGCCACTGAAAGGAAGTGTCAAAGAGAGCCTAGATTTAAAATGCATAGTGCTTGTGGATGGAAGAATCTTGAGAAGAGTGAAGGAGAAAAAGGAGGTATTTGGAGTGGTACACAGTGCTAAGTGAGTCCTAGGTGACAAAATATTTCTCTAAAGTTTTGGACTAAATTTCTGCTCAAACCTTAAAGTGTTAAGAGTGACACATGTATTTCCAGGATTAATATTCAACCACGATCATCTAGAAAAATGTATGTGGAAAAGTGAATCTGGAGGATCTGGAGATCAGCTGAGGCTTAAAATACAGTGCATCTTTCTTGGATTTGAGTCATCCTGACCACTTACGAATTTAGAACTCATTGACTTTCTGAAATACTTCATTGGTAAGAATAATAGACCTTGTAGACCAAATACACGTTTATATATGTAGATATACATATAGATACATGTAGACCAAATCACATGTTTTACTTGTGTAAATATGCTGAAAGTACATTTTCAGTAGAGTACCACAGTATTCTCTTGAAAGCACTAACAATTAAATAAAGAACTGGCTTCAGACTGGGAGTGAGTTTTTCTGTGAGGTTCTATCAAGCAGAGTTTAGCAGGAAGGATCCTCCTTCCAATTCTATGTCCAGTTGTTCTTATTCACATGCTTTTATTTTCTCTTATGTCTTTGCGCTTATATCGAACATGATCTGGAATGCAAGGCATGAAGTGAAAAAAGTACCAACTTTTGAATCTTCTACTTGATCCAGTTTTTGTTCTGAGAACATTTTGCTGGTATATGCTAGGGTTGTTTGCTAGTTGTGTTATATTCACCAAGGAGCTGGAATGGGAGGTGCAGTGTGATGGCTACAGCAAAATTCAGGTTACTTATATCTTGGAGAAACTGGTCTACTTCATTCAATTTAAAATTTATTTAGAGTTGATAGGAGTTTTGTTCAATAAAGGGCTAATTATGTTGTGTACACATCCCTGCAAGGAACCAAATCTGTTTACTCTATCACTGAAAGTGCTGGAAAGAAAGAATTTATTTTGTTTCCTGTAAAAAAAAAAAAAAAAAAATCTGTTGACAGCAGCAGGAGCATCTGGATCCTAAGCTTCCACTTTCCCAGCTCACTAAGTACACTTAAAACTCTTGAAAGGACAACAACAGTTTGGTAATTAACCTTCTCCCTTAAACTAAGTTTTCATTTGTGTACCTTACCAGTAGACAGATTTTGTCTCTATCTTGTTCCAAACATTCCCAGAGAAGTAGTGAAGATACAAAATATTAAAATAAAAGAAAGAAATGAGTGTACTAAATGCAAAAAAAATTGAAATAATCTGCACACTTAGGGGTTTTTTCCAATTTTTTCTTTCTTTTTTTTTTTTGTTTGTTTTCTCTACCATTACTAATGGTATGGGAGAAACATCCCTGTGGGAATCCAAAACATGTAATGCCAAGGAGTAGCTTCTCCCTGCATAGTTGGCAAATTAAATGAGAGACACAAGGGATGCATAAAGGTCAACATTATATTCATTTTTAAAAGTAGAAAATTGAATCACAGGGAAATTAAGTGACTGGTCAAAGTTCAAACAGAAAGCAAGTTGCAGAGCATGGAAACTGAGAAGCTGTCTGATGGTCAGACTGCCCTTTTTCTAATCTGAAGATGGAACAAACCCTCATTGATGGAATAGTATCAAAATCAGTTTCGCTGACAACCATCTGAATTTCTCTGTCTCATCCAAAACTGTATATTGTTCTGCCCCACTAAAGCAGAAATGAGACCCATTCCCACAACACTGATGTAGTCAAAACAAGACCACAACTACTCTTAGTCGTTAAGATTTCTGTACTCCAAGAAGTTGGTTTGCAGTTTTGCAGAAACAGTCAATTATTAATTTCATTGTAGCTTTCAAGAAATTAACAAGTTCGTCACACTTCCCTTCAGAAAGAATGAAGTTAAGTGCTACATTTGAGAGCTATGAGAGCATTCCAGGTGCTTCATCCATTCTTCATGTGTTATTGTGAGTTTCTGTGAAAAAGTGTACATGTATGTGTATACACAGATATGTACACACAGAGAAATATATTTCCTTATCCAAATTAACATACACACATCTTAACATACAGATGTAAATACACATATATTTATATTTACATAAGCATAAAGAAATTACATGGGATTTAAGGAACAAAAGGCAGTCCAGTGAAAGAGGCAAACTGGCCATTTTCCTGTTCCTTCTCTTTCTTCAAGTAAGGTGGGCCCAGAAATGATGTGACATTACAGCATACACTAACAGAGAGTGATCACAAGCTCCATTTCTGTCTCAGGAAGCTCTGTATACTCTGACAGGCCCAAGGGGTCAAACTTCAGTTACACCACATGCCTGGGCTTTGCCTGCCCTAAACACCATCAAGGACAAGGGCTGTCCAGAGAGCCCCATCACACTGTAACCCAGTCACCTGGAATCACTCCTGTCACCTCATGGGCAACGTGGGAAAGTTCAGACTGAAAGGCTAAGCCAAGGTGCAGTATCTGTGGGTGCCTCATCATCGCAGCAAGACTCTGTCTTGGCAATATTCCCTGTACGTGTGGAGAGACAGCGAGTTTGGCTCCTAACCTTGGGCTGGCCCTGGTGGCTTGGGTCACAGGAATGGCATGCTTCAAGGGGAAGGTGGGGGGAGGCGGGGGAAATAGCAGGAGTTTCTTCTGAGAATATTAACCTGTCTATTTGGAAAGTGATGGCTGTGTTTGAAACCTCTCCTTATAGATCTATACTTAGCACCAGAGTAGGGAGCATGAGGGTGTGAGGGGTGGGCTGGGGGAGGGCTCCCTGCGCAGCTCCGCGCCTTTGTCCTCCAGCCGTGCCCCCACGGGCTCGGCAGCGGGGCCGCGCCGGGACGCCGCTCCTGAGTCCCCACTTCGTCTCCTTTCCCTGCACCCTGAACCCACAGGATTTCGGGGGCGGGAGGGAAGCTGGGTTGTGGGGTTTGGGGATTTTTTTTCTTGTTTTCGCTTTTTTTTTTACTAAACTTGCCTCCCTCCCCTAGTGTCCCCCCTCCCCCTTCTAAATAGGAGATGTTCTCAGGACAGCGCCCGCAAGACTGGCTGGAATCAGTTTTGGAGGGTGATACACCGCGACAGCTAAAAGCTGGATAGGATTTCAGCAGCTCCTATATAAAGCACGGGGGACTTATGTCACTGCACTAATTAAATTCCATCTGGGTTGTTCCTCGGGGTGTTTTTGAGCCTGCCACCCAACTCAAGCAGGCAGAGAAGACCGGGGACAGCATGATGGACCTTTTTGAAACTGGCTCCTATTTCTTCTACTTGGACGGGGAGAATGGAGCCCTGCAGCAGCTGGAGATGGCTGAGGGATCCCCTCTGTACCCAGGCAGCGATGGCACCTTGTCCCCATGTCAGGACCAAATGCAGCCAGAGGCCGGCAGTGACAGCAGCGGAGAGGAGCATGTGCTGGCACCCCCGGGACTACAACCCCCTCACTTCCCCGGCCAGTGTTTGATCTGGGCTTGTAAAACTTGCAAGAGAAAGTCGGCCCCCACGGACAGACGGAAAGCAGCCACCCTCCGGGAGAGGAGGAGGTTGAAGAAGATCAATGAAGCCTTCGAGGCTCTGAAAAGGAGGACTGTGGCGAACCCCAACCAGAGGCTGCCCAAGGTAGAGATACTCAGGAGCGCCATCAGCTACATCGAGAGGCTGCAGGACCTCTTGCACAGGCTGGATCAGCAGGAGAAAATGCAGGAGATCGGGGGGGACCCCTTCAGCTTCAGTCCCAAGCAGGGAAATGTAAGCACTGCCGCTTGGTCCCTCCCGCCGCCCCGGCATCCAGCGGCGCCGCCGCTCCCGTCCCCTCCCTCCTCCTCCTCCTCGGGGAGCCTGCGAGTCCTCGGGCCTCCAGAAGTCAGCCGGCCAGGCCCGGCCAGGCCCGGGGAGTCGCGGGTCACCTTACTAACACCCGTCCTCTCCCCGTGTCTCCCCGCTCCCGTCCCCGCCTGTGTGCCGCAGATCGCCAGTCCGGACTTCCTGAGCACCTGCAGCTCCGACTGGCAAACCGTTTCTGACCATTCCCGAGCCCTAGGAATCAGCCCCAAAGAAGGTAACTCGTCCCGGGGCCGGCCCCGCTCCGCCGGCCCTGCTGGCCCGCCGCCCCCGAGCGCCCTTCCCTCGCCGAGCGCCCTTCCCTCGCCCCGACGGCTGCGGCCCCGGAGGTCCGCCTCTCACCCTTCCCTCCTTTGCTCGGGCTCTCCACCATCCTGGAGCCCCCGCGCCGCAGGCCCGGCGAGGAGTAATGGTTTGCTCTTTAATGCCTTTTCTCTCGTTGAGCAGGAGGTTCCGTTGTCGAGTCGTCGGCCTCCAGCAGCCTTCGCTGCCTCTCTTCAATAGTGGACAGTATTTCTTCCGACGAGCCCAAACTGCCCAGTGCGGAGGAAACGGTGGAGAAATAAACCCGGTTCTGCGGTAGTATGTTTAACGAGATGGAGCCCCTATCCTCTTTCCTCTAAACAAGTAACGAAGCACATTAACACAGTGGAAAGCCGAAGCAGGGTCCTTGTTAAGGATTCAAGATACACCTACCCCAAAGAAAATGGCTCTCACTGACTCGAGCCAGATAGACATTTCCTGTGTTCTTTTTCTTCCCCCACGAGTTTTCTTTAAATTGTGTTGCATAGACCACCCCTCTTTTTTTCCTTTTTCCTTTTTTTTTCTAATTTAAGATATTTACCTGTGTACCGGTGATCCTCTTTGTCCGAGACTCACCGTGAAGTTCATTCCTGTCTGAGTGAAGCTGTTGGTTGCATTTCATGTGAGTCATATTTAAAGAGTTCCCGCCTCGTTTCGTTCCTGTAAATAATTTCAGTACTGTCATTTCTTTTGTAAACATATATATTTAAATGGTGGAATGTGATATTGTATATAAGAACAGATGGATTTCTTGGATTGTAAAATAAAGCTCTTTGTGTTACAGTGTTTTCCTCCCCTCCTCGTAATTTCATAATAACCCCATCACGGAGTTAAAACCTGCCAGCGACTTCAGCGAGATGAAGCTCAGATGATTCAGACCCGTGTAGCCGAAGCACGATCCGTGTGACTGGAAGCAGGACTCGGGATAGATTTGTCCTTCGTTTAACTCCTCTAAGGACCTTCTCTCCTTATTCAGGGCCGCTCCCGCAATGTAAATTACCCGCCTAACCCTCCCCGCGGGCTCCCAGGGAAGCACGGGCAGGGCCCGCCGCCTCTCCGGCTCCCGCAGCGCTCCGCGGCCCGATTCCTTGCCGTCCCCCTGGAAAGCGATACTGCTCCCCTACAATGTCCAACTGGGCCGCTCGAGTACCTTGCCGGGCAGGGACGCTTCTTCGGCCTTGCTGTGCACATGGAGGGCGAGTTTAGAAACGGGCCACGCGAACAGACACCCCTGCCCCTCCACCTCCCGCCCCGGTCCTTGAGCTGGGAGAGGCTCAGCGCGTCCCACCTCTTCTTCTCGGCCCCGAGGCCTTGAACGCAGGCCTTGTCTGAGGCAAAAATGATGGTTCTGCTGCCCTAACGGGGCAGCGATAGGCTGTGACAGGAGCCCGCTCTCATGGGGTCTGGGGGGAGCTATGGTTTCTTCCCAGGAAAAGTAACTTCCCTTGACTTCCTTGTGCCTCAGGGAGAAGGGGATGGGGTCCCCCGGCAAGGAAAGAGTTAAGGGGCCGAAAGGGTTTGGAGGTGGGGGGGTAACAACATATGAATCCTTTCAGTCAGTGATGTGAAAAAAACCACAATCTGAGGATGGTGGAGAGGAGCTGCTCTCAGAACGTTACGGTTTGTAATAGATTAAACCCCTGGGAAGAGGTGGCCACCAGGGAACAGCACATTCTGCCCTAAGCACACAGACACAGGGCTTGCCGGAGAGCCGGCGCAAGCAAAGGGACGACTCTTCAACTCTATCTGCCGGCGCTCTGCTCGTCAACTTTAGCCACTTATTTATTTTTTGTTCTCGTTTTTTGAAAGGTCACAGTAGGGTTTCGGGAAGGTCTCCCTTCTCCCGGGCGGCTCGGGCACGGGTACACGGTCTGAAGTGGAAGCTCTCCGGGCAGAGCCTTCCCTGAGAGCCGGCTCTCCCATCACCGTGCCTTCCTACCGCCTTTTCTGTGCCGCCGTGGTCAGTCTGATTTTTAAACCAGTCAAATGCTAGCTCTTAATTGCTCTGTAATGAGATACTCCGTTCTAAAGAATAATTGCGGCGGGACAGTGTGGTGGGCACAGTGATGCGACGGTTTCACCCTTTTGCTCCTTTCAAATGAAACCCCTTTGATTCGGGGAACCCTCGCATTTTTCAGAAAGCTGCGCGCCGGGGAGGGCAGCCCCCTGCATCTCTGCGACCTGGCGAGAGAGGGGAAGCCGTGCATCTCGCTTCTGTACGGAAGGCACTTGACCAGCCACAGGGTATTTCAGATCGGGTTAGCAGCTCGGCGCCTTCCTTTCTGATTTGTTTCGATCCCTGCGCGGGAAGGACTACACACAGTTAATACGTTGATCTGAGCCCCGCGGGACCCGCTGCCCGCTGCAGGGCAGAAGCACTGCTGAGCCACTCCCCAAAGCCACAGTGTCGCGCCGACATCTGGGCAACCGAATGTCAGATGAACCCCCAGCTCAGCATTGACTTCTACGAACAACCCGTTCTTCCCGTTAGGACCCCCACTACAGCGTCTTCTCCAGCAGCAGGGTAACTTGAGCGATTGTTTGGAGTAAGTTTGCCTAAAGGAGAGTCTTTTTCATTAAATAAAGAAAATATCTCCCAGAGAGACTCTCCGTGACCTCCACGGCTGCGGCTGACATGCCGGGCTTCCCAGTGAAGGTCGTCAGTGTGTTTGCAATTAAGATGTTTGTGTTAGATATTAATAACGATAATCTTTACTCAGGTCCCCAGCCAAAGCAAATAGGGCGCTGGAATCACAAAATCAAAGGGTAATAACTGAGTAAAGACAAGAGGTTTGTGATTTAATCAGGTCTTTTTCCGGACCAGCCACGGACAAAGTCATCGAAGTTTTCAAGCGAGTACAAGTGCCCTTGCGGCTCCCTCCTCCCCGATGCAGTTCATTTAACGCGGGCTCGAAAGCCCACACTCAACACAGGGCCCCTTCGCCTCTACCTGCTCTGCTCCCCTGGGGAACCACCTGCTCGCTCCCTCAGGAGCGGAGCGGTGCCTGGCCCGGCGTGGCAACGTTCCGCCGCCCGCCCGAGATGCCTTCGGGGCCGGTGAGCGATGGGGGAAGGCTAGGGGGCAGAAGATGGGGTGTCTCTGTGCGGTGCCGCCGCGTTGTCAGTGCTTTCCTCTGAAGTGACTTGACCGAGTGTTTAAAGCTCTTCTTTAAAAAAAAATAAAAAATCCATCCTTATTTTGCTTGGTAAAATCGCCTACAATCCAGGGAGGGAGACGGACAGCCAGTACGGGGCTCAGCTTATTCTCTGAGCTCGAAGTCAAGGGTGGCAGGCGGCGACACAGCAGCCATTTCGTGGGGGAAATTCCTGCGTGGATCCCTGATGTTTTGAGCTGGGAATGGATGTGGGGGGCAGGGGAGGGAAGAGGTTGAATAACTGAACCATGTGCTCGCTGGGACGTCCGTCCTATAGCAGGAACTAGCAACTTTTCCCAGTCTCAAGGCTGCTAAAATATCCCTCGTGTCCCTTTGATCTCTCCTGGGAGTCCCAGGGAGCCAACAGAGGCCAATGCCTTCTTCAGCTGTCCTCTATACAAATCCCTCTGGCAGGTACTAATGTGTTTACTTAGGTGCGCACGGTTCTCAGCGCGGGGGGGAACCAAACGTTTCTCACACGGCTGGAAGCGCCCGGCCCCACCAGCTCGACTGGGAAACAACTTTGCTGCCGGGGCGGCGCGGGGTAGCCCTCGCCACCGCTGCCGGCACCCACCGACAGCGGGAGCGGAGTGGCTTGGTAGCATTAAGTTTCAGCCCTGAGTGACCCTCTCGCCGCGCCGCACCGGGGCCCGGCTGTGGAGCCCGTCGCGGCCGGAGGCCGGCGGGACAGCGCGTAAGGCGCTCCGAAGGGCCGGGGTTGGAGGCGCGCTCGGGTGGACCTCTCACCCCTTCAGCCCGGTGATTTCTGGTTTCGGTGGGATTTTCTTTTTTTAAAATAGAAAGGCGTGGGACTTGGAAAAAGATGGCACGGTTTGCAAACGGTGCCCACATGAGATGGAATCCCTCCAGAAATAGGTGCGGCATGGCGATTGCTGAGGAGCGGGGAGGGCTAGGTTGAGGAGCATCATTTAAACAGAGCCTGACACATTCATCATTTTCTCTCTGCCCGTCCACAGGAGCAGACAGTGTCTGATGCTCAGGCTGCTTCCCGCTTTCCAGACTTGAGCCTGCTGAAATGCAGCAGTAACCTCCCCCGCCCCCCCACCTCGCCCTTCCCCAGAAACCTCATTAGCCAGCCTTGTAGTTCGTGTTTTCTCTCCCCTTTCTTTAGTTCCCCTCGCCTACTGCATTTTTGCAAATTTGTTTTGAGATCACTTTACCAGAGGAGCCGGGGACTCCTTAAGGAATACTACTTACAGACTTTTTTCTTTTCTTCCTGAATGACAGACTCTTCCATGCTTTCTTCCCTTTCCCCAGAAATATTCAAGGAAAAAGGAAGGAAATTTTTCTCGCTCCTCAACGATTTTTTGGGAAAGGCATGGTTTTTTAACAGCCCCCCGCTGAGCTAAGAGTCAAAGCTGCGAGCTAAAGCTCTGCATGCCAGGAGAGCGGGACTGAGGGGGTTGGTGTTGGGCACCGGAGATCCACGTGCTTGGAAAGAAACCAAGCATGCACCAACCAAGAAGGGTGGTGGGAACTGCAAACGGCACTTTTAAAGATCAAGGGGGTTTTGCGCATGAAGCATGAATATGTAAACAGGTCTATTTTACCCAGAGCAAACGTGGTAAATCAAATTGCACGTAAGTGTCTGTTTCTGCGTGTGTGCACGCCACAGCCCAGTGAAGAGTTCAAGTTACTGCCGAGCAGAACCGCTTCTGACGGACACTATCTTAGCAAAACAGTAGAGAGCTGCCCTGTTTCAGATGTGGCCCAACAAAACAGCAACCTGCACCTCAGAGCGACAGAAGTCTGAAATTCTGAGCTTTCCCCTTTCTGTAACTTTACTCCTTTATCAACTCCCTGCTTTTCCTACAGTATTCATTTCAAAGGGGGCTTCCCCTGTTTATGGCCCCAAATAAACCAAAGTAGTGCAGATGTAGCCTTCCCCAGACTTAAGATAATCATGCGTCTGCTCGAATGAAGAAGGGTGTGTGCATGGTTGTTTTTTAGGAAAAGTTTTAGCCCAAGAGTGGAAATCCGCCTTTGGGGATTCGGGGGTGGTGGTGGAGGGGAAACAAGGAGCACATGGGGTCCCTCCATCCTCAACCACGGCCGAACTGCTGGCTGCTCTCCACCTCGCCCGTGAAGATCGCTTTCCAACGATGTGCGCTGCTACAGGGCACGTCTCAGAAGAAAGTCCCTACCTGCCTTGCTCACTTGATCAGGGGCTCCTTGAGACAATCGGCTCGCCATGCCACCGCATTACCTCTTCCTGAAGGGAGGCTAACTGCAGACACCTTTTTCCTGGGCACACAGACCGGCTCCGTCGTGTTTGAACCTCTGCTGGGTCACTTGCTCTCCGTTTGAGTTAACCTAGGTCATATAATTTTATTCCCAGGTAGGGAAGGTTTCTTTTGCCTTCTCATAATATTTTCCTCAGCTACAAAAACCACCTGGATGAAACCAAAGGATTCCTGCGCGTTAGCAAATGCCTGTTAAATGGCTTCATTACCACTCTAATGACCCTTGCACCGCTCCGCTCGGCTACTGCTGCGGCTGGGGCTCTGCGAGGCTTTTGTCCCCGGCTTGTGTAAAGTTACTTAGGGATTGCGGGGTTAGAAATTTTACACTTCCAGGAGGGGTTTGTTGCACTGGCAGCTGGGACGCATCTGTAACGGTACAAGTTTGCCTGAAAGCAGAAAATTAGCAAGCCCAAGGCACTGCTTCACTGTTGTGTCTCTAGCAGCACCAGGTCATACGAGTAGGAGAAAGAATGGGAAGGGGATTTGTTTCAGAGCGAACACATACACTTTTCTTTGCATTCACTTTTCTGTGAATACCTTTCCCCGTGACCCGATCCGACAGCACTAAAATATGTGTTTCCCTCCTCCTCGTCTCTCCTGGCCACAAGTAGCTGTGCCTTTTTGTCCCCCAATTTGTAAATTTAAGCAGTTGGTGACACAACTTTAACTGCAGGATAACGCTCTCCTCGATATAAATGAACACATTTTAGGTCTAAAAAGAAGGGCTGTGGGAAATAAAGATATGCAAGTAGACATTGTAGGTCCTATGAGGGTGCTCAACATTAATTCCCCCCAGGGCAGCGTGTGATGGGAAATGGGAACATTGGGACGAGGAAGGATTCTGTTGGAAATGTCAGTGGTTCGTGCGTGTCCACTGCCCCTCTTTCTCTTTCCATAGCAAAACTGAAAATTCCCAGAATTGACTGAAACTTCGGAGATGTCACAACCAGTTCTGGGGAGGTCGTTCATGAGAAAAATGCCCAGCTCTCGGCTCTCCAAATGAGCCGTGCGGAGCAAATTCTCTCCTGCGGACTGGAGGGGGCTTGTCCAGACAGCCCCCGGCAGGGGCTGTGGTGGGATATGCTAATAAAGACTGGCCGCTGCAGACCAGCCTCCCTTTCCATGTATATATAAGGGCCCCCTGCATCACCCAAAAGACACTTGGTCTCGGGCCCGCTAATTACGGAGGAAATTGCCCCACTGCGCCGCGGAGCGCCTCGCCGAGAGCCGGTGGCTGCCGTCCCGCACTGACGCCTCTGCAGCAGGGATGGAGGTGATGGACAGCTGCAAGTTCTCCCCGTCCGAGCTCTTCTACGACAGCTCCTGCCTCTCCTCCCCGGAGGGCGAGTTCTCCGAGGATTTTGAGCCCAGGGACCTGCCTCCCTTCGGCGCTCATGAACCCCCCGAGCCCCCCTGCTCCGAGGAAGAGGAGCATGTCCGAGCTCCCACTGGCCACCACCAGGCCGGTCACTGCCTCATGTGGGCTTGCAAAGCCTGCAAAAGAAAATCCACCACAATGGACCGGCGGAAGGCGGCCACAATGAGGGAGAGGAGGAGGCTGAAGAAAGTGAACCAGGCTTTTGAGACCTTGAAGAGATGCACCACTGCCAACCCCAACCAGAGACTCCCCAAAGTAGAGATCCTGAGAAACGCCATCAGATATATTGAAAGCCTCCAGGAGCTCTTGAGGGAACAGGTAGAAAACTACTATCACCTGACGGGACAGAGCTGCTCCGAACCGACCAGCCCTACTTCCAGCTGCTCCGATGGGATGGTAAGAGGGAGGCAGGAGAGATCGGGCTGTGGGGACCCCAGGAAGGCCTGCGGACAGGTCCCCCTCGGCCTAGCGTCGTGGGACCAGTCCCATGGGTATGAGATGGGCCGAACACATCCGGACATCAGGAAAAGGCGGGCGGTTTTCCTTACAGCAGGCCCCTTCCCAGATTTACCGTTGAGCACGCGTGTGAGCTGTCCGGGGATGCTTGGGGAGGGGGGGCGGTAGCGCTGCCCAAGGGCACCCTGCAGGCGCCTCAGCCCCGGGGTCCCGGCATCTCCTCTCTTCCTCTCTTAGCGCGGTGCTAAGAGAGAGGTTCGGCATGGGGCGGGGGGAGGCGGGGAAGGCGCTGCCCAGCGGCAGCAACGTGGCCGGAGGGCTGCTGCCCCGCGGGCACCGGGGCTCCCTCCCCGCCGGCCTCCAAGGCGCATTCCCTTCTCGGGGAGCGTCCCTTGGCCCTTGGGCGGGGGCGGCTGGGCCGGCACTCGCCCCTCGCTGTCTTGCAGGCCGACTGCGGCAGCCCCGTCTGGTCGGCGAGAGGCAGCAGCTTCGACGCAGTGTACTGCTCCGAGATGGCCCACGGTAAGACGGACTCGACCCGGCCCGAGCCGCGGCTCCCCCGCTCCCCGTGGCATTTGGGGAAGGCAGTGAGGGACCCCGCGGTAACCTGCTGCCATGTCCCCGTCCCCCTTCCCCCTCCTCGTCGCAGCGTACGCCGCCGATCAGAGCAGCGCCCTGTCCAGCCTGGACTGCCTCTCCAGCATCGTGGACCGTCTCTCCCCGGGGGAGGAACCAGGGCTGCCCCTCCGCGACGCCGACTCTCTCTCGCCCAGCGCCAGCATCGACTCGGGGCCGGGGACGCCCGGGACGCCGCCGCCCCGACGGACCTACCAGGCGCTATGAGGGGCTAGGAGGGCCGGCACCCCGCGCCTGCTGCCGCCTCCGGGGCTGCTGCCCGCCCGCCGGAGCCGCCCCCGCGCCCAGCCGCCCTCTGCAATTGCTTCTCGGGCGAGAGCAGCAGCCTCGGTGCCCCTTGGGTTGCCGTCTCCCTCTCGGGCTGGCAGACCCCCGGGGCTCGGGACACACGCGCTACCCTGGAAACCCCGCTGCAAATAAAACGTGCTGTGAGGGAGCTGTCTGGCCGACTGGTTCTTTAAGCGCATTCCCTGGTATGGGGGAGGGCAGCGAGATCCGGCTGCGGGGCGCCCGTCTGCACTCCTATTCAGCCGTCACCCAGCCTAGGTCACCCCCGCCTCATCACGGCGGTCCCGAGCCGCGAGATGGAGCGTCTTGCCGGGCTGGGCAAGTTTCTTGGGCTTGTTTCGCACTTCACCAGTGCATTTCATTCTGAGACGGCTCATGGAGAAACAAAAATGTGGAGGGTTGAATTCTCCCATTATTGGCCCTGTTATTGGCACAGTTTCCTTTATTTTCTGTAAAAAGTGATATTTCATAGCCATATTTATTTTCTGTAAAAGTGATATTTTATAGTCAGATTTTTCTATCCTTCCCTCCTTTCTTTCCCTGCACCAGTAAAGCTCTTGTTTCTTTCACTGGCTATTACGACTGGCCGTGTATTCCAGGATTTGGCCCTAAAATCGCATGGTGACACTCCTCTTAAAACAACTGTACAGTATAGCTCTGATACTCTGACAGGGCATTTTACTCAGTAGTCTGTCAGAGACAAATTTAGTAAAATCAGTAAGAACAAACTACACGTATCTCTTTCACAAGCCACGAGCTATATTTCACAATATTCAGAAAGCCATATACATTTATTTGCTCCTAATGACTTTGGTCTTACCAGCCAGGATAAAAATTCATTATTCTACATGGGCGTAGAAATAACCAGGTCGAATCTTCATCTGTTTCAGACTTAATAAGTATTTCCTTCCAGGAAGTCAGTCTAAGTCTTTCTACCATGAAAAATTTCCAGCTCTTTGCATTCAAAACTTGTCTAGCTGCCTCTCACACCAAAAAGAAAAAAAAAAAAAGAAGAAGAAAAGAAAGTAAAAAGACCGAGATGAGCTGAAGACACGGGCTCTGTCAGAGCATCCAGAAATGTCTCATACGATTAATACTCTGAGTGGGAAGGGATATACACGCCACTAGAGTGGCATAAGAATGTATTTGCCGTTTGTGTTTATGTTGCTAGCAGTCAGTGGCCAAGGGGCCTGGAAGTGGCATTTCACCTCTGATAAATCTTTCACTTGAATTCAGCCCAGCTTAGTCATGTCACCAAAAGTTACCACCTGACTGCTCTTTGGCAGCGTCTATGAACTGAGGATGAAAGAAGCCTAACTTAGGGGTGTCTCTGTCTCCATACCACACTGAGGGACCATGTCCCCCACAAAGGGTGACAGAGAAAGCGAGGTGGCACTTACCTGCCTGCCTGAGCCTGCAGGTAGCAGGTGTGCATCTGACACAGGGCAAGGACAGCCTGCCCCTTGTGCACAGCTTCCCTCAAAATCACTTTCTGCCCTTGCTGTGTGACCTCGAGGTAAATGTTTTTTCCATCAGAGTATTTCAGGAAGAGCCTTTACAGAATGGGCTTTCTGTGCATATAGGTATGTCCCAAGTAATCATGGAGTAGAAAAAGTGGTTTGAAAAGCCTGGGTTTGAGGTTGTGCAGAGGAACAAACAAGGTATTCGCACATTCTTGTCATTACAGATGCTTTAGGAGTTTGCAAGTGCCTTAACACAAACATAGTCTTTCTTGGTTATGGGGATCACTTCCTGAGCCTTCTGTTCATAGGAATCTGTATGCAAGACTGTGAACAGCACTAGTTTTATTTCATGATTTCTCACACATTGCTGCACTGTTTGCTCCTCTTAACCAAAATACCTTCCCAAGGATACTGATTATTCCCACGGATCTAATGCAGTGATTTTAAATGATTTTTTAAAGTGAGCTAAGCTAGAGAACTTTCAACATTTCAATCTGCACTGTGCTGACCTTGGCATGTGATCTTGGGTGAAGTATGCAGAGTAACACTAGCAAATCACATGTTGGTAATGTACACCTCTCTTTGGCTGGCAGACATTTTAAGAGTTGCAAAAAGGTCAATACTTCTCAGAAGTAACTTTTCAGAGTGTAAGGAGAAGTATTCCATCTGTGGGATATTTGTCCATAGCTTCCTAAGTCCTACTAAGCTAGTTTACAGTCTGTGGATTTTGTTGTACACACCTAGGAAACAAAATCTTAATTGCAGGACAGTTACGAAAAAAGCTCCCATGAGCCAAAATGTGCTGTAATCCTCATAAGGAATGGAAGTGAGCACCATGAAACTACCTTTAGTCTGTGGATTGGGAAGAACAAGATATAAAAGGCTGTGGTCTTGGAAGATAGACTGTTGTGGTCAGATTTTGCACATTTAATAATAATAATAGGACGTGGAACTGAAAAGAAATATTTGTATTCTATATGAAACATGTTCATTTAAGGAAGGCAGTGCCCAGAAATACATAATGGTCTAATATATGATGGTCTAGATGGTCTAGAAAATCTGAGCTCCACCTATCCCAACTCTTACTACGTGGCTGAGTGCTTCAGGCTCTGAGATAGCATGCAGTGGCCTCACAGGCAGGCAGGCAAGGATGCCTCATGAGTGTCAGAATAATGAATATAACATAGGAGCTGCAAGTTTTCTGTCTGTTAGTCACTGCAAGGAAGGGCATAATTCTGTACAATTTAACCCCCCCCATAATTAATGTTGTATTTTAATTTTACTTCTGAAAATCATAGTTTTTTTGGCTAATGACTGAGGGAAGCAGCTGAGCTTCTTTTTGTGTGTATGTGGAGTTTCTAGTGTCTTTTCCATTAAGAAACTTTTAAAAAAGCAGAGACCGTTAGAGAAATACATGTTTTAAATTCAGATCAAAAGGCCCACTGTACTTTGCAAAACTAACATAGAAACCTGGAAAAGACCCCTTAAATATATCATCAAGATAACAGTCCTGCTTGCTTTATGTTCAAATTTCTTGAGTTGCTTGCACAGAAAAATGCAACGGGGATTTGGGAGTATAGGGACTCCAGGATAGGGTATTTTAACCCATAACCTGGGGGGAATATGCCCCCTGCCCTTGACCCCCCTGCCTCGGGGTCCCAGGAGCCCAGCAAGGACACACACAGAGACCACAGGAGAGGAGACAAGCAAGAGAGAGTTTATTGTCTGGCTAGGAGCTTATATAAGTTTCAGGGGAATCTAAAAACTGACCAATAGAAAATCTCTGGAGGTTTACAAAACTCACCAATAGAAGAGAAGAGTTAAGAACCAATAGAAAAGGGTTAATAAAACCAATAAGAAGACTTCCCTTTATCTTCCCAAGGACATTCTTTCATACAGATAACTGCTGTCCAGGGAGATTTTGGGAAGAAGAAACAGTAAGTTTGGAAAAAAACTACAAAAAGCCATTTTGAAACATGTTTAAACAACATTAAAAACTTCAGTTTTCACAACATTTGTGCTATTTTCTTCACCTCCTTCACCAGTCCATTTCTGAAAGGACCTTTTCCAACCTAAGTAGGATGAGTCCAATGCCACAGAAAAACACTCATTTTGCCTGTAGGAAAAGATTAATTTTTTCTCCTGTGGTAAGGCTTAAAAGTGATAAACTTCTAGTAATTAGTTTTTGGAGGATGAAGGGGTCAAGTCATACTGATTGTCTAAATATGCCCAGGAACACTTCAAATTCATAGATACATTTCAATGAAAATTCAGCATCTTCAGCTTCCCATCTCAGCCTGCTTGTCAGGAGCAGTTAGTCTTCACCACAGCAGGTACCTCCTCCTCCCTTCCTCCTTCACTCTCTCCTTCTCCTTCTTCTTTCTCCTTCTCCTTCTCTGCAGAGCCCTTGACTCACTCATCACTTCTCGTTACTCCTCTCAGCTGGACTTTGGAGTCCCTGGAGGACCCGCAGCTGGCCAACGGATGACTGCTGACCTTTGGCAGGCTCTGCACGAGGTATCAGCCTTACAGCTGGTCACAACTGCCTTCCTGGCAAGTAAAGACCTAATGAGCTTGGCCAGCTGCAGACTGGGCTGGGATCCTGCTGGCTGATTTGACCCTGTGTGAGGGATGGAGAAGTTCACCCCCAAATGTGGAGGGAGCGAGCAATGCATCTGTCCATGTGCTGCTGCTCCAGGGCATCAGAGCCAGGCTTCTCCTAGAGCCAACTGGATTAGTGAAATGACTAAAAAAGAGACAGAAGAGCTGATTTTTCTCATGATTTCTTCTGAGTTTTCTGTTGAGTATTAGATTAGGCTTCACTAGTGGCCTTTACCCTCACCATATCTCATGCTGTTCATTCTATCCAGTCTAAGAGATACACCTATCTGCCAGAATAGGCATGGACTGAAGGATTTATTCCCCTTCCCAGACATGGCGTGATATACTTTCCCTTCATCCATCAGGTGCCCCACTTTCCTATCTCCAAGAGGTTATGCATCTTGGACACTCATAGACCTCATGCCAAACCCACTGCAAAGTCCAGCAACCTTCTCAAAGGTCTTCTGCTTTCCACTCCCCTGACAAGCTGATAGGCACCATTCATTCCTAGAGACCATTTTCTTTTTGAGGATTAGTAACTTTTATGAACAGCCTGGCAATCTGCTGAAAAATGTTGGTGGCAATGATGCCAAAGGCATTGCTCACCTGTGCTTGAAAAAGGTGATATCATGATATATGAGGGTCAGCAAGGCCAGAGAGAGATACATGTATGCATCAAATCAGGTGCATTTGAATCTGACACCCTCTGAGAGGCCTTCAGACCTGGAGTAGCAGCAGAGGAGTATATGTATGGTTTTTCTCTTTATTTCTCTGAATCTTCTATGAATCTATGTTTTGAACTGACACTATTTGCTGTTTTAAAAATCCATATAACATGTATGCTAAGTTAAAATCAAATCCTACAAAGAAGCTCTTAAAGCTTTAGCTCCTATTTTTATTTTTTTTAATTTATTTTTTAAATGCCAAATCCTCTTACTTGCAGTGGCACTCAACTACCTAGCAGGGACTCAGAGACTCAGCAAAGGCCTGGCTGTAGTATAAAACTCAAACTGGTGTGCTTATAATGCATTATAGTGAGCCAAACTGTGGATTAAATCAACCTCTAATGGTTTGATTCCACAGAATTTAGAAAATTAATAAATTATTAACACCTTAATTAGCAGAGAGAAAATAGTGACTATAGCTTGTTATACATGTCTATAGCTCAGGGCAAAGACCTCACTGGCAAATGCACCACTGCTCCAGCAAGGGGTTAATTTTTTTTGTACATGGATGTATTTGAATCTGCTGAAAGCTCATTCTGTTGCACACTTAAAACTACATGTTTTAAGTAGTGATGTATGCAAGATGTTGAGTATTGTTTTTTGGGTTGGTTTTTTTTACTAGTCTGAAAAAATACTAGATTTGTTTGTGTTCCTGTCTCCTTCATGATACTTTGAAGAAATAGAAAGACAAGGAGTATTTCTATTTTGAAAAGTATTTAGTTCTACAACTGCTCTTTTGGACCATCTTCAAACTGAGCTAATAGTGCAATTCTGAATCTTTCTGCTTGAGTGCTTTGAAAAGAAGAGGAAGAAACGTCTCTGCTGGCAACACTGAAGATGCACCTGAAGTATAAATCTGAAATCTCTTCCTCAAAGTTAATGCTTATACATAGATTTCTTGTAATCACCTGTATAGACAGCAGAGATCACATCACAGCAAAATTTTTTTCTCAGATTTAACTACATTATCTCAGTAGCTTTAAAAACATTAAAAACCTTTCCAGTAGGCCAGAATAGAGTTGGTCAGTCATCTGGGAAGTGATGGGAAGATATTTTGGTCCTTACTGCCATGATTCTCTCTCTGTTGGATAGTATCAAGCTGTTATTATGAACAGATCACAAAACTCTCTTCTTCTCTGGGTGTATGCCTATTGGTGACTAGCATTTTAATCCTAAGACTCCTACATTTCAGTAAAGTTGTGCCTTCAGTGAGCACCTGGAAGTCTTTTGGTCCTCTTTTTCTCAGGTTATATATAATGCTGTGAACTCATCAATATGAATTTCTAAGTATAAAGCTTCTGCAAATGGATGAGCACCATCCTCTTGGGCACTTTCAGGACCTCAGTCCTTAGTGAAGGTTTATGCAGCACCTACACAATAAGAGTTGAGCTCATAATCCCTGCATGATTAAATGGGGATTTTTCTGGGCCTCATTCTAAGTTTAAGCATTAACCCTCATCTTCCTTGCAAACTCTATGAGACTGTTTGCCTGGTCACAGCATAGTGCAGGAGTTTGTTCCTGTTGGGCAACTGGCCAAGGAAGACAAATCTTATGCAGGTGCTTCAAGGTAGGAAAGGGGACACCTCACTAACCTGAAGCTGCTTGATTGCTGGAAATACAGGTAGATTAACACTGGGTCTGGGCAACAGTGACTGTCTCATATTGGGAATTCCCTTTGGAAATTCATACCTGGTGACAGGAAAAAGGAAGCTCCTGCTGAAACCAAAAAGGTAAGCACAGAAAGTGGGAAGGGCAGTTGTCACATAGTTGTATATGCAACTACTCAGTTTGAAGCAAGGGGATGGTGACTCTGGGCAGCTGGGAAAAAGTTTAGTAACTAAAATCCTATATGCTGAGCATGAAGTAGAGGAGAAACCAAGTGAACAAGGACTGAGGCAGCTGTATCCTACCAGTGCCTGAAACGCACGTGTTTCACAGGGTACAAATTTCTACATGTTTATTTCTTGGGTGAAATACAAAAATGACTGAACTTGTTATTTCTAAACTTCCTAATCAGTAGGACAGTCAAAGCTCCTTTTAGAAAAATGCTCATGGAATTGGATTTCTCAAACAGAAGTGGTCTGCTCTGAGTGGTGTCCTGGCCATGTCTGCCTCCCACAACCCATGTCCCCATTGCTGTCTTTTCTGTTGAAGATAGGGACTATGAGAAAAAAAGAAGTATGTATTTTGGTGTATAGTCTTGATACATCATTTCAACAATACCATAATTCCTTACATTCCAATTTATAAAATGAATAGTCCTATTTTTATTAATGCTTTTTGTTGCCCATTTTTCCCATCTATAAAAAGTTTTATTGTTTATAAACAATGCACTTGGTTACATGAATAAAATGAGTGCCATTTAGGTTTAATACTTATAGAAAGAAATCTTTACCTTCATGTAATCTCTCTTTCAATCAGAAATACTGTACATCTAGACAGATAACTCCACTGAAGCCCCTGGAGTTTCAGTAGGAACAGATTTGGGCCAGAAGGCCTACAGTATAGTGACATTATATTCATTTTCTCATTCTTCAGAAATGGACTGTTCATGCGCTGAGCTGTAAAGTGATATTCATGATGACTGAAGCCTGAACAACATTAAAATATCCAGATCCTCTGCTCCAAATCCTCTGGTATCTGAAACTGCTACTTTGCTTTCAAAACGAGGGGTTACTGCTCCTGAGAGTAAACAAGGGTGGGGGCACAGCTTTAAGCTGAAAAAAGGGCTAGCTTAGCTAATGTCGAGGCTTAGCTGCAGTGAGCCTGTGTCTCAGATGCTGCCCCAGCCCCAAAGGCTGCCCACTGCCCTCCCCACCAGCCCTGCCTCTTTCCTGTGGCAGAAGCTTCCTGGTTGATCCTTTCAGCTCAGCAATCCTTGGGAGATTTTCTGCCCCACCCTCCAAAACCACTTTCTCAAAGGAATTTTTCTTTCAATAAAAAGTGCTGGGAAATTGCTTTTTGTTGTGATTATAATGGGTACACCAATTCACACAACTTGCCACGTGCTTGGGAGCCAGAGCCCACACTCTGTTCACACACTATGGCATATCAAGTACAGTTATGTTTTCTGTTTTATTGGTCATGATGTCTAGAAGTAGGAGCTTGAAATTGCTCTCGCAACAACTGCAGTGTTTCTTCTATGGTCTTGAGTGCCAATCAGCTTATACTAAGTAAGTAAGACAAGCACTATTGTTACGTGCTGGGAGCAAGGGGAGGAGTTCGTTGCAATGTTAAATCCTATTACCTGGCCCAGAAGAACTGGGGGCGGAGCTTGTAATGGAAATACCTTTAAATTGTTGTAAGCCATGATTTTAGATGTATGTTACAGGAAATACTATAACAGGAACCACCCGACCCAGTGGAGAAGCCTTACAAAAAGCAGTGCAAGTGCAGCAGTGACCTGACATGATCTGGCTGTGGTGCCCCGTAACTCCATACAACACACCACCTCTCCTGTCCTGAGTGACCATTGTAGCAGATGGAGCACAAGTCATGGATTAAATAAATTCAAAGGACATTTTGTGTACATTTGTGGACATTTTGTGAAAATTTTGTAGGTGTAGCACATTGAATAAGGGAATGCACTTAGAATAACAGCAGTGTTTTTCTTGATGGTCTTGAATGCCAATCAACTCTTCCTGAATAGGTAAGATAAGTAGGTATCTACCTACTGAGTACAGCAGTTATTGATAGGTAGAAAGTGCAAGGTGACTGTGAAGAATTCTTCCTCTGGAACCTAATTATATTTTAAAAAACTTTGCTCGTCCATCTAATTAGAAATAAAGTCAGAGAGAAGATTTTGTTGACCACATGATAAAACCCTTCACTTTTTAAATAACAAATTTTAGACTCATTAGAAGGAAATCAGTGAGTATAAGATATTAGAGTAAGATGTAACCAAGTTTATTTTCACATCCTTTTGAACCAGTTGAAGTACCTGTGCACAGGCATACTTTATATATGCAAGTTTTATCAAGTTCAAAGCTTAAAAATTGAGCTGATTTGTGGGAAGAAAGAAAACCAGTGTATAAGCATTACCAGATTATTTATCTAAAATGTTATAGGAATACTTTTTTGGGAGATTGGTCATGTGATGCTTGACTGAGTCTTCAACCCCAAATTAAATTTTATGATATGTAATCCTGGTATGTCAGATATGGATGTCCATAGTGTCTCTGGAAAAGACCTTCCCCAGTAGCTTTGTTATCATATTGCTTCAGCAATGTTTGTAAACCTCAGGGCTTCTTCAGAGAAGTTAGAGGCTCATGGGAGGTAGTAGTTCTGCAAAGGTGAGGTTCTGCATCTTTTAGCTACCTGAACAGCTCTCTTTGATTCTGATGTTGAAGGTCACTTGGTTAAATCTGTGTGCAACACCTACAACTCTTCTTCATTTAATTCGAGAAAGAAATGTGCTTGGCAAATATTTTGTGGTTTATGAGTGTTTTTATGTTCCTGTTTCTTGTTTCCTTTAGAAAAAGAGAAAAGTTGTGTATAACCCAGTTGACAATGTGGGTTATCTGAGAACTGCCTGCACTGTGAGAATAAGAGCATTGCTCCAGCATTAAACAGTCCTCAAAATTTGCTGATGACATGCACACTCAGGAAGGATTCGTCAGGTCCTGAGCTGACATTGGTGCTGTTTGGCGTGGCAGACTGGCAGACCTGGGCTCTAACTTAGAGTGACAAGTAGGGAGAAGAGCTTCTGGATTAATTTTGATGCTATAATTCTTCCACTGCAATTAAATACAATAAAGCAACTGGTAAGAGAAGGGAAAAAACCCCTGAATCCATATTGAAAACATATGCTCTGTATCCAAGCCAAATGTGACTTAAATAGCTGTAAGCCTGAAAATTGGAAATTATAAGCACAGCACCAATCCAGCAGAAAGTATAACACACAAATACTTATAAAATTAAAAATTATTCTGGTCTTAATAGAAGTGCCTACCTTCAAGTGACACCCTACACTTGTGTGAGCTTTCACTCTCTCTGGCTTCTCCAGAGAAGCCTGCTCCAGCTGAGGCTCTTTTGGGTGCAGGAGTTTAAAGCTGAAGAATCCTTTTTCAAGTGGGATTATTCTTTTTATAAAGCTCTGTGTGTGTGTGCTGGAAAAGCAATTTATTTTGTCACTAACGTAGGATCAAGCATCATTATGCTACTCAGCTGTCACTGGGGAGTATTTGAAAGTGGTAAATCTATTTTGGGCCCAGTAGTAGTTCTAATCTTTCTAGTCTCAATAAAAAAAAAAATAGAAAGTACGGGACAAAGTCTGAAGTCTGCCCCTCCCTGCAAAGTTCTGAAATTTAAGAGACAGATTTTCCACAAAATGTAACATTTTTTAAAAATCCCATCTCTTTAAAATGTTGAAGAACAGAATTTTAAATATAAGGAATCAACTGTACTATTTAAAGCATTGAAATATACAGGAGATAGGCACCATACACAATTCTATGACAGACAAAGGCTCAAATTCTCCAAAGCAATTAGGTGTTTAAATACAGCTGAGAATCAGAGACTCCAGAGCCACAATCGCAGGGCCTCAATGTACAGTGAGGCACCTGGGTCCCAGTGTAATGTCTGTGAATACATTGTGTGAGGTGGGGCTCTGCCTAAACAGCAAGAAGAATTTGATGAAGAATATGTCTCACTTAGGTGTCTTAATCTGGATTGGAATATAGTGTCTTTCCCCAGTCAAGATCAATCTGTCCATCTTTCTCTCTGTCTGTCTTTCTGTCCTGTGTCTGAGCCTGTGTTTCATGATCTGAGCAGGAATAAACACTTCATTTACAAAGCAGAAGGTGGATGTGAAATTGTTCCCCTTTTGTTAAATGGGTTGTCATAGCGCTCACTCATGATGTGGGAAGATGAGTCAGTGCCCTTTTCTGCCTACGCAGAAGGGACTGGTTTGATAAGAAGGGAAAAGGGTGTTTCGGGACACAGCGTCTGCAGTGCATATTTGAGCTGCACCACTGCATGGACTAAACTAAATTGTCCTTCATGCAGCTTCCATGATGACTTTGCCTTCTCAGACATTAATTTGCCCCTAAGTCAACCTTCTGCTCCACTTTTCTCCAGATTTTGGGGTGAATGAGTTGTGTGGCATATTATCTCCTTTCTCTGTAGGGCTCTGTGATCTTTTTGGTCATGTGTTTTTTTAGTACATGGCTAAACTGTTGGTGATCTCAATCTGCAATGAGAGCACATTCAATCCTGTGACAAGACCACTTGTATATGCTCACACATGTGCATGGAAGCAATCTGCTCATCTGCATTTTCATATCCGTCCCTTGTGCGATGCAACAAGTATTTTGGTCACAAAGGTGGCAAACTTCTCATTAAGCACATTAGGCAGGATTAGGACCTGCAGCCTGTGCCTCTTCACCAGCTTGAATGGATATCCTAAAGAAGAGCTTTGTAACCACTGGGCTGCTGCAGAAGATGGATCTTTGCTGGGCTGTGAACTGGAGACCTTGTGATAGGAAATTCCATCGACTGTTGTGGCCTGAGAGAAGTATGAGCAGTAGTAACAGGGAAGTGTTAATCCACCGCAACTGCTGTGGCTCAGGTAAGCGTTTCTAGACCTTTTTCCTTTCTAGAGGAGGTCCCCTTGCCAAACCTGATTCTCTTAGGAGAAGCTGGAGCTTTAGGACAATTGCAATAAGGTTTCTGATAAATATCAAGCATACATACTGGAATAGCAATGTATAATAACTTATTCTCTGCCTTTGTCACATATTAGAAGAAGTTTCTTTGCAGTTTCTATGCAGTTTCTATGCACTTTGAATAGTTATGTCCAGGAATGATTAACAGGTTTGCTTATAGTAGCTGCTGCAGCAACTCACAGCATTGAATGAAAAACAGAGGAGGAGGAATCTGTGCTATCTGCAGGTGTTTTTATTCTCTGTTGTTGAATTGAATTATGACTATATGGGAAGAAGGTTAATGAATTGAGAATGAAATGGTAGTTACCTCAGGCACACATGCTGGAGCATGTGTTGTGTTGTGTTGTGTCTTACATTACTGAGAAAATTCAGCTACAAAGTGCAGTGTTGCTGCAACACTCACTTAAGGACTGGGGAGAGCACTGTGTTTTAAAACTGTAAACAGGAGATGAGTTAATAAGGGATGCTTTTTGGGGAACTACAGAAAGGCAAAAAAATATTTTTAAAAGAGGAAAAATTAAAGGTCATAGAGTATCAAACACGCCTTCACTCTTCACCCTTGGAGATGACCCAGACTTTCCTGACCATGTTACACCTTCAAATTTGGTCATACAGAGGGTAAATTAGGTATGAACATGGGTCTTGATGGGGTGCATCCACAAGTGCTGACAGAGCTGGCAGACACCACAACCAGGCTGCTCACAATCATCTTTGAAAGGTTATGGAGAGGTGCCTGAGCATGTGAAGAAAGCAAATGTCACTCCAGTCTTCAAAAAGGGCAAGAAGCAGGGCCCAGAGAACTACTGGCTAGTCA